>RJWH01000121.1:217483-364891 GCA_004363575.1 Solenodon paradoxus | reverse complement strand
ATTACCCAAACTAGATATTTTGTTTAGGGCATTTAGATAGCTGGCCAAGAGAGTGAGTGCATATATAGAAAAGGTTTTGATTTCGAGATCATATAAACTTGGTGGAAGTTGCAGCTTTGCTGCTTACTAGCTGTGTTTCTTGAGACAACTGACTTTTCTCTGGGTGAGAGTTGGGGTAGGGATAATAATAGCTGGTCCTCTCATCTGTTTTGAGGATTAAATGAGATAATGGATGTGAAAATGCTTTTTAAATTGAAAAAAAATGCTACGTGAGATAGTCAACTACTATGGACTTTGAGAATTCATTACCATTTTAAGATGGAAATTTAAAAATTCACTTGAACTATATAAAGGAGACATTTTGCTGAGTTTTATGTTAATTCTTGGAAACAGATGAAGAGACCAGAGAGAGAGGTCTTGGATAGAGAAAGTATTGAGTGAATATAACTAGATAGTGGAGTTGAGGATGGGGTGGCTGTGGAGTACAACTGTGAGGTAGGCCAAGGGGACTTAGATGAGGTTTCTATCTTGATCTAATCTTGATCTAGAGCAAGGAAGAGGGAAGTGAAGTTCCTTGATTAGAAAAATTTAGAACACTGGGTAGTGTTGTAGGGAATGGGTTGAAAGAGAAGGGACGATGGTTTCTCTCATGAGGACCCTTAAGTTGAAATCCCAGTTTTAAGTCTCCTATGAATATGTATAGAAGTTTAAATAGATTTTGTTTCATTCCTAACTCCTTCTATCCCCCTACTGCTAAGTGTGTTCATTTTTTTTTTTTGAGAAAGTTCCAAATGAATCTTGTGCTTACTCTATTTGAATCCATTGGTGAGCTCATTGACATATTTTCATTTAAAGAGGTGCAGGTGGCTGGCAAGTGGGGGATCTGCTTTCACAGACTAGAAAGCTTAATTTTATGCACTCTTATTCAGTTTATCTCTTCCCTGAAAACTGGTTCTGTTTACAGTGTTCTCAGTAATGCAGATGGTATTTTTCCTGAGCAGAACATCAACCACAATTTCAATGTTTAATTATTGATGTATCTGAATGCTGCAGTGTATTTATTAAAGATTTTTCCATATAAAGAAAGCCTTCTGGGTTTGTATTTTGGTACTATACCATTTTTATTCATTTTTTGTTCAAGGGGATGTTGGTTTTTCTTTACTGTAAGTTACTGCATTATGATAACTGGATCATTGCCTTCTCTGTTAGGTATTGTGGGGTAAAACAGTTGTACAGGACAGTTTCAGAGTCTCCTTTTTTTATTATAAGAACACATTTGGGCTTCTTTTTTCTATCTTTTTTGTCTGCTGTGTGAAGGCATGGCAGTATTAGGTAGATGGATTTCTATAGACCGCACTCAGTATGAGTCTGAGTTACTTTGTCATTAAATTCATATGCAATAGTGTTAACTGCTATTGCATTTTTAAAATTAATTAATTTTTATTTAAGGGAAGATGCAGGTAGGAATGAAAGCAAGCAGAGGCAGGTAGGCAGGAAGAGAGGAGGAAGAAGCACCCCATTTATTTTTGTTTATTTGTTCCCCCCGGCCTTGGACGTGAACCTGGGACTTGGGGATGTATGTAGACTGTGTTCTTGGCCAAAGGCAGCTAGCTGACTAAACCACTACACCACCAGGCTGCACTGATATTTTCATAATTCATTCTGTATAAAGTATTTTATGCTACTTAAAATTTTTCTTGTTACTCATCTGTTTCTTTTTTTTTCTTTTAGAGGGAGACACGTAGGCAGGCAGCAGGTAGGAAGGAATAGAGAGGAGGAAGAAGCATGTTTTCTTATTTAATTGTTCATTTTTTTGTTTTTCCCTCAGCCCCAGGCTGCAAACATGGGCCCTTAGACTGTATGTTGATTGCATTTCAGACATAGGCTTAACACCTGAGCCCCCAGAGTGCACCACTCTTTGATCTCTTACCCTAAACTGGTCGCTCTTTGGGGCAGGACTGTGTATTTTTTCCATCCATATATTCACTGTATTCAGCACAGAGCTAACTGATAATGATACTAGCAAGCATTGCTGTTTTTTCAGGCAGTATGTCAAGTACAGCATATATTTTAATCCTTATCCCCATTTCATAGAAAACTGAGACTCAGAGAAAGGAAGTAATTTGCTCAGTCTCACAACTAGAGGTTTACAGCTGTGGTAATAAGCTAAGCAGTCTGACTTTAGAACTTAAATACTTTACCCCTATGCTATGTTTTCTCAGAAACAGCTTGAAAGAACATGTAGGTATATGCATGCCCTGGAGGAGTAGCAGTTTTGGCCTCCAGGGTAGTGCAGTCTACTCACATCCCGAGGACCCAGGTTCATGTCTTGGGTCTAGGGTGAAAACCATGTGAACAACTAAATAAAAATAAAAATAAAATGCTTCTTTCTCCTCTCTTTTCCTGCCTGACTGCTTCCTTCATTACTTGCACCTTGCCTTAAAAAAAAAAAAATGTATATATGAAATCTGTTCTTATTTGAGACTTAAAACTCTGAAGCAGATATTATGTGAGCAAAGATGAAGTAATTAATTACACAAGGCCATACATTTGTTGAGTGGTAGAACCCAGACTCCAAATCCCAGGCCTCTTGACGCCTACTCCCATCTTTTTTCTCTTCTGTCATTCCATAGCTATTCATTAGAGCTGCATACCTAGTTTCTTAGGAAGACATAATAATTTTTTTTTTAAAGGGAAGGTGCAAGTAGGAGTGAAGGTGAGTACGCAGGCAAATAGGAAGAGACAGGAGGAAGAAACATTTATTTTAGTTAGTATTTCATCATGATTTTCCCCTGACCCCAGCTATCGAACCTGTGTTCTTGGCATGTAAGTGCACTATTTCCATTTGCCCTATCCGTTACATCACCAGGGCACACCACAATAATTTTTTAGATTTGAAAAATAGATAAGAGGCAGCCTTAAACATTTTCTTGATGGGGGTGCACGCTTGTGGCTCAGGAAACTAATACACTGGCGTGCAGACCATGTAAAGCCCAAGTTCCTGGGTTCAAGATCCAAGGCTGGGGGAAGGACAACAAAGATGAGCAACTAAATATAATAAATAGAACACTTCTTTTTCCTCTCACTTCTTGCCTACCTACCTAGTCACCTTCATGCTTGTGTGTATCTTTCCTTTAGAAAAAAAAAAAGTTTAGGTTAAAGAGTGGTGAGACTGAAATTATCCATTTACTTTTACATCCTGTGCTTTTTCCTCATTGCTTCATTTTTGATCACCATTTGAATGTATTTATGAATTATGGTAGCACTAACTAATTACAGTGGCATTTAATATAGTTGAGTCTGTATATGGTAACTATAACAGAGCCTTCATGTGAGAGAGGGATTGAATTTGTAGTATTTGGAGAAGCAGTTTTTCTGATGTCTGGGTGACCTTAATTGTATTGGATTCTTTTTTATTGCCTTGTCAGAACTGTTTTTGTATTTCTATGAAGAAGAAACGACAGTGGCAAATTAGCTTTTTTTTTTTTTTTTTAACCAAAGTATGCATTATAAATGAACTAAAGTGATGCTATATTGTGGCATTCTTTCTTTACATTGAAATAATGACATTAAAATAATAGGAAGCCAACTTCATAGTATATCATTAGAAAATTTTTAAACTTTGGAATTTCATAGACCACGTGAAGAGATAAGAGATCATCATCTATTCTTCCCTCTCACCCTCTCCTATATTACAGATAAGGAGTTGGAAGCCCAGAGAAGTCAGCCAATTTGTTCATGGTGAAAATGGAGAGCCTAGGACTAGAATCTGGTTTCCTCGTTTCTACCACACAACAGCCTTTTTCTTTTGAAAACTATTCTCTTACTTTGGTATTTTGAAGGCAAATATTCCCTAAAGGTGGCATCACGTAGTCAAAATTACAAGCTCATGTGTAGTGGTTCATCTGTCCTGCAAACAAACAAATAAATAAAATAAAATTGTGTGACTTTTGATAGGAACATCTTAGCAGTAACAAACAGATCAAGGAGCTAGTTCCATTGAGTAGTTCCAGGTCCTTAAGAAGTTGTTACTTTTGCTTCATGCAGTTTCTAGATAACATCACGTTCAAATAGTCTTGTTAAAGTCTAGCTATTTGTTTTTTTTTAAGGTACTTTGCTTTGCATTATTTATGTGTATGATTACAGTATAAAATGTTTGAGAATTCCTAAGCCTCTCTTGTTAGTGTAGTCTGAAATTTTTTTAAGATTACGTAAATTGTCGTTCACCTCAGAATGTCATAATGTATTCTTTTGTTCCAAATTGTAGATTTGAGTGTCAGGTAGTAATTTACACATTACTGAATTTTTTAAGAGTTAGTTGTTTTTTAAATGCAAACTGCGTCAGATAAAAAATTAGCATTTTTAATCTTGTTTAATTGACTACTGACTTGGTCATGGTCTGTTACATGGAAACTCTTTTTCTTACTTTATGTCTGTGAATGCACATGTACTCATGAATATTTCCTCTGTGATCTTGAAAGTTCTACTGTTATCTAGTAGATATTTAGGGCCCTGAAATGTTTTGCAGTTTCCTTGCATACTTTTGCAAGCTTGGAGATTACGTAGAATACAAGGTAGATGCAGAAACAGACTAAAAATTCAGTCACTCAAACAACAAACAACTAAACAATATAGATGTTTATCTTTTAGATAAGAGTTAAGAAATAAGTGTCTTATGACCAGAGTGGTCAGAGATTCTAGGGATTCAGTTTCCTTTGATTTCACTGCTTTTCCAGGATGATGTCCTCATCTGCACACTCAAAGAGAGCTTATTAATACATTCACCTTCTAGTTTATGAGAATGGAGAAGAGAGAATGCAGGGCGCATAGTTGCTTTAAAAAAGGAGAGAGAGAATGAGGATGCTGAAAGTTGCATGCATCACTTCTGCTGGTATCTCATACATTGTATGTAGAAACATGGCCTATCTGTTGTAAGTAACATCACATGTGCCTCAGTGAAATCTTGTCGGAGAGTGAGATTAAGGGAGTAACTACTAAAAAGAAGAAAGGGAAATGATACTGTTCCAGAGAGTCATCTGGATAGTAATAATAAAATAGCTCTTCTCCCATCCGTTATTCTGTTACGTATTCACCAAAATCTTTGAGGTATGTGCTGTTATAATCATTTTTTGCTAATTGGGAAACTGATTTTGAGATATTAATAACCTGGCTTGAAGTCATATGGTTGACTCAAAACTGAACTCATTATCTTCTTCCCCTTCTTCTCTTGTGCTTCTTATCACAGTGAATGCCACCACCGTTTTATCATTCAAGCTAGACACTTATAATTTCTTCACCTTCCCTTGTTCCTCCTATCATTAAGCTGTGCAGATATTATCACTTTAGCATTTCTCAAATCTATGTCTTTCTCTCCATCCCCACAGCTGTTACCTCAGCTCAGGCTCTCAGCATCTCTTGCACAGACAGTAGCCTCCATTCTTCCCTCTGCTGCCAGGGTCACTTCCAGTGACCCTTTCTTCTTGGCCTGACCCTGCCAAATCAGTTAGAATCCCTGGGATTTACCATATGCAGTTACACTGCCAAACCTTTATTCATGATGTTTCTTCTGCTCAAATGGTCCTTCTTTTCTCAACTTAGCAAACACAGCCTTATCTTATTTTATTTAAAAAGATCTGGGTGTGCCCTGGTGGCCAAGTGGTTTAGTTCACCCTGAGAGTAGCCCCATATACATTCCAAGGTCCAGATAAAAATAGAGGGTGCTTCTTCCACCTCTCCCTGTCTGCCTGCTCGCCTTCATTGCTGCCTGCACCTTTCCTTTAAAAAAAAAAAAAAAAAGGTTGCTTAGATTAGTTAAAAAAAAAAAAATGTCCAGTGCTGACATCACTTTCTCTCTAAAGCTGATGCTCTTTTCCAGGTAGAGTTGACTGTTTTCTCTTCATGCTTCTGTGTTTATTCTGTGTCAATACCTTTTTGTACTTGTTAATGTGTCTTCACGTACCATCGGCTCTCAGTATTGTGTGTGGTAGAGAGCAACTACTCAATAATTACTTGACTGAATGGAGTATATGACAGACTAGTATTTGAATCCATATCCTGTGTTTTCTTACCATAATGACTCATCCTATGAGTGTGTACATGTTTCTCAGGAGTTGCTTTCTAACTTTGCATTTGGAGATCCGACTTTCCAGGAGCTCTTTTTGTTGGCAGTCAAAAATATCCCTGCTTGAAAAGGGTGATTTCAACAAATGGGTGCTTTTGTCATTGCCCTGTCACATGTTTCAGGTTCTCATAAGCAGCTTATTTATAATAATCCATCTCTGAAAGGTCAGACTTTGACCTTAGATCAATCAAACTTGTGGGAAATTACTTTTTCACATGGATTTTGACAATGTGCTTTATTTCTTATTTTATGCAGGTGCTACTATAACTATTGGTTGTAACCCGCAAAGCAAATATTGGATGTTTGAGTTTAATTTGTATTGATTATATTAATGGGCAAAGAGCTTCTCTATACATTTTGGGGAAAAGGCAAATTAGAAAAATAAAGCATGCTCTTAAAGTTTTTTTTTTTTTTTTTAAGAGAAAGGAAGGAAGTGAGAAGAGCATGGAGCATTTTTTAAGGAAGGGAAAGGCAGAAGAAAGTGTCTTTATTTATATATTGTTTTTTTTACCTGGCCCTGGGTCAAGAACCTGAGTCCTTGGGCTTTATGTGGTCCACACACAGTGTCTCAGCTGTCTGAACCACAAAGGTGTGTCCAAGATGATTTTATTCTTGAGGTTATAAAGTATGTGAAAATGAAAAAGGAATAACTTCAATTTATAATCAACACAGTTTAGGGAAACATGGTAGCATTTCATTGATGACTATAAATTCAGCCTGTTCATTGTCATTTCTGATCACTGAGGCTCACTTATTGTGGTTTTAAACATTTGTTTTGGTGTTAATCCTTTACACTCAATTGATGGATATTAATGTGATAAAGAGTAATAAAGCTTGAAATATGGTAGTCATTTGGTCTGGTTTAGTTTTTAACTAATTGCATACAAATTTAAGTGTCTTTGGGAAAAAAGGAAAGGGGGGGATTAATGCTGTTATCAACTATTTTGAGCTTAACTTGAGCTCTGCACACCTGTCACTAGTGTGTGGAAGTTTTTCCCTGTAATTAAGAGTGCCTCTCTCTTATTACTTAATTGGATGGCATAAGAGCCTGGTGAAACAGTGGAATCCTCTTAATTGCATACCAGTGCTTAGAACAAATCACTCATGTTTAATGTGTGTGGTGTTGTATTTTTTTTTTTTTTTTAATAAACCTTCTCTGGAAACAGTTTTGATCTTCTTAAAAGTCCAATAGGAAATGTAGTGTCTTTGTTTTAGAACACTGAAGATCTGCTCTTTCTAAAAGTAGAAGTCTTATAATACTTAGAAACATCTTTCCACAAAGAGTTAAAGAATGTAATAACTGGATTTTGCATGATACCTTACAATTTGAGAAAGTGCCTTCTCTCTATTTATGTTGCTTTTTTCCTGTAATAGCTCTGTGAAGAGCTATACACTCATGTTTGCCATTTTACAGATGAGGAAATTGAAGTTCAGAAAAGTAACTTGCCCCTTGTCATACAATTAGTAAGTGGTAGAGACAGATGCAGGCTCCAAACTCTACCTGCTTTTTGGTCCATCATGCTGTCTCAAGGAGCTTTAACTGCGTGCATGGAAATGTCAGTTTTGTGGGGTTTTCTTTTGATGGGTCTCGACTTAGCATATTGTATATGGTACATTTCTCTTGATCTTTCAATCCTTACACATAGCATGGAAAGAGGAAACATGGTAGTAGGTGAAGATACTGAAGTGCTGGCAAATGATGGTACTAAGATCTGTGTTTGGATCATGAATATTTCTAGCTGAGACATCTTTCTCTAGGGTTGGCAGGTCTTTGTGTCCTGCTGCTTCTGTGAACAAGAATGTTACCATATATTTAAATACCGAGCACATGATAACTGGTGTAAGTGAACTTCTGTGGTAGTCACCTTCACTGATGCTCCAGTAAACATCTGCCTCTCCTAACATTAGGACCTATTAGTGGAAAGAACTTGACACAGGGAATCAGGAAATCTTGATTCTGCTGTTTTATCTGGGTGATTTGCCATATGACCAGTTCTCTTCTGGTGTAAGTTTGGTCAGTACCAGTTCTATTAAGACTTCCCTGAGTGCCCAAGTGACCTTAGTACCTTTTTATTTCTGAGTGCTGTGATTCTTTGTTCACATATGCATTGTAGCACTTAACACTTTATGTTGCAATTGTTACTATTTTTTTTTTTTTTTTAAAGGAAAGGTACAGACAGGAATGAAGGAGACTAGGTGGACAGAGAGAAGTAGAAGAAGCACTGTATTTTTTTATTTAGTTGTTCACATTAGTTGTTTTCCTCTGGCCCTGGGTCCTGAACCCGGGACCTTGAGAGGCTTGTGTGACTGCTCCCAGGGTGTACTAGAATGCTAGGCAATCAGGGCACTTAGAGTTTTTTTTTTTTTCTTTCCCACTAGGACCGTATCTCCAGCTCCTTTTTCTACCAGACTTCTACATTAGAGAATTGCTACCCTAACCTTTATATTCCATGAGAGTACAGGGTTTCTTGTGGTGAATATTGATAGTTTACTTCCTTAGCTTCCTCCTTACCTTGATAATGACTTCAGAAGTGGGTTTTAGAAACCATACTTCCTGCCTATTTTGTCCCATGTGGTTTGGGCAGGAATAACTTATCTCCTGTGTACTTGAATCAACCCCACTGCTCACTGGTGTATCACATTCCTCTGGCCACAGCAGTTGTTTTAAGGGTAAATAACATATTTCTCTGTGTGTAATGTGCCCCATCTTTTTGGCCCAAACTTTCAGGAAAAAATCTTTTGTTACAATTTTTTAATTTTAATTTTTATTTGTTTATATATAAGAACGTGTATTTTGTATTGTTAAGGAACTTTAGCATTTATTTTTTAGCGTATTATCTACAAGAAATTTTATGTAACAAATAATTACAAAACATAAGAACAGATACAAGGCACAAGCTTTTCTTCCTTTTGCCTCCACAATCTGATAACACTCTGTGAGAGGCGGTCCAAAGTGTCTCCCCCCGTGCTCTTTAGCATATTTAAAAACTGTTAGCTTAAAGTTTGCAGGGTCTGTATTTTTGTAAAAACATCAGCTAGACTGCTAGCTCCCGCCTAAAATGTACAAAGAAAATGTACATGTTGTTCACCCTGTGGTGATAGTCAGCATCACCTAACTTAGGAAGTCAGAGTCGCTTACTCTTTGTTTCATGTTGTTTAATCATTGACCTAAATTGCTGTTGTTGCAAGTTTGTCATAAGTTCAACAAAACCAATTATCATATTCCAATTATTGTATTAGTTTGTATATAGATATATCATTATTGATTTCTAGAGTTGGACTTTTAACTCACAAGCATAAATAAAAGAAACTAAAACAATTTATGTAGATATAGAATTAGTACTGCCTGAGTATAATGAGCATCCTTGTTTTCCCTCACAAATTTGGGCAAAAAGTACGCTTTATATACATGGGAAAATACCATATGTGGTCTAAGCTGTTCTAAAATGAATATTGGAGACTTTTGTGGGAACCACTGCAAAGACCCTATCCTGATCATGAAGGACTAGAAGAGTGTGTGGCTAAGCCATTTTGCTTCCATTAGAAGAGATCTGACTCATGATAGAACCAACTTTGAGGAAGAGAGACTAAAGAGATGGAGATGGTGACTTTGGGTTCTGAATTGAGGCTCTACCCTGGTCTTCCCTTATCCCGAACTTCAGTTACTTAAGCCAGTAATTGCACTTTTAAGCTAGTTTGGATTAAGTTTTCTGTCCTTTAAAATGAAAATAATCCTAACTGATCTGCCCTTCTGTACCTGGCATAGTGCATGGCCTGACTTTGTTAAACACATAAATGAGTGATCTCTCTGAAAATGAATGAGAATGTCTTTTTTCTTAGTCTCAGTTTCTTTTTCTATAAAATGAGAATAAAAATTTCTGTCCTACCTGACTTAAAGAGTTTTTGTGAATTAATAGAAGGAAAAACTTTCTGGTTTCTTTAACTACTTTGTCAATGGCAAGTAATTCATCATTTAATTAGATAGAACAGTTAACTCGCTTTCTCTCAATTAGATCATATACCTTCTAAGAGGTGCCGCATCTGTATCTGTTGTTTTTCCTGAGTTTTCTGCATAATATTGGGAGAACAGTGGCCACTCATGGGTACTTATTAATGATGACAGTAACAACTGCAATTTACTGCATCCTTTTTTTTTAAGGCTAGACATGTTGGCATTTTACATAAATTCTGTCTAGACCTCACTTAGCTGATAACACTGTTAGAAGCTATTAAATGAGTAGCGTTACCTTTAAAGTTAAGAAGCAAGACAACTGAAATTGTTGGTTGAGTTATAATAGAAAATAAATGTGATTGAGCCTTCTAGAACGTATACTAGGAATGTTATGGGATCTGGCTTAGATGAATGATAGAGATGAACATCAAATAAATACCTGGTAAGGGTGAAGTATTGATCTGGAATTGCTTCAAAAGCTACCTGTGATTATTTTCTTGACACATTTCATTGATTTTACCAGTCCATTGCATTAGTATTAAATAAGGAAAGGTATAGAGAGTAATGACATTTGGGAATTTTATTTACAAAGGCAGCATGTTTTATGGGGAGGTTCTATTGAACATCTTCATTAATACCCCCTCCTTGGGTCCCTTGTAAATTGAATACCTTGCTAAATATGCTAGACTGAAACCCAGAGCCTGTTTTGAGCAGGTTCTTGCAGAACTACCCTATTAGTAGGTGGTACTCCTTCCTTCTTTAAAGCCAGAAACTAGATTGAGCAAGAAATCAAATGGAAAAATTCTACCTAGCATGATAGTCTTCATTCTGTTATGAAAAACACTTTTGCCTTGAAGCAAGACATCTGGATTGTAGAACAAGGTCTGAATCAGATGATTTTATTTACTGAGGACCTGCTAGACCACTTGGATAAATTGCCATCTATATTTCTATCTCCCAAAGAGACTTTAGGTAACTAATACTTTCTCTACTTATGAAGAGATGAAGCGAAGTGATACAACTGTATCTCCCTATAATATTTTGAATTGCAGTCCTTCTTAATATTGTAGCATTAAACTTCAAGATCAAGAATCACGGAGGAGGCATGCACCATGGTTTAGGTGCTAAACTGGTGGCTGGCACATAGACCATGTAAAGTCCAAGGACCCAGCTTTCCAACCCAGAGCAGTGGATGTGTGTGTGTAAATAAAAAATAATGTAAAATGCTTCCTCCTTGTTCTTCTTTCCTTAAAAATGCTTCTTTCTCCTCTCCTTTTCTCTCTTTAAAAGTTAAACCAGAAGAAGATGCTTACATTCTCCAAAAATTTTTTTGTATTGTCTAAAGACAAGCCTCACTTTTTACCTTTAGTTAAATGATACATATGTAAAAATAAAGTCATTTCAGTAATGGAAGGCTGCCTGCTAAAGACCTTGGTTTGCGATTTTTTTTACGCGAATGGCTATGCCATTTCTAGTCCTATATACCATAATTTTTAATATATTTAGGAATATAGTAGGGTTTAATAAATTGTGTGGTCTTTGATATATTCATTCCACAAAGGATTTAGGGTTACTTCTAACAGTAACTTATTAAGAGTCTATAGGAGTCCCCCTCTGGCTCAGGTGGCTAAGACACAGGTTATGAAAGTTGTGGACCTGGGTTCCTGACTTCTCTATGTGTGTGTGTTGTGGGGGTGGTGGGGGGAGGCAAAAAAAGAAAAAAAGTAAACCATGCAGTACTAATGCAAATAGAATCATCTGCCTTCCCAGTTGTTGTTGGTGAGCTGCAAGTTTATTTTTGAATTTCCTAGAAGCCACTTTTGAAAGCAGAAATAAGACAGTTCCTCTAGAAAATGTTTTCAATGTTTGGTTGATTTTTTCAGGCATAGAAAACAGCATGGATGTAGCCATTTTGCCATGAAACCTTAAACAAATGCTTTTTGTATACATGTTTTTTCCATATTAATACAGTGCCTTTTTGTAAGGTCCTACTCATGGGGGAGATGGATTCAAATGTACCAGCTGCAGTTTAGAGTACTACAGGGCAGGTTCCCAGAGGTAGCACTTAATCTACACTTCTGTGGTCCTCGGAACTCAGAAGAGGGGAAGACCGCTTTTAGCCTGAAAGACTTCCCAGTAGAGGTGTGCTCGTAACACAGCAGATAGTCCTATTTGATTGGATTAGGAACTTCATCTAGAAGCCCAGGCCATCTAAACACATTCTAGGTATTCAGAGATTTCTGTTACAGAATAGATTTTAACCTATGAGTTCCTGAGGACTCGTAGCATGAGACTATTTCTCTAAGACATACCTTAGACCAAGGCCCTTCTTTGTGGTCTAGTTTAGTCCGTTTCTTAGAATGGATATACTCAAAGAAGCTACTTTTCCTTCCATTCTACTATATGTTCAGATATGCTTGCCCTCCTTTCATTTTTTTCCCAACCTCAAATAATTTTACACTTTCCAGGCTCTTTTTGCTGGAAAAAAGAGAGCTCTTGCTACTTTGTTAATGTTATAAAATATGCTTTGACAAATAGAAGTAATAACACACTTCTTAAATATATTAATAATAAGGGTATGGTAGTTTCCATATTAAAAAATATAGTTTATAGATTAGTCTCAGCAAAATAAAGTATCTTAATTTTTAAAGTGGATAAGCCAGGGATATCAAAATTGAAAAAAAAGGTTTTAGACAATGTTGTATCATAATTTTTTGACAAATAACATTCCATTACAGAATTTTAACAACCTTGAATAGTGCCTGACAAATTATAGATAATTAATAAATGTTTGTTGAACTGTATTACTTTAAAAATACTTTATATTTTCAAATAATTATGATTTCACGGCAAGTTGCAGACAGGGTCCTGTGTATCCATCTTTCAGCTTTCCCCAGTGGTGACATTTCTATAATGTAGAATATCAAAGCAAGGTAATTGGCATTGGTGCAGTATGTTAACTAGACTACAGTTGTTCATTCATTTTTCGCTTTTTTAATGTGCATTCATTTCTGTATGTGTATATGTATATATCTATGCAAGCTTATCTCATGTAGAATTTGTGTAACTACACCACAATCAAGATACAGAACTATTCTAGCACCACAAATAAATGTCCTTCTATGTTTGTCTTTATATTTGTGCATATTCTTCTCTCTTTTGCCCAACTTTGTCCTGTCTTTGTCCCCTGCATCTATTTAGTTTTGTCATTTTGAGAGTGATATATAAATGGAACCATACAATGTGTATATGATCTTTTGAGATTGACTTCACTAAGTATAATGCCCCCAGATTCATCTAGATTGTCGAGTGTATCATTATTTTGTTCTCTTTTTTGCTGAAATGAATTTTGTATCACAGTTTATTTAACCATTAAATTGTTGAAGGGCATTTGATTTTTGCTATTACGAATACAGCTATTTGTGAACATTTTGTCCAGGTTTTATGTTTTTATTTCTTTGGGATAAATACCCAAGAGTACACTTGCTATGTTGTATGGTAAGGACATGTTTAGTTTTATAAGAAACTGTCAAGCAATTTTCCAGGGTGGTCATACCATTTTACATTCCTACAAGCGATGTATGAGAAATTCTATTTTTCTTCCTTACCAGTATTTAGTATTATCATTAAAAAAAAAAAATTCAGGTGTTTACTAGTTAAGTTTATTTTTCATATCTGTTTTTAGCGCTTGACAGTTGGGTAGATTTAGTCAAGTCTAGCCGTCTAGTCTTGCCTTTTGTAACTATTTGCATTTAAGTTTTTTTAAGGTTAATTTTAATGTATTCTACATTCTGAAGGATTACAAGGTATTTAAAACTTTCCCCAGTATGTTAGCTTTTTACTTTGACTCTGTATCTCCTAGATCAGAGATGTCTTTTCTGTGGATATAGCTACTTGGATTTAATGCTGCAGTAATTTAATGCTAGTGAGGATTTTGGTTATATTCTCATTAACCACACCTCCCTAGAGCTCTTGTTTACTTTCCTGATGAGAATAAGAAATTCATTAGCTGTTGTTACAAATTGGGCTATGGGAAAAAAAGGCCATAACTCAACATTTGGGCAATATTTGTGAAGGGAGAATTCTTTTATCTAATTGATAAAGGTGAAATTCACATAACATGAAGTTAATCATTTTAAGAAGATCAGTCTTGAGGCGTTTAGTATATTTACAGTGTTGTACAACCATCTCTGTGTAGTTCTAGAACATCGTCATCATCCCCAAGGAAAAACCCATATCCATTAAATAGTCATATTGTCCCACCCCTTCCAGGAGCCACCAGTCTGCTTCTGTCACATGGATCAAAATAGATTTACATATTCTGGATATTTCATATAAATGAAATCATACACTACCTATCACTCAGAGTTGTTGGAAGGAATAAATCCTTTAATGTTTTGGAAGTGTCTGAGAACTGTGCAAACATGAGTACCTTTATTTGACAGTAGATGTCACCTAGCAGAGCTACGTAAAGGAATAAGCCTTAGGATTGGAATGTTTTAAGAGGTGGAATGAAGGAAGCAAAACTATCCTTAGACCAGTCTTAAACTTGATGGTGCTGGGGGTGGTACTAATAAGAATGGAAGAGACTCAGGGAAAATGGACCAGGAGACTGGGCAGTTTTAGGGCCTTAGAGGGAGTGAGGGCTGTTAATCAGTGAAGCATTGTTAAACAGCAGCAATGTGTTAGCAATAACAGTAGAGTGTTTGGCTTCTTGGAGAAAACAGTGTTATAAATATAGAAAGTGCCTATGCCCTGGGGCTTCAAAAGACCTGTGGTCAATGATTTCTCTTTCCTCCTCTGATGGCTCATTGCCCAGAACATCTCCATCTCTGGCCATTGGGAATTACCTAGAGTGGTATTTGGTGTTGATTCAATCTATGTACTGCTAGTGGATAACTTCTAGCAGAAATGGAAAGGAGGAAAAAGTCAGGGCCCAAGGCCCCAATACTAACATATCCCTGGTTGGGGAGTAATGTGGCCAGTTTCTTTACGAAAAGAATTGCTCATTCCTTATAAAGAAACAAAGTTGTGTTTTGAAATATAGACTGAGATGCAATTTTAATAGCCAAAAATGAATGTAGCATTGTGAACAAAAGAGATAGTAAATATTGCTATTTAAAAATTACTTAGTTTAATTTATCAATTTGTTCTTTTATGGATTAAACTTTTAGTATTATATTTAAACTATCTTTATTAACTTCAAAATCACAACTATTTCATCTGTTTTTGTTTTTTTCCCAAAGGAAAGGTGCAGGCAGGAAGTTAGAGGAAAAAGAAACATTTGATTTAATTTAATTATTCATCTTGGTTGTTCCTGCTGGCCCTGGAACAGAAACCTGAGACCTTGGGATGTATGAGGACTGTGTCCAACCCCTACTCCACCAGGGCATGCCAATTTTATCTTTTTTAAAAGAGATTTTTTAGTTTTAGGTGTTTGATTTATGTATAGGATCCATTTTGATTTTTTTAATATGGTGAAAATATGGATTAAATTTCATTTTTTGCACAGAGATAATTATCCTAGCCCCATTTGTTAAAAATAAAGTTATGTCTTTCTTAAAGAAAAAAGAAAGAAAAGAAACAAAGCAAACAGACAAAAGACTACCAACCCGAGGACATTGAAATATAGAACTAAGGTTAACAGATAAGAAGAGTTTGGGGGTAGGAGCAAATGGTGTAAGGGGTCCAATGGTGGAGGAATATTGTTAATTTGGTTGTGGGCATGGTGTTTCCATATTTGATGAATAGTAAACCTATACATCTAAACTTACAGTATTTTGTAAATCAAAGTTACCAAAAAAAAAAAAAAAGAAAAGAAAAAGAATCGATCATTCCTCACCAGTTTTGGAATCAGATACCTCTATATTTAAATTTCAATTTTCAATATTTCTATCTATCATCTAGATATATCACTGTGAAAATAGATTTGTCACATTTACCTTTCAAGGTTACTGTTATGATTAGAGATAGCATTTATAAAGCTCCAACTGTAAGTGTCCCACACATATTCATATTCAGGTAAATGATAGTAGTTTTGCTGTTACTAACAATAACCAGGTAAGGTCAGTGAGATTGTGCTTTCTTAACTTATTTGTTAGATTACTCATGGATTTGCTTGTTTGTGACCCCTTGAAGTTCTGTATTTCATATTTGTTTTAACTGAGACTCAGTTACATGTACATTTCTAAATTAGATGCGGTTGGAAATTGTAGTTGAAGGGGAGGATAGAGGAGACGTTACTATTTGCCTTTAGCTGCGGACTCTTAAGAATTGACCTTAGTCTTCAAATTATAGTCTTATTTCTTAATCTTATTTTTTTTCTATTTCTTAAGTTGAAAGTAAAATCTTTGGTGCTCTGTAATTAGAAACCGATTACTTATATAAATATAAAGTATATCATCTAACCATTTAAAGGTACACAGTGCAGCTGCATTAAGTACATTCACATTGTTGTTCAGCTGGGCCACATCCATCTCCAGTACCTTTTTCATGTTGCACCTCTAAAACTACACTTTAAACAGTAACTCCCATTTTTGTCTCCTTCCAGCCCCCAGCAACTACTGTTCTGTCTATGAATTTGATTAAGTACTTCATATGAGTAGAAACATATGGTATTTGTGCTGTTATAACTGGCTTATTTCACTTAGCATAATGTACTCAAGACTCATATTGTAGCATGTGTTAAACTTTCCTTTTTAAGACTAAATAATATTCTGTTGTGTATATATAGTATTTCTTTTTTTTTTTTTTTTTTTTTTTAAGGAGACATTCAGCATATCCAAAAGGGACACAAGTTTCACATGTGAAAACTGTCCACATTAAAACAAAAGATCCATTCACAACATGCACTGGTGACGAGTGGTTAAGTCTGCGGCTTCTGGCTGGTGTAGTCCACACATCCCAAGGTCCTGGGTTCATGTCCTGGACCTGAGGAGAACATCCGAGATAAAAAATAAATGTTTCTTCCTCTTTTGTCCTGCCTGCCTGCTCACCATCATTCCTGCCTGTACCTTTCCTTTGGAAAAAAAAAAAAAAAATTTGCCTGTCAATGAATGCTTAAGTTGCTTCTACCTTTTGGCTACTGTGAATTCCCTATTGCTTTTTTTTTTGTTTTTTCTTTCTAAAGGAAAGGTGCAGGCAGGAATGAAGGCAATAGTAGGCAGGCAGGTGGGAAGAGAGAGGATGAAGAAGTACTTTATTTAGTTGTTCATGCTGGTTGTTCCCGCTGATCCTGGGACTGAACCCAGGGGTATGTAGCCTATGTCCTTTGAAGGTGATTGAACTAACCACTACTCAACCAGGGCATGCCTTCCCCATTGCTTTTTACTATAACAGTAAGCTTGCCCTCTTCTCACTTTTTTTTCCTTCACAAATATATGTAGAGCAGCTTCTTTGTTCTTGCTATTTTTAGTATTGAATGCATGACAATGAATAAGACAGATAAGGTCTTTGAGTTTGCATTCTGGTGATGAGAATGGTTCCCTTTTTGGAAACCCAGTAGAAACCTAATTCCCTGATGTGCATAGTTTGTGTCAATCAGTCCAGGTATCAATAGTAGATTGCTAACTTACCATATTACATACTTCAAGTGGGATTGGTTGCTCCTTCTCTGTGCTAACCACCCCACACTTACCTTTACCATAATGCCGTCTAACTCTTGCTGAAATGAGCTCCTTCCGGGCTGGTTCTCTTGTTGACTGATTCATGTGTAACTCTTTGGCTAACATTAGATCCAGCATTCAGGTCCTTCTGGGACAGGCCCCTGAAAATTCTTGCAGTCACATCTTTCACCACTGCCTGCCTTGTGCTTTGTACTCTAGCAACACTGAAATGAATGTCATTTCCCCAGGCACATTAAATTCTTCCTAGTCTCTGGACTGCCCTTTTTCCTAGAATATCCTTTCCTCCTTTCTGGAAGTTCACGCCTTTTTCCTTTAAATCAATTGTCTTCCACAAAACCAACCCCAACCACTCTAGACTATTCTGGCACTGTTGGCTGCTGTCTTCTGTCATAGTTTTTATCATATGCTATGGTAATTGACAGGTTCCATGCTCCCAGAGAACTCACAGGTTTTAGTACTAGGCCTTAGCTAGATTTTTGCCATCTTCTTCACCAACCAAGTTCATTTCTCACCTCAGTCACTGAACTTGACATTGCTGCTGATAGATATTCTGGAATGAAATTGACCTCCTGGGAATTTGATTGGATTTCCTTTTATTACTCTCCCATCGTACTTCACCCTTGCATTTATGTCAGTTCTCAGTAGGATTAACATAATCCTTTTATATAAAAATAATATGCCTTTTATATCCTCACCTAGCTGAGATTCCATTGATCTTGATCAATCCTGATGGCATTTAATACCCTCATTTTTCTTCTCTAAATTTCCTCTGCTCTGTGGTTTTTTGAAAAAGTACCTATTATGGAAAATATGAAAAGTTGGTAAATATCTCCCTAGATGATTAACTTTGAAAACTTACAGCATTTGTTCTTTTTTAGTTTTCTCTCTGTTTTTATAAAGATCATATACTAGATACAATTTGTGAAGTGCTTTTTAAGTTAACAGATCACAAACATTTTTAATGTCAGTAATTTTTTTATTAAGCATCATTGTTAATGACTGCTATTGTTGCATTGCATGACATGATTTATTTAAAAAAAACCTTATTGGACATTTATGTTTTTTGCCATTATAAATAGCACTGTGGTAAGTGCCTTTAGTCATATATTTTAGTCTGTGTTTTCGAAAGCTTTCTCCCAATATAAAAATCTAGGAATAAGGTAATTGTAGTAAAGGTATATACCTTTTAAGGTTCTTGCTTCCTACCAGGGATGAGGACCTGTAACATCCGTACTACTGTTCATATTTGATCCTCTAAGTGTCCTCTATCCACATTTGTTAGTAGTAAGGACTTTATCCTCTTATTAGTTTGAGACTTAATTGCGTTCTCTTTGCTCAGGCCAAATAAAATCAGGTCTTTGCTCGCTCTCTGAAAAAGAAGAGATGCTGAGTTTCTCCTGTGGGAGTGACCCTTCTTTCACCCTTCTATCACTGATTGGTAGCATCTTCTGGACAGAGGTCCCTTTTGCAATCACAGAGATTTGGAAAAACTTGACGGATCCCATAAATAAGTTTAGAATAGGGAAAGAGGCATGCCCCAGTGGAGTAGCAGTTAGGTCAGTTGCCTCTGAAGGAGCAAGCCACATACCCCGGGTTTGAGTCCCAGGTCCCAGAGGAAATAGCCAGTGTGAACAACTAAATAAAAATAAAGATGCTTTCTCCTGCTCTCTTTTATTGTCTGCCTGCCTACTCACCTTCATTCCTACCTGCACCCTTTCTTTAAAAAATAAAATAAAATAAAATAAGAAAAGAAAGAGCAGTCTCATAGAGACAAATCTAAAATAAGCCCTAGTAGAAAAAGTCTAGTTTCTGAGACTAAAGGAAGGTAGGAGTTACTGCCCTAGTGGGCTCTCTGGGACTCTTGTTTCTTATCTGTAGAACAGGCCCACAAAATTACTTGTGCTTACCACACAGTTTTGATAGGATTAATCATTTCACAAAACAATACATTCTTGTTGAATGACTGTGTTGTTGGGATTGTGTGATAAATTCAGAGAGGTATTCCTCTTGTCACAGAGCTATGATCTTTTTCAGTTCATTCACTCAGCTCTTCATTATTCATTCGGACAGTCAACATATTTATTGGACCTTTATGATAAATACTAGACAAGGAAGGAAGACAGCACATAAGAATGTATAAAACATGCTATGATATTGATATGTAATAGTAACAGCAGAAGCAACTAATACTTAATGATTGCCCAACATGTGCCAGGCACTCTTGTAAGCCCTTTACTTGTATTTATTAGATCCTCATAATAAACTTGTAAGGTAGGTACATAGTTATTGTCATATGTAAATTATAGTGAGGTACAAAGGAGAGTGTACAGATAGGTTCCATTTATTGAATGTCCACATGAGCCAGGTGTTCTTAGGTATTTTATATATATTTTCTTTCATCTTCACCGTGATTCTGCAAGATTATATATTACCATTTTATACATGAGGAAATAGTCTCAGGAAGATTAAGAAATGTGCCAAGGTCATACAGTTTGTAAGAGGTAGTTGAAATTGAACCCAGTTGCAGTTCATTGGTTCTTAAGATTTTGTTAATATAAGGAGGGTAGGCTAAGGAGCTGTGTGTGGAATCAAAGCTATTAGTCCACTCCCTTTTAAGAGAATATGATACTTTTTTAAAATTATGAGCTTTTTCTATTTCCCTAGATGCCCCTTCTTTTCTAGACCAGACTAAGAAATCCTATCATGTATGTATGTATGTATGTATGTATGTATGTATGTATGTATGTATGTATATATATATATATATTCTTCTTAAGTACTGTACTTACAGCTCTTGCTTTTGATGGCACATGGCAGATCCAAATGCATTAACCAAGTGCCTAATAAATGAAAATGTTGTATTCATTCAGGGCAGCTGTACCATGCAACCAGATGGGATTTTAAATTGGCACGTTCAGATAAAAAAAAACTAATTAAAAATGTCAATTTGCAACCTGATGTTGCCATGTTAGAATTTTCCAATTTTTTTCCTTCAATAAAGAATAGGAAATGTTTCATTAAATTCTGGTTAAATTGTTTACACTTGTTGCATACTGCACAGATGTGCTCAGCTTACTGAAATGCTTTTCCAAAATTGTGTGCAGTAGACGAGAAAAATGGGCAATTTTAGTTCAGAGTCCAGAATGGCTATTGAATAAAGAAGTGTTGTGTAATTGTTTAGAGTTTATGGAATTGACTTTAACAGTTGCTTTTGTAGCTGTGCTATATAATTGGATCATGATATTAATATCTTTATGGAGAAAGACCACTTTAAAATAGGCTGTGTTTAAAACCGGTTTTGTTAGATAGGCCCTGTCTCATCACCTTTTTCCTCCATATATATTTTTTTTAAATTGTGTTAAAATACACTGTTCACTTTTGTAGCAACTTCCTGACAGCTTTGCCTGCCTCCTGTTTCACATCCCCCAGATCATCCTCCATACTGCTTCATTGTGAGTTCTGTTAAGTATAGATTGCCTTCCTCTTTCCTGCTTTAAAATTTTCAGAGATTTCCCATAGCTTGGAGGATAAAGTTCAGACCCTCTGGGTTTAGCTTGCAAATCTTTTTCATGACTTGACCTCTGCCTGCTTCATTAGTCTCAAATCTTACTTCTTCTTCCTCTTTTTTTTTTTAAGCCATACTGAACTGCTTGACATTTACTATCCAAGTCATATTTCTGTCCCCTCATCAATACCATTGTCTCTATTTTTGACACCCTCCCTCCCTTTTTTCATCTCCCAACCTCGGAATTAACCTTTAAAATGTAGCTTGGGCTCATTTTTGAGCAGTCTCCCTCATAGTTCCCTCACTCTCTACCACATTTCACCAGTGGATTCTGGGCCTCTCATTTTTTGTTCTTCATAGTTCCTGGTACTTTTCCTTATCATAGAACACTTATCACTTTGTGTTACTCTGGTTTAAGTTTCTGTCTCCCACTAGAATTCATTTCTTAGGTCCTATCCCTTAGTAGCTCCCCAGAAAATGTGTGCCAAATGATTACTTTTTTAATTTAACGAGAATATTTGTGATATATTAATTCATCAATTTTAGAGGCACCCCAAATATAGGCAACTTTGAACTGTATCTCCCTGTTTTTATTTCTGTCAAATTGTGCGATTATTCAAGAAATTGAAAAGCATTTCTCTTCGAATCCCCTGTTGTTTAATTGCACGCCAAACCTGAAAGAAGAAAAAAACCTTATTTTTCATCAACTCTCACATTAAACATTGGTTTGGTGAGAGGGACAGAACAAAGGCTCTCTGATTAGCACTAGTTATTGTGATCTCTACTTCTTTCTACAAGGTGGGATGGTGATGGATTATTATGGTGTATTTAACCTGTAAAGGACATTACATTTAATGGACAGAAGCCTTTGTGGTGTGTGATAATGAGAAAGGTAGGACAAACTCTCTGTTAGCCTGTCATTCCTAAGAGACATTTGCAGGGAATTTACTAAGAGTGAGGCACTGGGAAATAGAAATGAATTAGGCATGTCTTCTGCTAGACTGCCTGCCATGCTGTGTGTCCTTCAGAAAACATAAGCAATCTAGGCACAGCACTATCTTATGAAACTTTCTGTAGAGATGGAAATTTTCTATATTTCTATTGTCCGTATGGTAGTTACCAGGCACATGTGGCTCGAGTGCTTAAAATGTAGCTTGTGAAACTGAGAACTGAATTTAAAATTTTAGTTTTAATTGACTTAGGTTTGAATTTAAGTAACTATATATAGTGTATTGGAAAGCCCAGACCTAGAGGGGCACATCAATAAGGGGACAGACATAAATAAGGAAAATATGTGCAATTAAGTGTTAAATAAGTGCTATTATAGAAATATAGCTAGGGTTATATCTAAGATTGGGTTAGATAGATCTGGGGCAGAGTAGAACCCAAAGGAACAAGTAGATTAATCAGCTCTTGGAGTGGGAAGAGGGATTCTTCAGAAAAGGATTATAGCTTTTTGAGTCTTTTTTCTTTTTAAGAAAGATGCAGACAGGAATAAAGGTGAGCAGGCAGGCAGGATGAGAGAGGAGGAAAGAACAATTTATTTTGTGTAGTTGTTCATCTTGGTTGTCCCCCCTTCCCAGCCCTGAGACGTGAACTGGGGTTCTTGGGATGTCTGTGGATTACACCCAACCACTCTTCCACCAGAGTGTACCAGCTTTATGAGTCTTAAAAGATGAATAGATATATCTGGTTGTCACATATGCTCGCTTAAAGAATTACCACCAGTTTAGAGGATTTCTAGGTTACCAGTTTTCCAAGAATCAAAATATAATAAAACATAGTTCTAAAACCTTACTGTATACAAAATATACTATTGATTCAGAAAGATAGGAGTTTGTAAATACTCATATTATTAAAGTATATATTATATAAAATTGATGAGAAGCTGATAAGTTAAATAAAAAGCTGTTAAGTTGATAATTCTATTAAATAATAGAAATAGAAATTAGTAATTGGCAGTTGGAAATTTGTTTTTTAAAGGAAAGATGCAGGCAGGATGAAGGCAAGTAGGCAGGCAGGAAGGAAGAGAGAGGAGGAAAAAGCATCTTATTTTATTTTTATTTTGTCGTTCACACTGGTTGTTTTCCCCAGGACCCAGAAGTCTAACCGAGGGGTGTGTGACCTGCATTCCTTTCGAGGCAGTTGACCTAACTGCTGCTCCACCAGGTTATGCCACAATTTTTATTTAAAGAGGAAAGAAGGCAGGCAAGAATGAAGATAGGCAGGTAGCAGGTAAAAAGGAAGAGAAAGGAGGTTGAAGCAGTTTTATTTTTTTAGTTGTTTATTTTAGTTATTGTTCCTTGTCCTATACCATGAGCCTGGATCCTTGGGCAGTATGTGGGCCGCACCCCAGGCACAAACTTAACACCCGAGCCACGAGGATGTGCCAGCACTTTCAGTTTATAATGAAAAAAATAAAGTTCAATTTTTTCATGGAACAAGTAGCACTTATTAGATATAGGCTTGCTATCTAGCCACTGGCGATAGAGTAACGTGTGTTCTTGCTTTTCTGATATTACTGATTGATTACATACCATTCTCTCTACTAATCTGTATGTGGATCTATGTCCCCTGTATAACAATGGAGAATTGTTTGAGTGTAGAATGAGCGCTATGGACATTGCTGTTTCAGTCAGGACAGGAAATAACAGTTATAACGGACTTTGTAAATGGATGGGACCCGAGTTGTTCCATGAAAGTTTCATGAAACTTAGGTAAATCTAGATATTGAGGCGGTGAGTCTCATAGGAACTATAGCAGCAAAGGGGATGAGACAGGACTGCGGGACATATTTAACGAGTAATGGGTTCATGTTTGGCTGACTCTTAGGGTCTGTGAAAAGGTTAATTGGAAAGGCAAGAATCAGTTTGCAAAAGATATTTTATGCAAATTAAGGTGTGTTCACTTTATTCTGCAGGTATTGGGGAGCTGTGTGAAACTTTATTTGGTATTTTGCTGTCACTTATTTTTCAGAAGCAATTATGAGTTATTTAGAACTCTTGGACTGGTCTGCAGAATGCTCTGTGCTTTTGTGTATGTTGGTATTTATGAGGAGTTATGGATTGTATGATGGATGATGATAGAAGCCCTTCTTGTATAGTAGCTAGTACCCTGTGGAAAGTGGAAAAATCCTTTTAGTCTGACTTTTTTCATTACCCATTCATTTATATATACAACAAGCATGAGTTCCTGTCTGTGGTAGGTTCCATGCCCTGGGGATCTCTAGATATTATAGTTTCAGCTCTCAAGGCGTTCGTAATCAGACCTTTCTCTGGACTATGTTCTTATTTGATAGACCCTGCAGCACCTAACTCATCCTGAGGAGTAGGGATGAGGACCCTGGCAGCTGATGCTGACCATTCATTTTAACTATTCCTTAGTTCTTACCACATGGCCTTGACTCCTTTTCCTCCCCAGTAGTTGCTTATTTTCCCCCCTCACTTTGTCAGCCAGAAAATTCTTGCTTCCTCTGCAGCTTGCTGTTTGGCTAGAACACTGTGGCCTTTTCTATTTGTCACTCTATGTTAATTAAGTTAATTATGGCTTAAACATAATTTCCACCTGCATATGGGTCTGTTTGTCTAAGGGATAAAAGAGGAAAGGAAGTAGTCCTCAGACAAGTCTCTGAGCAAAAAGAACTCTACTGCAAGCATCCCAACTGCTAGGTAAGCCAGAGTGCTTCCAAGATACTCTAGGCATATCATGTTATGAACATCCTTGTGAGGACCACAACAAAACCAGTTAAAATAGCTAAGAAAAATGTCAACTTAAAATTTTCCATTTGCTTAGGAATAAGCCAACTAACCAGGCAACTCAAGAATGAAGCAAGATAGAAAAGGAATGCTTATTGAGGAGCAGGCACTGCTTTGCATATAGTTATTCCTGTGTCAACTCTTGAAGAGGGATAATACTATTTTCATTTTGCAAATGAGGAAATCGAGGTTCAGAGAGTTGAGATAGGTCTTAAGTTTGAATATTGGCTCTGCTCCTTTTTTTCCCCCTTTTATTGTTAGTTGTATGATCTTTGCAAGTTATTTTAAACATGATTGTCTGTGGTTCAAAAAAAGAAGAAAGGAGACAATAAATAATATTAAATCACAAGATTCTCTTTGAGGATTAAATGAAAAGCCTCCTATGAAAAAAATAACTGAGATACATAGTAGGTACTTAGTTGTGTTAAGGTGGTTGAATGTGAACCTTTTGCTACTGTGTTTAATCAGGGATTCTTTTTTCTTTAAAGAGTGGAAGGGAGAGGAAAAAGAAACACTTGAGGAAGGAAGAGGCATCTTTATATATTTACTTGTTTAATTTGGTTTTTCATTACAGGTCTGGATCTTGAACCCAGGTGTTGGGCTTTATGTGGTCTTCGCACCAGTGTCTCAGTTGCCTGAACCATAAAATCACTTCCCAACCCCTACCTTTATGCCCCAGCCTCAAGTCTAGAGCTTGGGTCCATAAGCTTTTACATGGCCTGCACCAGAGCCACAGGGGTCTGTCAATCAGGGATTCCTTTTAAAGAAAGGATTAAAATTCCAGGAAGCAATAAGAAATTTTTACAAAGAAATATGGCCTAGGGGTTAATAAATACAGCTAACAAGTATTATTTATTATATAATATGTTATGTTTATTTCATAGAAGCTACAAGAGAGGATCTCTTGCTGACCTTTCTTAAAGAGTAGCGATTGATTCAACAAAAAGTTGTATATCTACTTTTTTGAATATTCAGGCTCCCCCTTAGGCCCCATTCATGCTTTTGGCAATTTAGTTTGGCTTATTATGCTTTTTTTTTAAGTTGCTGCTTTTCAGTTAAATAAACAATAATAAATAAATTTCTGGAACTATGGAATATGAGGAAATAAAGAACTTAAGCAGAAAGCAGAGAGATTTACTTAATGTTGGGCATGGAGCAAGTTCTAGTATGTTTGTGGGGCATTTATACATAGGGCAGTGTGTTTTCTGCAGAGCCTTGGACTAAAGAGGAGAGTCCGTTGTCCAGAGCAAATATGAAAACTCAAATCCAAAGTACATTAACTTTTTTAAAGGCAAGTTGCAACCAGGAATGAAGGTGAGTAGGCAGGCAGGCAGGAAGAGAGAGGAGGAAGAAACAGTTTTATTTTTATTTAGTTGTCCATCTTGGTGGTTCTCCCTGGCTCCGGGATGCAAACCTGGGTCTTTGGGATGCATGTGGACTGTGCTCTGCTGGAGGCAGCGAATCCAACCACTACTCCACCAGGGTGAGCCAGTACATTGATATTTTTTTAACCTTCCTCCCATCCATCTCCAGAACTCTTCATCTTATCAGACTGTAATTCTGTAACCATTGAATTGCCTTTAGTCCCTTCCCCGAGTCCCTTGTAACTGGTGTTCTACTTTGTCTCTAGGATTTTGACCACTCCATAATACCTCTTATATGTAGAATCATAGTTTTCGTCTTTTTGTGACGGACTTATTTCATTTAACATAGTGTTCTCAGGTTCATCTGTGTAGCATGTACCAGACTGTCTTTAATTTTTAAGACTGAGTAACATTCCATTGTATGTAATATAACACATTTAAAAAATTTGTTGTTGATGGATTGGGTTTTTTTCACATTTTAGCTATTATGAAGAGTGCTGTTATGAGCATGAATGTACAAATAAACACCTCTTTGAGACCTGTTTTCAGTTCTTTTTAATATATACTCAGAAGTGGATGGATAGCGATTATGTGATAATTCTATGTTTAATATTGAGGAAACCCCATAATATTTTGCATAACTGCCATTCCATTTGACATTCCCACCAACAGTGCACAAAGGTTCCAGTTTTCTTCACATTCTCACCAACTCTTGCTATTTTCTGTTTTTATGCAGTGACCATGCTAATGAGTGATCATATCTCATTGACTTGCATTTTTCTTGCATTTGTGATATTGAACATTTTTATGACTATTTGTATATCTCCTCTGAAGAAATGTCTGAGTTCTTTGTCCATTTTAAGACTTAGGGTTTTTTTGTTTGTTTTATTTTGAGTTTTAGGAGTTCCCTATATATTCTGGATCTTAATCTTTCATTAATGTATAATTTGAAAATATTTTCACCTAATCTGTGGGTGAGTATTTTCACTCCATTGATAGTCTTTTGATGCACAAAAACTTTTTTCTTAATATGAAACTTTTCTAAAATTTTACTTTTTTTTAAAGAGAGGAAAGGAACGAAGGAGGGGAAAGGAGGAAGGAGCATTTTTATTTAGTTAGTTATTTTGGTCTCCTTCCTGCTCCAGGTCACAGAGCTGGGTCCTAACATTCCTCATGGTCCACAATTAGCCATTTCAGTCATTTGAGCCATAAGGGCATGCTTTAAATTTTGGTGTTAAGTTATGAATAAAATTGCCCTTAAAAAAAAAAAAAAACCGTGCATAGGTTTAAGGTGTAGTACATTATAACCCAACATCTGTAATGTAGTCCATTAAGTAAAACTGCTCTTTTTGTGTCATAAAATTCTATAAATTTAACACATGCATAGATTTGTGTAACCCTACTGTAGTCAAGATACGGAATAGTTCCATTATCCATAAAAACTTCGTCACATCTGGCTTTTTAATAAATGCTTTTCAGTAGTGTTAACAAGAAGCTGTCTTTTTTCAAGAATGACCAAGGTCAATTGCAAACCAATCTGCAGTGGTTATGCTCCTGATTGCTTTGCTGGAAAATGCGACAAACTTTTTTTTCCTTTGTTTTTCCCCTCCATGTACTGATCTTGGGAATCAGACATAGCCCTCTTTTTTCATGTGGCAGAGCCCAGATGATTAAGTAATTAAATGCAGGGATAGTAGATTTTTTGATATATAGTTTTGGTAATCCTTTTAATCTGTGGTTATAAATCTGTGTTCTTATGATTGCTTAGTCCTTGATTTATGAATTTGTAGGTTTTATGAGTAATGGCAATAGCTAATTTTAATTATGCCTGTTAGTAAGAAGGAGGTAGAAGACAGGTGAGAAAGAGCCCTGGATTTGGAAATAGTGAATGCCTGACCAACACCTGGCTCCAATAACTTGCTATAGACTTTAAATCATTTTATTTCTATGGCTTTTGGTTTCTTACCTGCAAAATTGGTGAGTTGATAACACCATCTGCTAGGTTTTTTTGCTTGTGAGTAAAATTAAAAAAGTGACAGTTATCTAGCATTTAGTAAATGTTATTTGAATGTGAATGGTAAAATAGAAACTAAGTAAATCCCAGATTACATATTAAAAGTTAAAAAAAAACTATTGAACTGTAGTTCACGTACCATACAATCCTCCCATTGAAAATGCACAATTCAGTGGTTTTTCATATACTTACAGAATTGTGCGACCATCATTACATTTTTAGCACATTTTCATTACCCCAAAGCTAAGCCTGCATCCTTTAGCAGTCATCCCATACTTCTCCCACATCTACCAGCTCTAACAAGTTAACTAATTTACTTTCTATGATAGATTTGCCTACTCTGGGTCTTTCATATAAATATTATTTATTACGTGCCTTTTTGTGATTGGTTTCTTTAGTTTAATGTTTTTAAGGTTCATCCATGTTGCAGCATGTGTCAATACTTCATTCCTTTTTATTATGGAATAGTCCTTGTTTGGATATATCACATTTACTTATCTGTTCATCAGTTCATAGGCAATTGTATGGTTTCTACTTTTTAGCTATTATGGATAATTCTTCCATGGGCATATCTAGGTTTTTATAAGTTTTTGTGTGGACATATGTTTTCATTTCTCTCAGGTAGAGGAAATGAATTCTAAGAGTGGAAATAACTGGGTCATATGGTAACTTTATGTTTAATCTTTTGAGGAATTCCAGGCTGTTTTATAAAGCGGATGCACCATTTTACATTCCGACGAACATTAAGGAGGGTTCTAATGTCTCCATATCTTTTCTACCACTTGTCTTTTTTAATATTAGCTATTTCAGTGAATGTGAAATGAGTAACTTCTCATTGTGGTTTGATTTGCATTTCCCTGATAACTAAAGATGCTGAGCATCTTTGCATGTGCTTATTGGACATCTTATTTCTATTCTTACATATCTTTCTATGTTTTACTACATAGCTAGGTAGTATCCTTTATAAACTGGTGCTCCATACCCAGTAGTGTTTACTAATACTGATGTATTGCATGTTTATAAGAGAATCCCAAAGGAAGAAAAATACGGCTTTATCTTATCATTCTCTTTTTTTGGTTCTATCACTAGTTGAATTGAAAGCTCTCAGAAAGGACATCCAGACAAGAGAAATTTTATAATATTCATTCTGTTTATGGGAAGACTAGATTAAGGACATATGATATTAATTAAAGAACAATTAATGGCTGAATTGACTACTGGTATTGATTTTAGAGCACTTAAAATTTGATCTTGGCACTGGTGATACATCAGTGAATAAATTAAAAGTCTCTGCTTTCAATTTGCACTCTAGTGGGCGAGACAGGAAAAATTAAGCAGTGTATATGGGAAGGGAATTATTAAAAGGCTATTTTAGATATGATTGGTTAACTTAGGCCTCTCTGGTGAGGTGAAATTTGAGTACAGATCTTAATGAAATATAGGAACAAATCATATTGGTAATTCAAGGGAAGAATGTATTATGCATTCTGAAAGGATGCTGAGTGTTAAATCCCCAAGGAAGGGCTGTGCTCTACTTAATAATAAACAGGAAGAGAAAGAATGTCCCTGCTGTTCACATTAAGGAATCCAAGGCTTGTATGTTCTTCTTGGTCTGTGTTATTGGCCACCTCAGAGTGGTTTTCAAACAACTTAAATGTTGAAGTTAAACTTCAATTTTATTGCAGTGTGGCTGAAGTATAATGAGCAAAGAGGACAAAGGTAGGGGTTAATATCAGATAAGTAGAAGGGAGTCAGAGTACATGATGTCTTGTAGACCACAGTAATGGCCTTTTATTGTATTGAGTGAGGTGAGAAGCCATCACAGGGTTTTGAACAGAGTGGAGTGACATGATCCAAGTTGAATTTAAAAGGATCATTTTCATTTTGGAGAAGTGAGGGGCAGGGGATAGACAGAGAGCTAGGGCAGAAGTAGGAGATCAGATAGGAAACCATCATAAGGATTGGGGAATGAGATAATGAAAACCTGAGCCAGTGTGGTAGCAGTACAGGGGGTAAGAAATTATTGGAATATTGAAATTATTGGAGATATTTTGAAAATAGAACTGGCAGAATTTGATAATAGATTAGATGAGGATTATAAGAGTTAAGAAAGTAGTCAATGGAAGGTTTTTGCCTGAAACACCTATTAGATTGGAGTTGCCATTTTTAGAGATGTGAAAGACTAGGAGGGAGATTGTAGAGAGCAGTCACGTCCTTGGTTTCAGATATATTGCATTTAATAGGCTATTAAGCAATAAAACATTTGAAACAGAACTGAGGTTACCAAAAGGGAATGGGGCGGGTGGGGGCAAATGGTGGTGGAGCCCACTCAGCAATGGGGAAGAACAGTTGGTTATTTGGTGGAAGGCATGGTGGCATGGTGTGTTGAAGTATAACTAAGAAATGGGGAACCTATGCATAGAAATTATTTTAATGTGTTGAGTAATTACTATAATACAAAATAAATTAAAAAAAGAAAAAGGAAATATCAGGTAGACAGTTGGATAAATGAGAGTCTGGAATTCAGAGAAGTCCAGGTTAGAGATACAAATCTGAGATATGTCAAGCCATGATCCCATATATGTGATTTCTTAAGAAAAGTGTGTAGATAGAGCAGAGATCTGATGATTGAGCCCTGAATATTCTCCATTTGGGAGGTTGAGAAGATGAAAGGAGTAGCCACTGAAATTAAAGAAACCACAAGAGAAGTACTAGAGAGCAAGTACCTTGAGCGGGGTAATGGCAAGTGTTCCAGCTTGGATGTTTGGAGCCCTAGAATCTAATCATGGTCTGGCTATAAATAACTGGGTCATTGGATAGCTCACTTTGCCTTTTTGGGCCATAGAGTGATCTCTAAAGTGAAAAGCTTAACTAGATTGTCTCTAAAATTTTCCTTCTCATTATAATAAACATTTATACAGGACTTTAGAATTTGCACAAAGCCTTTTCATGTGTTCATTTAATCATCATAGCAAATCTATGGGATTTATATTTTCATGCATTTTACAGATGAGAAAATTAAAGATGTTTAGAGACTTGTTCAGAGTCCATTATCATAGCCAGAGACTTGAACCCAGGTTTGCCTGATCTCAAAGTCTGTTCTCTTTATACTATGTAACAGCCACTTTTCTTTTTTAAACTGTATTTTATAATTTATTGAGGTAACTTTGATTTATAAAATAATATGAACCTATCTGTGCAGGTTCTCTATTCCTCAAATATATGACAACACACCCTACCCACCACCAAATTTCCAAAAATTCTTCACCATTGTCCGTTGAACCCCACCCCCAACCTGGTACCTACTGGTAACCTCAGTTCTATTGTTAATGTCCAAGGGTTGGTTTTTGCTTAGTCTGTTCCTTTGCTTAGTTTCTTTATATTCCACATATGAATGAGATCATATGGTATTTCTTTCTTCTCTGAACTTATTTTACTTCACATAATCCCTTCTAGTTCCATCCATGTTATAACAACTACCTATATGAATTTCTAGAGCTCTGTGATTTCGAGCATATAGAATTCATTCATTCATTTTTCAATGAATATTCATTGAGCGCCTGCGATTACTACTCATGTTCTAAGTGCTGGGGATATAATTGTAACCAAGACAAAGTCTTTATTGTCATAGATCTTTCATTCTAGTGAGGGAGACTCAGTAAACAGTAGATGGTTAGTGCCATAATTAAAAAAAAAAAAAAAAAGAGAGAGATAAAGGAGCAGGGTATTCTCTGAAGAGGTAGCATTTGAGCAGAGATCTGAGTGATCTAAAGTAGAGAGCCATAAGAAGATGTGATAGAGGAAATAGCAAGCAAGGAAGGTCCAGAGGTTGAAATGAGCTAGATGCACTTGAAGAACCAGCAAGAAGGCCATTGGTGGAACAGAGGTTGGCAAACAAAATGCTTAGAACTTTGGAGTTATTTAGCCCTGAAGGTCAGTTCTGATGCCTGTCATTTATTTGTGTTTTGCTGGGCAGACTTTTCTGAGTTTTAATTTCCTTACCTTAAAATTAAAAAATGTTTTGAGAATTAAATGTGAAAATATTCGTGAAATCGATAGGAGGGTGCTTGGCACTTTATTATACTAAACATGTTTACTGAACACCTACTGTTATTGACTGTGTCCTAGGCCGCTGTTATTCCAATAAGTTTATTTTTCTCTATTTTTTTGATTTGTTTTAGTCAACAGATCTTGAAGCTCTGTTTTTGTGCCTAGGCTGTGCTGGGCACTTTCTCTGAGTTCACCTTTGCATTAAAATCAAGAAAGAAAGTATTGGACTGAAAAGAAAATTGTTTAGAAGTTAATGAGTAGGTACAAAAATAAGGGCTTGAGATTCTGGTAATTGCAGCCTCTGATATATTCATTTGTTATGGAAAGAAACTGTATGTGGATTTATGTCATCTTTCCTCATCAGTTGGATACTCACTCTACTCAGGCACTTCCCAGCCAGGCTTCCTGCTGACCCAAACCTGCTTGCTTTAGGAAAATCAGATAGGAGCCAAGTTCTTCATCCTTATAAGACCATCTGCTTGTAGACCCACAGCTGCTGCCCTTACAATTGCAACCCAACACAACTGGAATGATTTATTCATCTCCAGGTAACATTTGTGCACCGAGCTTCCAGTGAAGTACAGTATCAGCTTTACACCTAATGAAGCATCCAGCACAGGTGGTAAACCGCTTCATAAAGGATGCTTCCAGCTTGGAGATGGCTGATGGACAGGTGGAGGTAAACTGTTGGTCCTGCAAGTGCTCATAGAGGAAGAGCAGAATGAATATTGGGCAATAAAAGATAATTTCTTATCCAGTAAAGATTGTATATCTTGATTGTGTATCCTATATTCCTGGAGTTTCGAGATCATTAAACTCATCTTTAAGTTAAATGTTGTACTGTTGTTGAATTAGGTAAAAAAATTAAGATCCAAGAAGGGGAGAGGACTTAGTTTAAGATGCATAGCTGTTGGCATAGCTAAGACTAGAACTCAAGTATTCTCATTCCCATTGCTTTACTTCACATAGTTACTACACACTTTACGATACATGTTTTGTTGTGCACTGAAAAACGAGCCATGTATGAGATGGTATTTTTTTTCAGTTTATGAATTGCTGATCCCTTGAACAAATCAGTTTTCTCCCCCAGTAAATGAATGACCAAGTAAGGTGCTTTTTAAAAATTTTTTCCACTTTTTTAGTATTTTATTGCTGTAACTTTTTTACAAATGGAAAAAAAAAGCTCAGATATGTAGGTTCCCCATTTGCAGTTTCCCCATTCCTCAGATATATGTCAACATATTCTGCCCTCCACCAGATCACCAAGCGTTCTTCACCATTGTGCAGTGAACCTACTGGACAATGGGCCTAATTTTTAAACCTCCCAGATATTACATAATAATAATAATAATGCTTGTTCTGAATTATTTTGAGATTTGAATGAAATAAAGCATAAGAAAGCTGCCTAGGTCATTTTTGATAATCAGAAAGTACTAAACATACCAGTTTCTTCTCTTCTTCAATTCAATTGAGCAAGCAATGATTAAGCATCCACCTTGTGTGCCAGCTCAATTTCTAGGCCTTTTATTTTTTTATTTTTAATCTTATCTAAACTTTGAAGTTTCTTCTGCCTCCTTATTATAGAGTTTAATTGACAGCCGTTTTGTCCATGTTAAAATCCTTCCATAGATGAATCTCTATAAATAAACATAGTTACTGCAAGCAAATGATGCTTGCTTCTAGAAAAATCTAGAATGTTAGTATGAGCCTCTGGGTGATGTGAGTCTTGGCTTCTGCCCCTCCTAGATTCTTAGGGACCCTTTGTTTGGAGGGCAAATTATGACCATGGCGGTACTCATTGTTATCTCAAAAAAGCTTGGTTTCTCTTTTGGAATATTTGCTTTTTAGTAAATTGCTTCTTTTTCACCTTAGCTTTTAGGCTTTTTGACAGACCATTTGCTTTTCAAACCCAATTTCCCTTTACCACCAAGGGCTTGCAGGCAGTTGTTCAGATGGTGAACAAAAAGCTTTCTCCAGTTCTGGGTGATTTTGTAAGAGTGGGAAGGCCTCAGGGAGAGATTATATCTGCTTGTTGGAATTCATTTGTGATGTGTGCCTGACTAGGCAGTATTTTACCAAGGACTCTGCTGGAGCTAGCTGAGGGGGATATAAAATTTTGGAATGGAGGTCTGTCATGGTTTTTGGCTATTTCTATTCTTGCCGGTATCAGCTACGCATCCAAAGAGTTTGTGGAATTAATGACTCCTCTTTTTCCTCTCTCCTTTTTCGCTTTTCCCTCCTCTTCTTCCCCTTCTTTATTATCTACATCTGTTGTCCAAGTTTTCCATTTGCACTTTGTTTTTCTGTTTGGTTCTTTTTCCAGGTTGTCGACCTCTTCAGTGAGTAGCTAAGTATAATGCAATTCAATGGACTGAGTTAAGTGGAGATTCAGTAATGAATAAAATAAGTTATAGAGGAATCTAGTATGAGGTAGTGGAAAGGCATTGGTAAACCCATAGACTTGTGACTTCAAATCTCAGTTTTGTCTCAGACTGACTCTGTGATCTTGAGTGAATTATTTAGTATTTTTAAATGATAATGTAAATATCTACGTTGCTTAAGGTTGTGGTAAGGTTTAAATAAGAAAATATATAGGAAAGAATGAAGCATTAAGTTGTTACTCATTAAGTAATCCCTTCCATCTTTCTTATGTCCTTAGGGAGTATCCTTGGGGGAAATCAGACATGTATACAAGTTAATTTTGTGTTTTTGAGTGTAAGTTTAATGTAACTGAGAAGTGGCTTTACTTTGTCATAGTCATTTGGGAATTGGGAGGTGAGAGCTTGGGACAGATGTGTGTCTTCCTTGAAACTAGGCTCAGAGATAGACTCTACTAAAGTGACATAACACGACAGGCTTTGTGCCTTTAAAGAAGATGTTAAGAAGGAAAATAAGAACCTGATGATGGAACAGGTGGAATGCTAGTTTCCTCAGGGGGTCCATTAGAGTGTCTTTGGTAATTGAAGGTAAGGTGCTATGGAATGGGAGCTTTGTCTTTTCTAGGTTTACCTAGATTTATTTTTAAAATTTAAATTAATTATATTGTAGGAACATTGTATCGTAACATTTATTATTTTCATAATTATATATAATAAGTATCTACTTATAAACAATTAATTAACATAATTATTTAAGGTGTCCAATATAGTACATCCACATATCTGTATAATATATTAAGTTCACCACTATATCAATTCTTCCTTTACTCTATACAGTTGATCTTCTTTGCCTGATTTGCCAGCCCACCTTTTCCCTTTTTTTGTGCAATCACTGGATTTGCTTTTATTAACTAAAATCTGCTTTGTTTAATTTAGTTTGCTTATTTGCTTGATTTCTTTATAGTTGCCACATATGAATGATATCATGTGGCATCTGTCTTTCTTTTTCTGGCTTGTCTCTCTAGACATAATTTTTCTCTGGGTTTATCCATGTTGCTGTAAATGACAAGATTTCATCTTTTTTTGATAGTTGTGTAGTTTTCCATTGTGTGTATGCCACATCTTCTTTATCCATTCATCTGTAGATGGGCATTTAAATTATTTCCAGCTCTTGACTATTGTAACTAATGTTGCAGCAAACATTGGGGTGAGTATATCTCTGCAAATGAGTGTTGTATTTTTAGGATAAATACTCAGCAGAGGAATAAATGCATCATGAGATTTTTATTCTCAATTTTTTGAGGAATCTCTATACGGCTTTCCATAACGATTGCACCATTTTACACTCCCCACCAAAGCGTGTAAGAGTTCTCTTCTCTGCATCATTGCCAACACTTGTTGTTTCCAGTCTTTTAGGTAATAGTCATTCTAACAGGAGTGCAGTGATATCTCGTTGTTTTGATTTGCATTTCCCTGACGACAAAGGAGGTAGAATATCTTTTCATGTGCCTTTTGGTCATTTGTATATCTCCTTTGAAGAAGTGTCTGTTTAAATCATCTGCCCATTTTTAATTGGATTATTTGTTTTTCTGTTGAGTTTTATGAGTTCTTTATATATTTTGGAAATTAACCTCATCTGATGTGTAAGTCATAGTATCAATGATTAGTAGTATTTTTTAATTTTTGTTTATTTTTTTAAGGAAAGGTGCAGACAGAAATGAAGGTGGATAGGCAGGAAAAGAGAGGCGGAAGAAGCATTTTTATTCCCTTTTTATTTAGTTGTTCATCTTGATTGTTCCCGTGCCCTGGGTTGCGAACTCAGATCCTTGGGATGTATGTGGACTACACCAGGGCAGTGATAATGGTGTTTCTTAGTGTTTCTTAGTTTATGACCCTTTGGCTTCTTTATTTTAGTACTTTTATTTCGACACTCAATTCATCCACATGTAGATCCATTGACCGCAGTTATCTTTAGAATTTGAAAGATAAATACGTATACAATATAGCACCTTTCCATACTCATCAAATTATATTTTATTATACTCCTTATCCCTGAAGTGAATAACTATCAGTAAGACGAATCATTGAGTTTGGAAGGAGTTATTATCAGGTTGATGACATAGGCCCATCTGGTCTGACTTGTTAATCACTGGCAAACATTGATCAAGGCAAGCATAATTACTTATGCTTGAATCTAATTATTATACTTAAGCTTTCTTTCAAATAACTTTTTATTTAAATCCTCCATTTTCTTCTGATATACATAGGATCTGAATTTTTTTTTTTTTAATAGGAGCTTTCCCAAGACTCTGGTGATCCTTGGTTATCTATTCATATTTAAAAATGGGACACTAAAAAACTGATTGCAAATTTTAGGTTTAGGTGGGGCTTACTGATCGTGTACCTCACATTTTGGTGAGGGAACCACAGTGTCTGCACATGCAGCTCTTTTCACTCTTTCGGTTCTCTGAAAGGAGCCTCTAGTCTTTTTAAGAGGTTATAGCCTGACTGCAGGGATCTGGAACTAAGTGGGAGAAGAAGGCTGTGGGGAGGTCCTTAGTGTTCAGTTCATTTACACGCTGATTTTCCATATGATAATCCAACCTCCAACCATTCCTACTATTCCCATGTTTGGAGACCCTCTGTTTTACCCTTTTCAAAGGTACAGAAAACCTGAACTTGATGTAACCAGCTTCTGAATGTTGTGGGGGTTCTACAGATTAAATAAAATTAATTTCTGATTTTCCCTCTGCTCTCTTAGTATTCCTTTTTCTCGAATCTAAGTCAGTTACTGCTCATCCATTTGCTTTTTAGCTTTCAATATTTTGTAATTATTGCTGTTCTCCATTTCTTTTTGTTTTAATGATTTTGTGCCTTTATGAAAAAATCTATAAGGGGGGTCTAAGGGAAGGTCATTATTCAATTTATCAATTTTATCTAGAAGTCTGGATCAGAATTTCATTCTCTGTTTGACAGATGAAGAAATCATGTTTGAAGATAGCTAGTTGTGCTGGTAAGGGTAGAGATTTTTTATTTTGAGATACTCCGCCTTTCAGTTCATTGTAACATGCAACGTGACTTTAGTACACCTATCCAGAAGAAGATGTCAGCAGGCTATTATGTGGCAGACTGTGGAATTTCAGAGGAGTCATTCTGTATAGCTGTACTCATACTCCTTCATACCCACATCCACATCCTGTGTACCCTCCAACAATCTAACCTTAACTCAGTGGGGCCCAGCAAGTAGCTGAGATTTTCTTAAAGCCTATAAATCTTAAAGCCAATAAATCTATTGTTCATTGTCAACTTTGGTAGAGATACCCATGAGATGTCTAACTCATCTGAACTATAGAGGCCTTAAAAAGCACCGTAATATTTTTTAGAAAGCATTATTTTGAGAGATTTCCTCCCCTAAAATATTCTATAAACTCCCCTCTTAAATATAGATAGAATATTAATTAATGTTACTTGATCTTGAAGTTCATTGTTTTGAATAATTTATTGTGCCTTTTTGTGTTGCATAAAGCCTGTGGGAGCTGTTGCATTCTACACTAAATACTCAGATGCTGTACTTTAAAACAAAAACTAAGGGCCACTCTTTTGTTCTTTCTTCTTTTTTTCTTTGTTAATCTTTTTACATACTTGTTTTTGAATTATTTTTCTACCTTTCTCTATAGGGTTTGTGAAATTGTGATTGTTTTTGAATTATTTTTCTACCTTTCTCTATAGGGTTTGTGAAATACAACAGAAAATATTATCCTCCTTTATCACTTCTCACCTTACTATGTGTCGTACTCCCAAATTACTGAGTTTATTAAATATTTTTAAAATGTTTAATATGTTTTTAAAAGAACAGTGAGGAACTCTAATTATAAAATGTGAAGACTTAAGGATAATTATTTTAGTTTTGATGCAGACCTTTTTTTTTTTTTTTTTTTTAATTTTTTTTACTTACGTCCTAGTTTTCTGTGTATTCCAGAAAGGCAAGGTTATTGGATTGTTGAATTTCATTCAAGTGTGTCATTTAATAAAACCTCATGACTTGTCAAGTAAATTGCTTTCCTTCATGTTATCTCACTTTAAAAAATTATTTATTTATTTTAAAATAATCATTTCTTTTGTTTGCAATGCTATATTCATTTTAGGATATGTAGCTCAGTCTGTGATTATTTCAACTCCTCACAAGAGTTCTACTGTCGATTATTCTCTTTCTCTTTTTAGGTGGGTTGGGTGTAGATATGTGTTGATTGGTTTCCCATTTTGTTTTCTTCTTTGTTTTTTCCCTGGAGATGTATTTTGAAGTTAAGAATTCTGTTTATTTCCTATTTTTATTTGAAAGCAGGCTAGTCTTACACTCATTCTAACCATCCACATATTTGTTCTCTCCTCTTCCGTCCCACTTTTATATTGATGTCTTCCTGTTTTTTAAGTAGTGTTTCTTTACACTTTAGTATCCTTTAATATTTTTTGTAGTATTTTTGTGGTGATGAATTCCTTTAACTTTTGTTTATTGGAAAATCTTTTTATCATTCCATCAGTTCTGAATGATAATCTCACAGGCTGTGGTATCCTAAATTGAAAATTCTTTTCTTTCATCACGTTGAATGTATTATGCCATTCCCATCTGTCCTCTAGAATTTCAGTTGAGAAATCCACTGACAATTTCATGGGGACTCCTTTGCATGTGACTCATTTTTCTCTGGCTGCTTTTAAGATTCTTTCTTTGTCTTGTATTTTTGACATGTTGATGACAATGTGTCTAGGTGTAAGTCTGTTTGGGTTTCTTTTATTAGGAACTCTTTTTGCTTCCTGGTTCTGGAGGCTTGCTTCATTCTTCAGGTTAGGGAAATTTTCAGTTATTACTTCTTCAAACACAGTTTCTGCCCCCTTTTCTTTCTCTTCTTTTGGGACCCCTGTGTTGTGAATGTTGTTCCTTTTGATATTATCTCTTAGGTTGTTAATGCTGTGTTCATATTTTTGCATTCTTTCATAGCTCTTTGCTGCTTGGTTGAGTGCGTTCTTCTATCATATCTTCTAGTTCAGTAATTTTATTGGAGGCTTCATCTGTCCTGTTCTTGTGTACCGCTATTGAGTTTTGTAGTTCAGCTATTGTATTCTTCGTTTCTTTGATATCTTCTTCATGTCTTCTTTCTCTTTTTTGTTGTTGTCTTTTTTCTCTGTTGTTTTCTTGATTTCTATGAGTATGTTTATCACTGTTGCCCAAAATTCATCCTCAGGTAGTTTGCACATGTCTTTTATATTCAGATTTTCCCCTGGGGATTTAAGTGGATCCCTCATTTTGTGTATATTTATCTGTGCCTTTGTTCTGTTTGGCATTCTGTTTTTATTTCTGTGAGTGAGGTTTCCCTGCAGAATTGGCCTTGTGTAGTGTATTGACTTGTACCTAGGAAACCTGAATCTGGATTTGGACACTGGGATTTCTTTGCGGCATCACACTGGTTGGATTTGTTGAAATTCTTATGTGGATCCTCTGTTGCTGCCCAAGAGTGCAGTCTATGGGGTTGGAGTTTGTGTGTCAGATGCAGATTCTTACTGCAGTGTCGCAGCTCCGAACTGTAATGACCACCTTGCTGTTGTCCTACAATCAGCAATCAGGCTGCAGTTTTGCCTCCCACAGGGTGACATTAGTGGATAAGCATTGATGATTTCTCCCTCTGGAAGACTCTTTTTCCTTTGAGCCTGATTGCAGGATTTCCATTGGTGGGTCCTGCGGCTCTGGAGCAATATGGTGAGAAGGAGTTGGGGGAGCAGATTCCTCTAGAGGCCTTCAGGTTTTGGTGGTTTCCAGTATGAGTTTCTTGCCAGACCTCCTATTTTAACCACTGGGCCCTGGTCTTCTTTCTGTCCTGCACCGAGACTCTCTCTCCCAGTTCTGTGTCCCATTCCTGCTGGGTGGGCTCTCTGCTGCTTTCACGATTCCTGGGAGGGCCGGTTCTTCCAGCAGTTCCACCCGCTCCACTGCAGTCCAAATCCTGAATTCTGATTCTGCCATGCAGCTCTGAACCCTGTCGTTTTTGTCTGTCCTTTGTAGTTGTAGTTGCTGCTGAGTCTCTGTAACCTCTCTGACTGCCTTTCCTCACTGTTTCTGGAAAATAAATAATTCCTAGTTGCCCTGTGGCTGCTTGCTCCTACCAGGTCACCATCTTGACCAGAAGACTCGTCAGTTTTGTTCTTACAAGGTCAGAGTATTGCGTATAGCCTGGGAGTTACTATTACAAGAAAAGCTTTCCTAAAAATATTGAATGAGACCAGTAATGCTAGGATTTGCTAATCGAATTATTCAGCTGTTAAGGGTTTTGTCATTCCCCCCAACAACCTCCCAAATGATCTGAAACCCTGGTCTACTGTGCTGGTTATTTTGTGATAATCCATTGCATTGACTACTAAGACCGGCTGACATGGACAGTTATTTCATCATAATAATGAAGAAAATCCTTGGACCAATGTCCCCTTTCCTTATTTTACTGCCATTGACTAGGGATGGTTATCTTCCCCTTTGATTTTTCTGGCTGTCGACACTGTTGCTTAACTGCTTTTCAGAAGTGATGACATGTATTCTTTGGAGGGGATGGAATAAGAGTCTGTACATGTACCTATTTTTAACCGCATATTCTTTAGATTTGAAATCTTTCTTTTTGTAGCTTAGCAATGAACAGGAATGCTATGCAGTGGAATTAATATAGGTTTTAATAACAGAACCCCCTGAGCAAAACTGCTTATTAATAACAATAGTTATCCCATGAGGCTTATCATGAAAACTAGACTAATGATAAATAATAAATGTTGATATAATGATAATAATAGCATTAGTAGTAATCTGTGATTTTGGGTCATTTAATTTCTCTGAACCTCTATTTACGCAATATAAAATAGTGTCCTCAGTAATATGTTTAGTTTGAGAAGGAAATTGGCTAATATTAATGGAAATGTCTAGGTGACTGTGAGTGTATTTAGGAGATAGGAGATCTGAAGGAAAAGATCCCTGAGGGGAGAATAGTTCCTTTGGAATGGATCAGGGCTTAATAAATAATCACTGGTTAATTCTTTCAGTGGGGCGTTCTTGTTCCTTTAGGGAGAGTTTTGCTTGATCTGCTGATACTCTTTTTTTTTTTTTTTTTTTTCCATCATGTCTCCATAGAGAATGATGGCAATATTTCCCCTGAGAATTTCATTTCCAAGCTGTAGTCCTGATTTTGCTATTCCAAGTTGTTCTCTCTAGAGAAAGTAGAGCACAAAAGCTGAATTGTGGTTGAAAACTTCCAGTAGCTAGTATTTCTGGGTGCAGTGTTTTGAACACAAGACTAAGGAAGAGGATTCATCAGAGTTATGATTTACAAAGGTATAATCATGATGCTATTTTGCTATTTCTTTGGTTTAGGTCAAGAAGGGGAGTTGGGCAGTAAAAATGTTTTATGGACCAGTAAACTGGAAATATTTGCAAAGATGGTCTATGATCTGTTTAGTCTCATCTTTTAAGAGAGTCTGGCAAGTTTGATCTCCCAACTGTTTCAGCCTAAGAGTCCCATTTCTCTTTTTGTCATAGAGTTCCAGAATCCTTAGAGATCTTCAAAAGCTGAAAGAGAAATTAGAGGACTTAATAAAAGTCATATGGTAAGACTAGAACCTGTATTTCTTCTTTGCAATTCTCTTCCTGTAGTTCTTTGAGGGAAATTAGCTTTTTATTTCATAGGACGTATTTAGCTGTTTAGTTTTGAGAATAATTTCTGTAAGGCTAATTTTGTGGTGATGAATTTAATTAATTATTGCTTGTCTATAAAGCTTTTTAAAAAAATCATTTCTTCAATTCTAAGTGATAATCTAGCAGATTGAATATCCTTGGTTGAAAGTTCCTTGTCTTTCAGTACTTTGAATATACTTATTATCTTCTGACCTGTAAAGTTTCAGCTGAGAAATTCATCAACAATCTTAATAGTACTCTTTTGTATGTAACTCCTTTTTCTCTAACAGCTTTTGCAATTGTTTATTTTGTATTTTTGACATTTTAATGATGATGTGTCTTTATGTAAGTCTGTTTAGTTTTCTTTTGTTTGGAACTTTTTGAGCTTCTTGGTTCTGGAGGTCTGCTTTCTTCTTCAGGTTAGAGATAGTCTCAGCTGTTATTTCTTCACATATGGTTTCTGCCCACATATGTCTCTCTTCTTCTGGAACCCCTATGATATGAATGCTGTTCCTCTTGATGTTAACCAGTAGGTCTTGTGTGCAGTCTTTGTTTCTTTTAATTCTTTTTGTTGGTATGGTTGGGTGCATTCCACTGCCCTATCTTCTGCTAACTCACTGATCCTGTTGGAGGCTTCTTCCAGCCTACTGTTGAGTCCTTCAATTTTATTCTTTTGCTCAGCTATTATGTTCTTTAGCGCCATGAATTCTGTTTGGAACTGCCTCATACTTTCTCTTTGTTGTATTTTTCTTTTTCCACCACTGTTTTCCTGATTTCCATGAGTATCATTAAAACTGTTGCTTTAAACTCATCAGGTGTTTTACATAATTGTTGCAATCAGATTTTCCCTTGGAATTTCGTTTTGGTCCCTCACATCATATATATTTCTGTTTCTTTGATCTGTTTGGCATTTCTATGGGTTAGGCTTCTCTGGTGTAAAGACCTTGTGTTAGAGTATCAAGTTGCATAGTATAGACCTGGGTCTCGGTTTGTAAATGTTTGAACTTCCTTTAGTTGTTTGATCTTGGCATTCCTCAAGATTTTTGAAGCTCTGCAGTCCACCCTGTGTTGAGGCCTGGGAGTCTAGCCTACAGGGTTGGATTTGAAATAGGGAATGTAGAGGTTTTCCCCAGAGTCACAGGCATGAACAGCAAGATATAAGGAGAGAGACATAAGAGTTGTGGGCCCACTCCACAAGTAGGCTGTAGTCCATTGGGATGATTTTTGATTTTCACTCACCAACGGTACTTTCATGTTTTAATTTTCATCTCCCTAATTTTGACATTAACAATTAATTTTTTTTCACGTTTGTTGGCCTTTAATTCTGTGAATTTTATGTCATATATTATGTATTATACATTTTCTGCTAGGTACAATGTTCTTTATCAATTTTGTGGGGGAGAGCTCTTTGTATATTAAAGGTATTCAACTTTTTTTTAAGAGAGGGAAAAAAGGAAGGAATAGGAGGAAGAAGCTTTTTTATTTTAAGCCTATCCCCACCCCACCCAACCCAGGTCATAAACCCTGGTCCTTGGGCTTTTACATGGTTCACACTCCAGCCCTTTGAGCCACCTGAGCCACAAGGGCATACATACCCCAAAGGTATTCACCTGTTAATATATATGCAGGAAATATATTTTATTTGTGAAATTTGGTGCCTCTAGACCATCAAAGAGAACAGGGATACTTTAAAAAGCATATTGCTACCACTACTGACATTACTATGGAACATTTACTTTATATGTTTCCCATAAACTTTCATGTTTTTTTTATCTTTTGTCCTTTCTAGTACTTCGCAAGGTTTATGATTGAAATAAATTGAACCATGTACATCTTTTGTTTTTAAAAGCTCTTTTTCTTTTAAAAGCTCAATTGAGGCATGCCCTGGTGGAGTAGAAGTTTAGTTAGATGCCTTTCGTCAATCTCAGTCCACATACATCGCAAGGACTCAGGTTCACGTCTTTGGGTCAGGAGGAACAACCAAGATATACAACTAAAGTAAATGATAATGCTTCTTTCTCTTTTCTTTTCTCTGCGTCTCTACCTAATCACTTTTATTCCTGCTTATACCTTTCCTTTAAAAAAAACAAAAAAACTGAATTGGAGGTGCACTCTGGTGGCTCAGGTGCTGTTTTAGCTACATTGGCATAGATCATGTGGAAAACCCAAGGACCCAAAGGGAAGCAGCCAGATATTATTAAACAAATAAAATTTCAATTGAAATGGAGTAAAACTAGTATTAATTCACATGGGCTGCAGAGAATAGGAGCAGATGGAAAAGAAACACAAGTGGTGAATGTTTTAGCAGATTAGGGAAAACAGAAAACTGAGGCAGCAGAGGGAATGTGAATGTAGACAAAACCATTTTGTGATACAGAATCTTACAAACCCCTAGCTCTTTGGTCTTCTTGGCATCTTGAATGTTAAGATGAGAGGTAAAGGCAAAAATAGAATTTCAAAGGTTACATAAGGAAAAATTAAGCCCCATGTATTTTCTTTATTTTAGAAGACATTGGAGGTTGTTTCTCTAGAGAAGTAAAATCAGGGAGGCCCTGGATTTGGAAATACTAAATTTAGTTGAGAGTAAAAGAAAGGTGACATTCTAAAAACAGATTAAGTAAAGGTCTCCATCCAGTGCTTAGCTTCCAGGCTTATTTTCTACATGGAGGATATTGGAGGATTCCTCTTTGAGAAACTGACTCACAGACATTTGAGCCCTTCTCCCTCCCCAATAAAAAATTGGGTTGGCATTTTCTCTGGTTACAGTGAAATCTAGAAGTTGATAAATGCTGCTGCTCATATGATGTATCTGTGTGATTCTTATTAAATATGAAAGAGTGGGCAGAGATCTCATGGTGTTTGAGAAGAACCTATAGCATGAATAACAGAAATGAAAACAGATAAAAGCAACCTCATTCCCAAAGAAAATAACAATGGGTTTGGAGCTTGAGAGACAATGTAGGGAGCAGAAGAAAACTGGAAAAAAAACTGAAATCAGAAAAAATGTTGGTTCAGTGAAATAAGAATAAGACCCTATTTAAAAAAGGACTAATCAGATAATAAGAAAGAATTTTTGGACGTTGAAAAATATAATTAGTGTACTCTAGTAGTATAGTGACTATGTTCACTGCCTTTGGCCAAGCACAATCCACATATACCCTCTCTTGCCCTGGTCCCCAGGACCAGGTTTCATGTCCTGGAGCCCAGGGGAGCAACCAAGATGAACAATTAAATGCAATAAATAAAAATACCTCTTTCCTCTTCCTGTCTGCCTGCCTACTTATCTTTATTCCTGCCTGCACCTTTACATTTTTTTTTAAAGATATACATATGTATATATATATATATACATATACACACATATATATATATATACATATATACACATATGTACACACACATATGTATATGAAAAATAAAGAATAAAAACTAGTAGAAAATAGAAGAGGATCAATTTAAGATTTATTTCATTGTAAACATTATTTAAATTTAGAAGGATTGATTTAGTTATTTTTGATCATTTCCTTTTCTCCAGTTTTTCTGTTTTTTTTTCCTTTAGATTTCTGTACCCATTTTTCTTTTTTTCTCTTTGAAAATCAGTTACTGAAGGACAGACTGTGAAAGCTGTGGACCTGAGTTAGATACCCAGAGCTGGAGTTTCCAAAAGACAACAAAAAATAGTAGTGACTGGTTTCTGACACAACATGCTGTCGTAAGAGAGGAAGTCACAGGCTAGGCTTGAGAGCTACAGAATTTGAATGTAAGCTGGTGCCTCACTGTTTTCTTCTCCTTTAGCATTGTTGGATTCCTTTTCACTTTTTCCTTTCCGTTTCATTGAGATATAATTGACATGTAGCAGCTTTAATTATACAACAGGATGAGTTGATATATTATAGCAAAATGATCACGTTTAGTTAACATCATTACTTCATATAGTCAATGATATTTTTTCTTGTGATGAGAACTTTAAAAATCTGCTCTCTCAGTGTTTTCAAATATATTTTATGGTACAGTCAAGTTTAGATACCATGTTGTACATTACACTCCCCACACTTCTTCTTAACTGCAAGTCAGTATCTTAACCTATTTCAACTCCCTCCTCACCCCTCTTCCGGCAGTCACCAATCTCTCTTCTAGATCTTTTCTAAACTTCAGTTTCAGCTTCCTTGAGAATTCCCTCCTTGCCCTCTTTGTTGAACTCTAGAGTTCCCAAATTTCTTGTGCCCCAGGTAGTCCTTTGAGTCACTTCTGCAAATGATTGATCAAGAATTTTATTGTCAGGGAGGAATCCCTTGGCTTTGCTAAGTAATCAGTCTTTCTTCTCATGAGTCACCTACAAGATTTGCATCCAGATTGAAGGCCTGAGAATGAATCTGTGCTCTAATGGTTTACCTCAATTACTCGGTTATCCCTCTTCCCCATTGTTATTACTATTAAAGCATTCTTGTTCACAAGCATGCTTTATAAGCACCCTTGGTTTTCTTTACTTACAGGTGAGATTACTCTGTGATTGTTTTATCCAGTTAAAGATTAATTTTCTAATTTTGAAGATGAAAACAAGACTATTCTCCACAAGGTCAAGTATCATTGACTAGATAGGAACAAAAACAAAAGTGGACTTTATCTCCTGCCATCCCTGGGCTCAGTGAAAAAGGAAAAGGGGGCCCTTAGTTGGGTCAAGTGCTCGTGACTAGAAGGTGGGTAGGGTAGATTTATGTCTCAGCTCTTTTGTTCCCAAGGAGCAGTCCCTTCATAGGGTTATTGAGATGTGCCACAGTAGTGCAGGTAACAGTACAAGGTACTTATCCTATACTGTTATTTGGTCTGCCCTGGAGAAGGGGGTGAAAGAGCTCCTTCTTTTATGGCTCAGCATAATCAATATTCATAGACTAGGTACACATGCAGTAAATGTCACCAATCCTTTCAAATGATAAGGCTAAAGTCAGTCTTATTAAATCAATAACGTATAGTATTTCCTGAAACTACTGTACTATGATAAAACTTTATCAACCCATTTATAACTTGGAACTTACTGGTTTTAACCAATATAAGAGAGCTTTCTAGACCAAAGAGCCATGCTGTTTGTAAGTTAGTATTTCCTGGGAGGTCCCACGCCCTGTGAGATGGTTTTCTGGAAACTGTTGCCAGTAATACTGTTTGTTTGTTTTCAGCTAATTATTTCATCTGTTTTAAGTGCTCAGACAGATGTTTGACAATAATGTGAAATAATGTATAAGCCCATCTTTTTTTCATGAATTTGACCCCTGATAAGAGGACAATGCCTTTGGACAAGGTCCTTTGATGTTCTGAATTCTATAAAGGGGGTGTTTCTTTTTAAGACAGGACATCCTTTTGTGACAGGCTTGATCATCCTCCCTATTTAAAGATTATGGTTTCAGTGCAACATTTTGAGATAACTGCTAGTGAAACTAGGTCAAATCAAGTGTGATTTATGAAATGCACCATTTATGAGGCAATGAGAAAGTCAGTTCTGTCTTTCTGTGTCCTGAAATTCTAAAGAGGTTAATTATATAGGAAGGCCTTCAAACCATATGTTCCTGTGTCTTGGAAACATTCCCATTTTTGCATAATGTGCTTGCTATGTGACTGTGTCTAGTCATACAATATTCAGCATCAGTACTCAAATTCTATTACTTGAATTCTTTTGTTTTATACCTAAAGTTACATAAAGCTAGCTTTAAAATAATACTTAAATTGTAATTTAAAGAGGTGACTCTACTGATATGCTTTGCACTTATCTAATTAACCCAACAGAATTGCTTCTGACAACTCTTCTCTGGCCCTTGTGCCAGGCTCTTCCTTGCTTACTCTGTTCCAGCCCTACTCATTGTCTCTCAGTTCCTCTGACAGCATGTTGAGTTCTTTTCTGCTTCAGCGGCTTTGCCATGTTATTCCTGTCGCTAAAATGCTTCCCTGCTCCTTTCTCAAACATTCGTAACTACTACTTTGTTGTGGCTTATTTCAATGTCACCACTTAAGAGTGTCCTTTCTTGACTTGCCGTTCTTGAGCAAATTTCTATATTTGGTGTTTAAGAGCCTCTCTTAAAGAGTTGTAATTATGGGATGTATTAATCTGCCTCTTGTCCTTCATCTCTTTCCTCCTCTGGAGTATAAACTCTGTGAGGACAGGGCAGTGATTGAATGATTCTCTGTTGCATTCTCAGTGCCTAACACAACATCTAGAGCCTGACACATAGAAGGAACTCATAACAAATATTTGTTGAAGTTTAAGTGAACAAAGGACCCTTTTATTTTTAGAGAGCATCCAGAGGACCAGGCAGAAGCTGAATGGCCATTTTTGACTTCACTTTGGAAGTCACACAGTGTTACGTCTGTTGAATCCTATTGATTGTACCAGTCCAACTCAGGTTCATTAGAAGGAGAATTGGGCTGTACCTCTTGAGGCGGTAGGGACAATTTTGAAAATTAACAGTCTGTCACGGATTCTTAACTGACTGCTAGATATTCTCTGAGAAATGAATGCAATTCTATCATGTATCTCTAATATTCTTGGATAGATACCCTGGAGTATAGAGAAATAAGAGATTCAGATTCTGATTCTATTCTTACTAGTAACAGAGAAAACCCGTGAAAATTTTAAGCAGTCTCTTGATTTATCAGGCTTTCAACAAATATATTTCGAGCACTTCTGTATACCAAGACTTGGACATTGTGCTGGACACTGAGAGTACAGTGGTGACTCATACAGTCTTAGCTCCTGCTCCCAAAGCATAGTCAACGGGCGTTGTCACTGGGATCCCCGCTCTTTCCCTTAACAACAACTAAAAAAAGACCTTATTTTCTTAGAACGGTTTTATGATAACAGCAAAACTAAGAGGGACATAAAAGAGGTTTGTCATTATCGCTTGCCCTTTCATGTGCATAGCCTCCTTCATTATCAGTATCACTCACCAGAATGGTGCATTATTTAGCAAGGATGATGTTAACACTGACACATCATAATGACCCAAAGTACATATTTTACTCTTCTATTGTACATTGTACATTCTGAGAGTTTGGATCCATTATTATCATACAGGATATTTCCTTGCCCTAAAAATACTCTATTTTACTACCCACCCCAGTCCCCAGCAACTACTAATCTTTTTATATTCTTCATAGTTTTGCCTCTTCTAGAAACTGTATAGTTGGAATTATATAATATGTAAACATTTAAGATTAGCGTCTATTATTTAGTAATATGCATTTTAGATTCTGCCATGTCTTTCCCCACTCAGTAGCTTATTTCTTTTTAACACTGAGTAATATTTCAGTGTCTGGATGTATTACAATTTATCCATTCACTTATTGAAAGACATTTTGGTTGCTTCGAAGTTTTTGCAATTATGAGTAAAATTACTATAAAATCCTTATGCAGGTTTTTGTGTGGACATACGTTTTCACTTCCTTTTTATAAACAAGAAATATGATTGCTGGCTTGTATACTAAGAATATATTTAGTTTTGTAAGAAACCAAACTGTATACCAAAATGACAGTCCCTTTTGCATTTTTGCCATTAACGTATGAGGGTTATTGTTTAATAGCCTCACCAACTTTTGATGTTGTCACTATTACAGATTTTGGCCATTCTGATAGATGTTTCATAGTGCCGTTATTTTAATTTGCATTTCCCTGGTAACATATGATATGGAGCATCTTCATATATTTATTTGCCATCTGTTTATCTTTGGTGGTGTGTCTGTTAAGGTCTTTGGCCCATTTTTATTTTGATTGGTTGTTTTATTATTGTCAAGTTTAAAGAGAGTTCTTTGTATGTTTTGGATAATAGTCTTTTATCAGATGAATTTTCTGCAAATATCTTCTAATCTGTGGCTTGCCTTCTAATTCTTTTGATATTGTCCTTTTTTTTTTTTAAAGGAAAAGCACAGGCAGGAATGAAGGTGAGTAGGCAGGAAGGTGGGAGGAGAGAGGAGGAAGAAGCATCTTTATATATTTTATTTTTTATTTTCGTTGTTCACACTGGTTGTTTCTCCTGGTCCCAGGACTCTAACCCAGGGTTCTGTGCCTTGCTCATTCGGAGGCAATTGACCTAACCGCTGCTCCACCAGGGTGTGCCAGTATTATCTTTCGCAGAGCCAAATTTTTAATTTTAATGAAGCCCAGCTTATCATTATTTCTTTCATGACCTTGGGTATGGGCATCACCATACCTATGGTCATCTAGGTTTTCTCCTACGTTGTCTTGTAGGAGTTTTATAGTTTTGTGTCTTACGTATGTGTCTATAATTCATTTTGGGTAAATATTTATGGAAGTTATAAGGCTAGTGTGTAGTTTTTTGTTTTTTTTTTTCATATGACTATCCATTTATTTCAGTACCATTTGTTGAAGAGACTGTCCTTGCCTCGTTTCTTTGTCAAAGAACAGTTGACTATAGTTGTTATATGGGTCTATTTTGGGACTCTCTTTTCTGATCTGTTGATCAATTTGTCTATTTTTCATCAGTACTACACTGCCTTGATTACTATAGCTATATTTAGTAAGTCCTAAAGTCAGGTAGTATCAGACCTCCAACTTTGTTTTTCTCCTTTGGTAGCATGTTGACTATTTTGGATCTTTTTCCCTCTTCATGTAAATTTTAGAATCAGCTTGTCAATATCCATAAGTAACTTTCTGGGATTTTTATTGGGATTGTATTGACTCATGTAAGACCATAAAGAGGAAAAAGAAATGACAGTTTTCCTAAAAATTTGTTTTAAGTTTATTAATTAATACTTCACATTTTAGTCACAGCTGGTTTATAAATCTCAGCTAAACCTATATTATTTTGTCGTGCTAAGGTACTTCAATTAAAAAAAATCAGCCATAAGATTTCAATGGCGCATTATAGCAAAGATTTGTTTCTTTTTCACATGAATTCTAGTGTTGGCCAGATGACTCTAGGATTGTGACTTGGTTATTTAGACTGTGATATCACCATCTTAACATAAAACTTCCTTTGCAGAGAGAGAGAGAGAGTTGGGGAGCTATATACCAACTCCTGAATATTTCTGGAAGTGTGAGATTCCACATCCATAGATCATTAGTGCTGCTGGTCTGGGCACTGTGAGAGTTTTCATGGATAGTCAGTGAATTGCGAATCTGTGCCAGACCATTTCACAAAATGATGCCTTGGAGGATATTTTTGCTAGTACAGTAAGTCCTTACTTATATTTTTTATAGGTTCTTAGAAGCTGACTTTAAGTGAAACAACCAATTTTACTATGAGCTAATTGATTTACAAAGAGTTAAGTTTCTATGGCATATTTCTGGTCACAAAAATAATACCAAACTTCTAAAGACTCATAACACTTCTAATATTAAACAGTAATCTGTATTCATTATTATAGCTCTTTAGTAAAGAAGGAAATATAAATTTTTATAATTAAAATGCTTATTTGTACAGTCAACACATTTTCTTGAAATATGAAAACTCAAATGTAATACACTACCCATAAACTACATCTTTAACTAAAACTGGGTCTAGTTGTTTATAAGATTTGCAAAATATTCATATATAAATTTAAGTAACTGATTCTTAGAAGTTTTCAATGTCTGTCTATAAATTTAAAAGTTAACCATAACTCTTTGTCACTCCAGTTCATAGCTGTAGCTATGTAGCATATCAGGCGTTGCCTGATCTCACAGGCAGTCAGTCTCGGCACCCTCCAACTCTAGTGTGGTCCCATCAGAGAGAGACTGCTACGTAGGTTTCTTTCTTTTTAGCTGTCTGTGGTACAGATGCATTAGATGCTCTATCAGCCAGGAGAGAATGTAAAAATGTCTCTGAAGAGTGCAGAGACTAAAGTCACAGTGGTGTGCTTCCTTCCTAGCAATGCTGCTAATCCAGGAGGCTCCCTATCAGGCTGATTTTTAAAGCACATCTTTCTGTATAGGATTCTGCTTCATCATCATCACTTTCATCATTACAGAATTAGGGATAGTTGAACTTGTCTGTTGACCTTCCCGTCAAAATTGCAGATTTAACACCTGAGCCATCAGAGTGGCCAACTATGAGTGCTTTGAAGTTCAGAATTAATAAGTGAGCTTATTTTTTATTCTAACTTTAATTAAACATTATTGAACACTTACCATTTCAGGCCTTGCATTCCAATGTCCTTAGCCTATATCTATCTATCTTTATTATATGCAAGTAATAATTGCTAGATAGAAGTAGATTTTAAGTTCCTTAAGGACAGAATAGACAGACCAGTGGTTAAAGTACTGATTTTAAGGCTAGTAATCTGGGTCTGCCAGAATCTCTGATGTTCTGCAAGTTTTTAAAGAAACAACATTGTTAACATATAAATCATGTACCATAAAAATCACCTCTTTAAAGTATACAGTTCATAGTTTATACAGACTAGTGCAACCTATGTAATTTCAAAACATTTTTACCATTCTAAAAGAAACTTTGTAGCTATAAGCTGTTGCTTCTTATTCTCCCCTCCTCTCAGCTCCTGCTAAATACTAAGCTACTTTCTTTCTCTATGATTTGCCTGTTCTAGACTGGGCCTTCCTGTGCCTCAGTTTACTCATCAACAAAGTGGGGACAGTAAGACCTACCTCATTAGTAAGTGTGTTATGGGATCAGGAAAAGAGTTAATTTAAGGACTTAAAATTGTTTCCAAACACACAGTAATGCTCTATGTTTGTTGTTTTATTATGATCAATAATATTATGATCATTATTTTGTTCCCTTTAGGGCACCTAGCTCTGAACCCATGGTAGACACATACTCTTATTAGGCACTATATCCTAGGCACTATTTTAGGAGCTCTCAAATTTGAATTAAAATACTGTCTCTGCTCTCAAGCAGTTCACGATCTCATGGCAGCAACGTATAATTATATACATATATATTACATATATACATGTATATTTAAAGATACATGTAAGGACAATAAAGTAGGGTTATTCTAGTATTATAGCAGAAGTAAAATATGGGAGCAAGAAGGAAAGAAGAATTCATACAGAGTGACTGCATTGTGCTTCTTATTTATCTCATTTAATTCTGAGGCTAACCTTGTGAGCTAGAGATTCCTAGTTGCATTGTTATAGATGAGACAGGGAAGGCTCAGTGATGTCAAATAACGAACTTAGGGTCATGTGGATAATAACTAATTGAACTGTGATTTGAACCTGAATCTGATTGATTGTAGAACCTGTTCTTTACCATTTCTGATGTTTACAAAAATTTGCTGCTATTTCTCTAAAATTTATATGTAACTTTTAAAGCAGAAGCTATATTTTTGGTTAAATGAGCTTGAGAGTCATTACATATTTTGAAAAATTCAGCTACAGCTGTTCTGTTGCTCCTTATACCTACTCCAGCAAGAAAAAAGCCAAGGACTGAGAAGGGCCCAAGATGTGGCTTCAGCACTGGCCGTGTGGGCTGTGGCCCGTTGGGCTTTGTCCATTCGCTCTCCTGCCAAGCTTCTGACTGGTACCTCTCCTTCTCTGGGCAACGAGGCTCCTTTGTGTGGACAGGGACCTTGGGAACTGAATGGAGGGTTTGTGCAGAGCTTCCTGTGATGAGAAGTGTTCCTGTGATTAGCCATGACCTCCTAGCAGCAGATGCATTCATCACTTGCCTTCAACTTTCCTATTCTCTCTGCGAGATTTCATTGGCTCTGCTTGTCATCGACCAGTGTCTGTTGAATCCTGCAGCTGTTTCTAGTTACATTAAGCATCATCTGCACTACCTTTTTGACTCACCCCATTAATGGGCTAGTACTGTGATTGTTTTCTACGGAATATTAAAACTGGGAGGGACCTTAAAAATCCGTGACTGACCTCTGCTCATTTTACAGCAGAAGAAAGCTGAGCTCCACTAAAGGGAAGGTATTTATTTACCCAGATTCTATGGATTGTGTGGCAGAAGAAAGACCAGAACCTTGATACCTAGATTCTAGGTCAGTTTCCATGCTACCAGACTCTGCTACCTCCTTTTTCCTATTCCGTATCACACCATAACCTCTTAGATGGCAGAGAATGTACCTTATGTATCTTTATATCCCTCGGAGAGCCTCATTTATTAAGTATGCATAATCACCTCTCAGGTTCATTACCTGCTTTTGTATGTGTAAATGTATGTAGGATGTGTTGCCTAGTTCAAAGACCTTGATTGGCCTGGATGGGGAGATTGGCTAGAAATCAATGGAGCTGTTGTTCCAACTTAGATATTCTGGAGGCAGGTTGTCAGGCTGTCTTTCTAGGAAATTACAACCAGATTGGCATGGTTTTGACAGGGGAGAAATAGAGCCAAGCTCCAGAAGCAGTGAGTATGGCTGCATTTGGAGAGAAGTTACTTGTCTAATGTGGCCAGAGCACTGGTTGAATTAAATGGAGGAAAGTGGAGGAATGGGAAGACAGTGAAAAAACACTCGGGGAAAAAGGTGAAGGAAGGTTAGCGCCAAAGAAGACAGAATTCTTTAATATGGGTTTTTTAAAGAAAGTCTCATGGAGTTGGAAGTCTTGATCTGAAGGGTGTTTAGGATTAAATATATGAGGATAGCACAAGGTTTATGGGGGAAAGTGAGCACACATTTCTCTCCCTTTAAAAACAAGATTGCATGACCAAGTTAGCTGTCTAATTTGCCTTGAGCATTGTTGAGGAGAGGGAAGTGCTGGAGGGTAGAATTTGGAGCCAGGTTTTATAAAGTCTGAAATTCTATATTTGAGGACTTATTTCCATGATTATCACTGCTGATGTGCTCCTTTATCAACGCTAAGTTATGTGAACCCTGAACAACAGCTGGATAATGAACCCACTGGCTTTTTTACCCAATACAAACTGGGGCTTTGTTTTAGACATTTCATTTTGATAAATTTCCCATCTGCTTTGTGACTATCTTGAGCAGCCTCAGAAGTCCATAACATTCATAATTTTGCACTTTCTTGAGGTGAGCATCTGAAGTGTTTGATGAGACTTTGGTGGATGCCATGTCTCCAACTTGTAGTTAGTGCGTCTGTAAATCTGGGGATTCTTAAACCATCTTGGAGATTTGTTCACAAATGGTAAGGTTTTTCCTACATCTTCTTATACTCCAGTCTATAATCAGTGTAGTCCTTGCTTCTGATCCTAGCTCTACTCCCTGGCTTGCCAAGTGACCACTGATAAGCCTCTTTCTTAATTCCTGCCTCTGGCATAACGATTATGCTAAACTGGATGCTCTCTGAAGTTTCTTCTAGTTCTGATGTCTTATGATTCTCTGTATGGGTCACAGATCAACCTGTTCTCTGACTTATTTCATGTACAAAGGTCATAGTGCATTTAAGCATAATTCTATTGCCATGACTACATATATGTTGGCTTATTCACTTGCACATGAAACACTTCCCATTGGTGATCATGCTTCACTGGCTTTTTGAGTATTTTTCTTATGTCCTTTGCTGCCTTCATGTTCTGGCTTACTGTCTGTCATCCTGCAGAGTTGGCCACAGACTCAGAAGCACCACCATGTTCAAGTAGTATCAGGAAACCAAACCAGATCAGCCAAATAAATGCACAGAAACCACACAGTTAGTTACTTCATTTTAAATTTGTCTTCCTGGCAGTTGCAGATGATCAGTTCTTGCACAGGTAGTCAGCGGGATGAGAAGCAGGAAACATGCTAATTTCGTCCCAATTTTTTTGGAAACCTCAAAGCCTCTTCTTTTTTGTCAGTTATGAGTACATAATTTGCATATTCACTCCTGCATTACAGCAGCATTAATGATGTTTAGAAAACATCTAAAAATGCAAAAGAGAGCATTATAAATGAAACTATATTTTTCAGAAGTGTTAAGACAACTGTCTTTGAACATGCGCCTCCATTAATTTGCTCTGTAGTTTTGGGTATGAGTAATAATAATGAGGTATTTAAACATTTCATAGCACTTTACACTTTAGAGCCTTCCCCCTTTATATAATACATCTTTTACATTGTGTGGAGATGATGTTTACTATGAGTAGTTACTTTTTATTGACTACTTGTTATGTGCCCACATTGTGCTTTACATGTCTTGTTTCATTTATTGTTACACCAGCTAGAAAAGTGATATTATCACCACTTGAAACAGATAGAGACACTAAAATCCAAAGAAGTGAAGTAAGGTATCTCAGATGAAACAGTTACTATATGATAGAGCTCTGATTTGAGTACAACAAACAATGCCTGGTTCCACAAGTGCTTCTGTTTACTTGTGTGCCTTACTGACTGTGAGATATGGCATGAGCAAGTTAACTCAAGAGGTTGTAATTTGCTATTAAATCACACAAATAGCAGGTATAGGACCTGAATTTTGATCATGTGATTTTGAATCTATGGCTTAGCTGGTTTTTATTCATTTTTATTTTAACTCTGATTTTTATATCCTAATTAGATGAACCACTTCACATTTTTTTGGATTAGTCTTGGTATGGAGTATAAGTAAATTTTAAAAGTGTCTTATAGAGATACAGAGAAAAATAAGATGTTGAGTCTATATTCAAGGAACTGAATCTTGTAAGAAAAAGACATGCAGACTTAGAGATGCTCCCACCATGCAGTAAGTGGGGAAAAGCCCTAAATGAGTAGTTTAGGCTGTGAATGATTTCAAGAAGGGAAATATAGGTGTGAACTACAATTTAATATGGAGAGTTTCTTTTTTATTGAGGGATGGATTTCTAAATATAATTAGGATAACAAAAGATCCACAAACCTCTTAAATGTAGATAGGAAAAAAATAGAATTTTGGAGACAAGATTTGTTTTTATTTTATTTTTATTCTTTTTTTTTTTTTCACATGTTATTTATTGAAGATACTATACTCTTTAAGAGCTAGGTTAAGGGCAGGGCATATTCCAAGAGTGGAACAGGTCCAAGCTTTGTTTTTTAGTAGGAATACTGGTGTCTATATACCTTAGTGGGGAAGAGTAAAACTTTTTATTACTTTCTCATTTAGTACATTTGTGTTTCAGTGCCTATCTTACATAAATGTTTATTGAATAAATGAATTTTAGGTCTGAGCCTGAAAGTGCAGCGTTACAGTGTCATCATTATAATGATGGAGGGTGAAAGATGAAACCTTTAATGAATAGCTAGTCTAGCCTCTACTTCTAACTGAAGAGGAAATGGGGACTCAGAAAGTAGAAGTGACTTTTCTAGTAAGTTGCAGAGGACGACTCAAATCCACTGATCGTGCCAGTGCTAATGATTTTCTGGAATAAATTGCCAATATTTTCATAGGGATTACACGAGCATAGATAAAACATACAGAGAAATTGTTACTGAAAATATTTTGAGTCACTGACTTCTTTACAGGTAAAGCAAGAATATGGAGATGTGAAGTTTTTTCTTCCTTATTTCTAGAGATTTCATGTAGCAAAGTTAGATTAGAAGGATTCAGTTGGTTGAACATAACTTTTGATCACAGTTTTCCCACAGTGCACATCTAGCAGTTTTTTATTCCTCAAAGCCCTGGCTGGAAGCACTGGCCTTTATTTGTGATGTATAATTTACCTCTCCTTCCTGATGTTTTAGGCTTGTTGGTCTTGATAAATGCCTGTTTTCTACTCACAGCCTGTAGTTAACATGGGGATCCTGGTGTGAACTGCTTAGGAAGATTAATAAGATGGGAAGTGGTGAGTGAAAGAGCATGTGAGTATGGGTAGGGTGGGTTAATGGCCTGTGCCTTTAACTCCTTTGGTTAACTCATTAACCCAGGAAGCTTGTCTAGTAGTATTGGATCTATAAATCTTAGTGCCAGAACGGAAAAATGATGTGAAAAGAATCCATTGGTTTTGTTTCATTGCAGAAAGGAATGGAGGTCAAACAGGGTCCTGTAGTAAAGAAAGAATGTGAGGCAACAGTCCTGGGTTTGACTCTTAAGTGCAGTCTATAAGTCACATGACCTTGGTCATTGGACAGTTCCTGAGTCTGAACCTTAGTTCAGCCACCTATAAAAGAGTGTTAATAATACCAAGTATTTCGCAAGGAAATAATTTCATTTCTTTCTTAGGTATCTGCTTGGTTTGTTTCCTTTCCTCTATGAGATCTCTTCTCATGTAATAACTTCTTATTGAAATAGCTAACTTGCTCCTTATAGGAACCCTATTAGGCATTACTATTTTTATTACCATTTTACAGATAAAGAACTGAGGTATGGAGAATTTAAGTGATTTAAAAGATCACATAGATGGTTAATAGTGAATGGTGGAGCCAGAATCTGAATCTAAGCCTCTCTGGCTCTAGTAGTTACTTTTAACCACTATATTATACTGCTTATTAACATATAGCTTCTTGAGGACAAGGATATTTGCTTTTTGTTCACTGCTCTTTCCCCAGTACCTAGAATAGCCCTATATTTCTCAGAAGTGTTGACAACTGACTTTGAACATGCTCCTCCATATTGTAAACAATTAATATTTGTTAAATAATGAATGAATTATATTATACATGAGAAAAAAGTTCAGTGGAGTTGTTTAGAGTTTTTGCCTTGGCTCCTCCTCATCTTTTAGCAACCTCATTATTGCTCTAGTCCTATGCTGTTCAATGCAGTAATTAATAGTTACATTTCAGGTCCTCTGTAGCTGCATATGGATATTGGACAGCAGAGGCGGAACACTTTTGTCACTGTAGAGTTCAGTTTGGATAGCACTTCCTTAAGTACTTCTGGAAGTACTTCCAAGTTAAAGGGCAAATAGAGTGAAGCCTGAGGAGGAGTAAGTCATGAGAATGGAGAGAGAGAGAGAGATGGGTTCATTGAGGACTTTAGATTTAAAATAAAGTTTGGACTTGATTTTGAAGTCAGTGGTTTCTGAATTAGGTCATATATCAGAAATATCTAGGAGAATGTATTTACAATCTGTATTGACAGGTCATCTGATTTATAGTTTTGATGTGGGGCCTAAAACTGTGTGTCATATATCCCAGAGACCTGGAGTTGCATCCCATGCTGGGAGGAAACAACCACTGTAAGCAACTAAATTAAAACAAAATAAAATGCTTCTTTCTCTATCTTCCTGCCTTCCCGTACTTTCCATTGGGGGTGGAGTGTGGGTAGCTCTGTGTATGCATGTTAAAAAACACATAACATACTTAACATGTCATAACTTTTTAATTGTACAATGCGTAAGTGTTTGCTATATGCACTTTGTTGCTCAGCAGCTCTCTAGTACTTTTCTTCTCTCAAGACTGAAACTAAACTCATTAAACATCAGTTCCTCATCCCCTCATCCCCCCACCGTCCCTGGTAACCACTGTTCTGTTTTCTGTTTTTAAGAGTTTGGCTAATTTATATATCTCATGTAAGTTATGTCATGCAGGACCTGTCATTTTGTCCTCAGGTTCACCCATGCTGTAGCATATGACAAGATTTTCTTATTTAAAGACTCAATAATCTTCTTATATATACATACACTTCACAATTTCTTTGTCCGTTTACCTATCAATGGATATTTAAGTTGCTTCCACCTCTCGGTTATGAATAATGCTGTAATGAACATGGGTATGCAAGTATCTCTTGAGATCCAGTTCTTTATTTCTTTTGGCTATATAAGTAGGATTGCTAGATAAGAGTAATTCTATTTTTAATTTTTTTGAGAACTTTCATATTGTTTTCCATAGTGACTGCTATATTACATTCCCACAAGCAGTGCATAAGGGTCCAATTTCTCTACATCTTTGATAGCCCTTGTTATTTTCTGGCTTTTGGTTAGCCATTTGTTTTGATAGTGGCCATCCTAGCAGCTGTGAGGTGGTGTATCATGGTTTGAATTTGTATATTCCTGATGATTAGCAAAGGTGAACATATTTTTATATGTATGTTAGCCATTTTTATATCTTTTTTTCTGAGAAATGGCAGTTCAAGTACCTTGCCCTCCTCTGATTGAATTATTTCTAGCCCTCAGTTTTAAATAAGTACCTCAAGCATAGTGCCCTGGTGGCATAGTGGTTTACTCTGCTGTCTCTGGCTGGCACAAACTACATACATCCCAAGCTCCGGGATGGCATCCTGGGGCTGTGGGGAACAATCAAGATGAGCAACTAAATAAAATCCTTCATCCTCTTCTCCCTGCCTGCGTGCCTGCCTGCCTGCCAGCCAGCCTGCCTGCCTATTTGCCTTCATTCCTGCTTGTACCATTCCTTTAAAATAAATAAATAAATAAACAAACACTCCAGATCATTCTGATGGAGGGTGTTGGTGAGTGGGCCAGCAGCTCTAATGGAGAACAAGAAGACTTGGATCACTCAAGCTACATTATTCTCCGTTGGATTATTCTTGGCATCACACATTGTCTCCAGTTTGAGTTTTTGTGATGTCTGTAGCATTAAACCTCAAATTAGACAGGTACTTCCCTGGGGAGTCTTCTCTGTGTCCTGAAATTACCCTCTCTTCCATTTCGTGAGGCTTTGGCTCTTTGTTTTTCATTGAGTACTTTTTCAGGTGTGCCCTGGTGGCCTAGCAATCTAGTTCACCCTAGGAGCAATTCCACATTTATCCCAAGGTCCTGGGTTCAAGACCCAGGGCCAGGGGGAGAAACCAATGCTGAACAACTAAGTAAAAATAAAATTATTATTCTGCCTCTCATTTCCTACCTGGCTGTTTGTAAGTCACCTTCATTCCTATTTGTAACTTTCCTTTAAAAAAAAGAAAAAGAAAAAGAAAAAAGAGTCATATCTCAGTGTTGGTTCTGCTGGGCAGTAATCTAACTCTCCCATTCGCCACCCCAACCCCATCTTTTTCTTCAGCTTTGTCACAATAAAACTGTACCTGATCCTGTGCCCAGACCTGCAGCCCAGAGCATCCTAGGGCCTTCAAATCAAACACAGGCAATTCTGCCAGGTTTTTCCAAGCTCTTCTATCCTTAGACAAAGGACTTACACTGATATTCAGAGTCTCAACTCTTTGGAATGCAGCCATTACTTATTCAGTCTTAGATCTCTCAGTGTGAGGGCCCAGTAGTCTTCGAGCTAACTAGTAAAGAGAGATCTCTTGTGCTTTGGGTAGAAGAGCAGCCTCACTACCTCCCTGCTGACTGGGAGTTTAGAGGCCTGTGGCCCAGTCCTGAATATCTTACTGACTTGCCCTGTGACTTTGAGTGAGTTTGTTGGTCTGTAATTTTTCATTTGCGAAATGAAGACCTTGAATTAAATGATCGTTGAGATTCTACCAAATTCTTATATTCCTTCGTTCATTTCACTTAATACAATTACCTACTGATGTTGTGCTTGGTTTATATTAGTCAGTGGGGAACTCCATAGATTAACCAGATAAACTCTGCTTTCACAGACTTCATTGTCCAGGAGGGAGGTAGTCACATAAGCAACTAGGTTTGACTTGAAGCATATCTAGAATGGTACTCTCACTAAAGGTGATCAGAAGACAGGAAACGTAGTGAACATTGTAACATAATACAAAGATGCTGACTAGGCTTGGAACTGAGAAGTCAGGGTAAAGTCTGGTTAAGTTGCTTCTTCTTTTTTGAGACTTTTCTCATTTGTAAAAAGAGGTTGATTCCAGCCCTGAGTCCCCATTGAGTTGTTAGATTACTGCAGAGATGCTTTGAGAAAAAAAAGAGGCCTTTTATTTGTTTGGCATTTAGCATTTTAAATTTAACAAGCATTCACAAAGTACTTATGATGTGCTAAGCCCTTTGCTAGAGGAATATTAGGAAGAGTCAGATATGGTCTTTGCTCTCCAAAGATTTTATGTGCTAATTAGCAGGCAAGAATCAACACTAAGGAACATAGGGAGTGAACAAAGGGGTTGAATCGGAAAAAGAGATGGAAAAATGCTTCAATGCGGGACTTGCTAGGTTATGAGGTTCAATTTGTGACTTGGCTTGCTTGGTTAAAATCCTATCCAAGTTACCTTTTTTTAGAGTATGACTAGGGTAAAGGATCTGCATTCTCCACATGAGATAAAGTCGGAGAGGTCTGTGTTCAACCAGTTTGTTGTTTTTTTAAATATAACAACAACAATAATGTATTATAGGAGAAAGAATAGGGAACTTGAATTCAAATCTCTCATCTGTCACTTAAACGGCATCTCTGAGCACGTTACTTAATGTTGAAAGCTCAGTTTTGTCATGAGCAAAAACAGGATAAGTGGTTCAGAAAACTATTCAATTTAACAAACTTTTATTAGAATCAACTCTGTGCTAGCTAGATTTTAAGATTGTGGAAGTGAAAGGATAGTCTCCCAGGAATTCCCAGTCTATTGGAAGAATTGTGCCATGTCAGAGCATCCCTTGATTATAAATGCTATATGAACATGAAAGCTTCCACCATGGATAACCATTCATAGGACTGCTTCTGACTGAAACAGTATTATATAAGTAATGTTTCATCATATTTCCTTTCTGTTTGTGATCCTCCCTCTCTTCCTAACTAAGAGTTGTTGTTGGTTATGGTGGTGGTGGTGGTGCTAGTGGGGCGTGTGTGTGTGTGTGTGTGTGTGTGTGTGTTGAATGTGTATGTTTTCTTTATCAACAGCTAGTCCCTCAAGGCTCTGGGTTATTACAAGGAGTAAATGTAGTATCAGTGAGATCATCTGGGATTAGCATCTGACACACAATAGGCAGTGACTAACGGGAGCTTTCATTATCTGTGATGTGTGTGTCATCTGAGTCATAGAACAGAGGAACCTTTCAAATTAACTGCCAAGTTTTGGTCACTCTTCTAGGCACTAGGGATACAACAGTGAACAAACAGATTAAAATTACTGCCATTATGGACTTACATTTTAATGGGGAAGACACAACTAAAAAAATATAAAATATACGATGGTAGATAAGTGGGGAAGAAGAAAAATAAGTAAGGAGGGGAGAATTATAGTGTTGGTGAAGGATTAAACTTTAAATAGGGAGCCAGATGATTCAAATGTCAAGGGAAATAAAAGCCAAAATAAAAAAAAGTGGGACTATATCAAACTGAAAAACTTCTATAGATTGAAAGAAACTATCATCAAAACAAAAAATGTCCTACTGAGTGGGTCAAGATATCTGTACATCATATATCTGACCAGGTGTTAATATCTAAAATATATAAAGAACACATGAAACTCAACAAGAGAAAAAAATCCCATCAAAAAATGGGCAAATCTGATAGACAGTTCTCCAAATAGACATACAGGTGATCAACAGGCATATGAAGAGATGCTCCATATCACTTGTTATCAGAGAAATGAAAATCAAAATAACAACAAGATATCACTTTACACCTATGAGAACAACTATTATCCAAAAGACTGGAAACAGCAAGTGAACCCCTATATATTGTTGGTGCAACTATTATGGAAAACAGTATGGAAATTTCTGAAAAAATTCACAGTGAAAATTCCTTATGATCCCATTTCCCCACTTCTGGGTATTTCCCTGAAAAGTACAACAACACTAATTCAAAGAAATATATGCACGCCCATGTCTATAACAGCATGATTTACAATAACCAATAGCTAGAAATAGCATAAGTGCCCATCGACAGATGAGTGGATAAAGAATACACAATGGAATATTCCTCAACTATATAAAAAAAAGATGAAATCCTGCCATTTATAGCAATAGGGATTGATCTAGAGGTAATTTTGCTTAATGAGATAAGTCAGAAGGATAAAGACAAACATTGTATGATTTCTCATGTGGCATATAGAGAAACCAAACAAAAATGAACAAAATCAAACAAAAATAGACTTTCAATCTACGGAATCAAATTAGAGGTTACCAGAAGGGAGGCAAGAGGGGTGTGCGTGAATTGGGAAAGGGGGTAGATTATATGGCAAAGGACAGAACTGAACTGTTGGTGATAAAGTTCATGTATTAGATACAGATACTGATTTACAATGATATTTAATCCTATATAATGTTATGATGCAGTGTTTCTTTAATAAAATTATGAAATGACAGCCAGAATATTAAAAAGTAAATAAATAAGTAACAGGGAGCCAAGGAAGGCCTCACTTGAGAAAGTAGCTTTTGGTAAAGAGAGTGAGAGAATGAATTAGAAAAAGGAAGAGTGTTCAGACAGAGGGGAACAGTAAGAGCCAAAGCCCTGAAACCAGACCTGATATGTTCAAGGAGTAGTAGGAGACCAGGATCGCTGGAACGAAGTGATCAAAGAAGGAGTAATAGAAGAGGTTAGGAGGTTATGATGAGAGCAAGTCTTGTTTGGTTTTCTAGATCCTTGTGAAGGTTTTTCTTTTCAGTGGAGGGAGATGGGAAGTCATTGAAGATTTTGATCAGAAAAGTGACTCGAAGGCAGGACGGCATGAGGCTTAGCAGGCAGTGGGCATTAATCCTGGTGAGAGGTGATGGTGGCTTTGAATAATAAAGTGGTTGGAAGTAGAAGTGAGACTTGATTGATTTGAGATACATTTTAGAGGTAAGACAGGAAAAGATTTGCTGATGAACTAGTTGTAATGTATAAGAAATTGGGAAGTGAGCAGTGACACAAAAATTTTAACTTGTGCAATTAAAAGAATGTCGTAGTAGTCTGGCGAAGATTTGAGGAGAAGCAGGTTTCAGGGGAGGAGACAAGTGAAAATAAAAATACAGATGGTATTGAGTCATGAGATTAGATGAGGCGACTTTGGGATTGCATGGGGATAGAATAGAAACCCAGGATTTGAACCTAGGTCACCAGAATGCTTGAAAATTGAGACTGAGATGACAGAATGATAAGAGGGAAAACAAAACAAAACGAAACCCTATGAAAAGCCAGATAGTAGTATAGTGTTTGGAAGTCAAGTGAAGAAAGTGTTTGAGAGGGAGAGTGATCAACTGGGTTGCATGCTGTCTTATCAAGGAAGACAAGACCTGAAAATCGAACACTAGTTTTACCATGGTGGAAGTCATTGGTGACTTTGATAAGAAAAGTTGTGGTAGGGTAATAGAAATAAAGATCTGATTGGAATGGGCTCAAAAGAATGTGAGGAATGAAGAGATTAAGCAAATATAAATACCTTTCCCTGTGAGTTATGCTGTGAGGGAAAGGATAGGGTTATGGGTGTGATGAAATCAGGAAAGGTATTATTTATTTTTAAAATTTATTTTTAGATGAACCAAGTAGTACTATGTTAGTAGTAATAATCCTAAAAAAAGGGGAAATTGAGAAGTGAAAAATGGCTTGAGTTATGTCCTTTGTTTGGTAAGGGGATGGAATCTAGTGTCTTGGTAGAGAATTGGACGTGGACTGTCATCCATGGTGAGATATGTTATAGTATATATGTGCACAGATGTAATTTGGGAGGTAAATGTGGTGGGAGCTTGTGAGAGTTCTCTTCTGGATGATTGATTTTATTTAGACAAATAAGCAAAATTATGAGAGTGAGACTAGGAACAGAGAAAGCATAAGAGTGTAGGAAATGAATGTACTTGACACACATAGAATAAAATTCAGGTTGCATTTAGAGCCTGCATACAAATAATAGTGGTCATGAGTTTAAAATTTAACTTTGTTAAGCATAGTTGTTTTCCTCCTCCTATGACTTGTACAAATGTAGGCAGAGGGTAGATGGTGACTAGGATTTAGCCAGGATTGTGGTTTAAACAAACTAGTGTTCGTACAAGTGATAGAGGGCCATGAGAGTAAGAAAACTGGCCAGGGAATTCAAAGTAGCCAGGATTATGAAGAAAGGAAGGCTATGAGGAGGGTGACGGACAAGGAAATGGAGGTGGGATTAGCAGATTAAATGTTCTGATAGACTGAAGGGTTATTAGAGGTGGGATACTATAATGAGTGAACCAGGAAGGTAGGAGATAGTGGTTTTAAGAATGAGGTACTTAGAATTAAGATTATAAAAGATTAATGGTCAATTGGTAATGGCAGTGAAGGGCATAACCATGAGAAATGGAGGCTGAGGTAGGATAGAAGTAAAATCAATGGAGAGAGAAATAACTAGGAGGCCAACATGTAACCTTTATTTATATAGCTATTGAAACTACCAAGAATTATGACAAGAATGGTATAGGAGAGAGTGATAGCGAACTAGAAGTCATAATCTTTAGACATAATAAGGAGTAATTTTTGGAGTACTAAGTGGCTATAAAGTTGATGTTGAATCTGTTGTGAGATTCAAAGTTGGAAGTTTGCATGCAGGACAGACTGGAAGTAACAGTGCTGTTCAAGGCCCAGTAATAGGTTAGAGAAAACTACTTCTCTGAGAATCTGAGAGGGCTGAAGAGGAATATTATCAGGGACTGCCACATTTCACATAGAGCAAGAAGTGAGGGGGACATTGACCGAAGAAACAATTAACCTCATACATAGATTTTGCTAATTTTTAGTTCTAAGGGGTACAGTGGAAAAGATCAGGGGATGAAAAGGTGAGATAGATGAGGGTCAGAAAATGTATTGTATAGAGCTACATAGGATAAAAGTCTGAGAGATGAAGGATGGCCAGGGTGTCATGAGGGTGGGAGGGAAGCAAGTAACAAATAACCCTCCCAGCTGAGAAGGAGGTCTTTTTTGATTGTAATTAGATTGTTCAAATTGATCTTCCAATAACATTTGGAATAAGATATGACTTGCTGGTTAAAAATATCCATGTGGGTGCACCCTTGTGATTTAGGTGACTGAGATAGCTGGGGTGTAAACCATGTAAAGCCCAAGGACTGGGTTTGCAACGTGGGAGTAGGGGGACCAAAACAACTGACTAAATAAATAAAATGCTTCTCCCTCCTTCCCTCCCTCCGTCTCTCCTTTCCTTCACTTAAAAAAAAAAAATCTATGTGGATAGTATAAATCATTATGGATAACATGTTTATTTTCAAATGTTCAAAGCTTACTACTTTAGAACAGGAAATATTTATAGATGTATTGTAAAAACTAGACAGATGCACACTTGTTCTCCTATATGAAAATGTGTTTGCTGATATCAGTGCAGATCAGTATCTTGTTCTAGACATTAATCTTCTTATTCAAAAATTGATATGACATTGTCTTTTTTATTGAGGGATTTTGCTTCCTAATGAATATGTTGGAATTTATTTCCAGGACAGTATTTGAATGATATATTTAGAAAAACTTGTTCCAGATTATACGTGAATCTGGAACTCTCAGTGACACTGGTGGTGGTGGTGGTGGGGAATCTTACAGTGAGCTTTTGACTTTACATGAAAAGCTATAAATGATGATCACATTTATTTTGTGAGCATCTTTATCTAAATAGGAAGTCTGGACTGTTTTGCAAAACATTGTTTTCTTGCTTTAACATGGATAAACCTTGAAGACATTATGCTAGATGAAATTAGCCAATCACAAAGGACAAATATTACATGATTCCTCTTATAGGAGGGTTTTAGAATAGTCAAATTCATAGAGACATAAAGTAGAATGGTGGTGGTTGAGGGGAGAAAAGAATAGGGAGTTAGTGTCTGATGGGTACAGTGTTTCAGTTGGGGAAGGAGAAAGTTCTGGAGAGAGAGGTTGGTAAGAGCTGTACAACACTGTGAATATACTTAATACCATATGTTTAAATAGGTATGTTTAAAACGAGTTAAAATGGTGAATTTCATATGTGTGAGTTATTTTTTTATACCACCACAAAATAAATAAAAATTCTAGTGTTTTTTAATCCAGTGTTTATAAGTCTCTTGCCTAAACTTTGGTTGACCATTATCACTCAGTATTAAAAATAATGAACCTTTTACCCAGAACCTTACATGTGTGTTTGCACTGTAATATAGTAAGTGCTTTCACATATGCTTCCTCTTTGGATCTTCAGAATAGCCTTGAGAAGTAGACAGATAAGAATTGATAAGAAAACAATTCCAAGAACATACTGTTTTTAGATCAGGGAAAGAAATATGTCTAGTCTAATGTAGTCTACTTCCAGAACCTTTCTAAACTGTAAGTGCTGGAGATGAAAATCTAAAGAAGGATGGTTTTAGGAATAGAGTGCTGGTTTCTCTGAGGCAATATCTAGTTCCTTCAGCAGAGAACATATTTATTAGAGCTCAAATTATGGAGGTGTACAATGCCAGCTTGCTTGCACACAGAGCTTGAGTTGGTTCCAGACCTTCAGCAAAGCATCTGGACAAAAGTAAGGAGACCAGTCACACCATCTGCAGTGTGATTGATTAAATTTTATATATTTGTCTTTTTTTCGTAAAGGGTATTAGTTTTTAAAATATGCATACTAAAATAGGATAAAAAATACAGAGATTCACAGTGAAAGGGAAAATAGGGAAAACAGAATAACTGAAACCACTGTAAATTTAGTATCAGAAATTCTTCCCTTATTGGTAAAATTTAGTAGCAAATTCAACTCTGAGCTTCCTACTGGCCAGAACAAGGCCTAGTCCAAGGTTCAGAGTGCCCATTATGCATGTATGTATGTATGTATATGTATGTATTCTTTCAACTGATAGTTTATTCTTATTAAGTGCTTGACTATTCAGAAAATACACATGTTATCTCTGGCTCTAACACCTGAAGAAATTAGAGCTTATCTTAAACAGACAACATTAGTAGTTTCCACACTAAACTTGATGGTTAAGTTTATTTCAGACTTGTCTGATTTATTTCTATTTATTCTACATCTAGCACCAGTTATTGATTTAGATTGAAAACTTAGGATTTTGTTAAATGAATAAGAAGTTTTTCTTTTTAAGGATCTGATTGAAAACTTGGACAATGAAATGACATTGTAACAATCGTTTTGATATTCATCAAATACTAAATGCATATAGTGTATATTTGATTCTCTGCTGGACTCTGAGAGATAAAGATGTGAACAAATTATGGCATTATCCTTAAGGGATATATAAAAACAGGAAAACAAAATACCAGGATGATAGGAGGTATTGTGTGATGATATAAATGCCTCTTGAAGACTATGAGAGCTCAGAAGAGATAGTTCATCACAAACTGGGATGTTCTGTTTCCCCATTCCCAAAATGGGGATAATAAATAGTACCTATTCTGTAGTGTTGTTGTAGAAATCAAAGTAGTTAACATAATTAAAACTTTAAGAAACATGCCTGCCTCCAGTAAAATTCTGGAAGTGTTAGCTAACAATAATATTCAGAGAAGACATTTTAGAGAAATTGTGGAGTTAAGTTCTTTAGACCTTGTGTTTGTCTCTGCCCTAGTACATACATGTCTTTATTTGACTCTTTACATGTTTTCCTTCTCAGCTAGCTCCAAGTTTCTTTAGGGCATGTACCACACTTATTTCTATATCTTAATGCTCTGGAATAAAATGCACACCCAGTAAAGGTGTATGACGGAAAGAAGCCTATGGAGAGCTAAGAAGGAATGATGCTTTTGTGACTGAGAAGTTCTAAAGATATGCTTTCTGGGAGTCCTACTCAACTCAGAATACATCTGGCAATGTTCTTTTTTATTTTTTTTTAAAGAGGAAGGAAGTAGGCAAGATTGATGGCAAGTAGGCAAGCAGGAAGGAAAAGAGAGGAGGTAAGCTGAAGGAGAAATAAGAGCAGAACAGAATATTGCATTCAATGCTTTGAACTCTTGCCAGAATCCTTCTGACTTCTAAGCAAATGAATATAATGGTTGGTGGTGGTTCACAGCAGTCATCATTTCTCAGATCAATATCTCTAGATTTCCTAGTTGCTCTCTTTTGCTTCTAATAGTTCAAAAATGAATGCTAGTGTTTACCTTAGAAGTCCCTTATTTCCCTCTTATTGAGCCATGTATATGGAATGTTTTTAAGTCCTGTTAGTTCTGACTCCAAATTATTTCCTATTTTCTTCCATTTTCTTATCTCAGCTCTTCTTTTCTAGTTTAGACCTCCTTTTTCTCTTGTCAATTCATTCTCCATCTTCTCTTGAAATATCATTCTAAAACATAGATAGGATTATATCACTTTCTTACTTTAATCTTCCTTGGCTTCTTAGTCATCTTTACAGCAATTCTTTAAATGGTAATATTTTCATTTTATAGATAAGATTATCTTATCTGCTTTCCTGTAGCAGACAGGCTAAAGTTGAAGTGAATACTCTTACTATTTTGAGGGTCTCTAATTATTTTTCTGAAACCCTAGAAATGGGAAGAGGATAGTACAGAGTCCTGTGTTTCCCTATAGACATTGTGGGCCTGGGGACACTAAATATTGCATGTGATGAATATGTTTCCCCAATGAAGTAGTGTTAAAGGCACCATTTATTTAGTGTTTGCATGTGCTTTGGAAGAACATTGATTTTCTTATTTAATTCTCCCAAGTCATGAACCATGAATGGTGTTTCTCTCCTCTACAGGAGAGAAAATTAAAATTAAGTAAGCTATCCAAGGCCTTACAGCTGCTATGATGAAAATTAACATATCTGGTAGAACACTTGGAGGGGTTTCTTCAGCAAATTCCTACTTTGTCCTATATTCTTTGAGTGTTCTATGTCTCATGATAGATGAATCTAAAGTGCCAAAGAAGACTTATGATTAGCAAAAGGGGGAGAGGAGTTTCACTGAGACTATTTTGTCATGCAGCTAATATTAACTCATTTGTTTATCTTTCCACATAATTGTTCAACTATCCATCAGAAATGGTGTCAAAGTGATACAGCAAAGGACCTCCAGTCCAAAGTCAAGAGTCCTGGGCCCTGTCCATAACCTGGACTTGCCATACATTTCTAGGCATTTCCCTTCTAGGCACGTACCTTCCTTCCTCTGTGCCTCTGTTTTCTCTTAAGAAAAAAAAAACAGTAGAGGTTGGATGGGGACAAGCACTTATGGTTCAGGCAACTAAGATGCTGATGTACAAACCACATGTACCCCAGGGACCTGGTTTCAAGACTTGAGGCCAGGTGAACAAACAAAATGAATGACTAAATAAAGATGTGTCTTCCTTCATAAAATGCTTCTTCCTTCTCTCCCATGTATGTCATGATCATAGATATATCTCTTCTATTTACAACTGGATAGTTGTGATAGGTGATGTGGAGTTATACTTTTGAAAAGGAACAAAATACTTCAAAAAGTGGGTTTTTTTTGTTTGTTTTTTTAAACTGGATCCTTGACCTGTGATCGTAGACTTTACATAGCCTGTATCTTAGTCACTTTAGCTACCTGAGCCACAGGAGTGCACCTGAAAAGTATTTTATACTATGCCACATGACTTATCTAAGAAGATAAAATCTGTCTTATCTATTTGCATTGCAAATCAAGCCTCCTGTAAGTAACCATTCGTGAGGGGCTTTGAGGAGTGTTGATTTATAGTTTCTCTAAAAATGCCTGATTACTATTTCTTGCAGCTTGAGATGGTATAGTAAATCTGCCTGCAGCAATCCATTTCCAGCAAATTATAGCTTTGCTTCAAAAGTGTATGATAATTTAAAATAACTTCATGGTGAGGTTGTGAAACTGCAGTATACAATTAACTTATTCAGTAAATATTTTCCAATGACATACTGTGCCTGACTTTGTGCTAGGTGTTAGGAATAAAATGGTGATAATGTCAGATTTCTGCTCTGATGGGTTTTAAAGTCAGGGATACAATGTAGTTATATTATAGTGTGGTAAATATTATGGAAACTTCCAGTGAAAGTAGCATCTAACTGAGCCCTGAAAAGAGAAGTAGGAATAATTGAGACTAAAAGATAGGGGAGATGAGAGAAAACCCTCTAATAATGGAGAAGGGTAGGATTTCAGGCAAAGAGAACAAACAGCACAAGTGAAGACTCAAGAGAGTATGGCATGTTCAGGAGCATTTAGAGGGCAAATCTGCTGGATTGTATGGTTTGGAGGCAGGAAAATTCTATTTTGAAATGACAGCCATTTTAGGTGTCATATTCTCGTGAGACAGCATGATATCATGGAAAGGACGCTGGACTCGAGATCTAAAGACCTAGGTTTTAGTCCTGGACTTTTCAGTAGCCATTTGTGAGATCTTGAACAAATCATTTAAACCCTCTGGTTCTGTTTTGTTTTGTTTTAACCCACAAAATAGTAATTGCTAACTTCTCCATACCGTCCTTGTAAACCATAAAAAGTCTACACTATGAAAGAAAGCTTCCCTTGACCCTTTTGCAGAGCAAAATGTTGTCTTATCTGTTTCAAGCACTTTGTTTCAATACAGCCCTTTGCATTATAGCTATTCTTACATACAACCCTATCCCCATGAAGAAAAGATGAGCTCTTTTAAGGGCAAATAACTGACATATAGTAAGTCCTAAGTGCTTGTGAGATTTAATGAATAATTGAATTCTATTTTAAGGGAGATTTCCTCTTAAATTTGTTTGGCCTTTAAAAAAAACACAAGTAGAAATTTTCTATTATGTGCAGGCCTTTGGCTTGAGCAACAGTTTTGCAGTTCTTTTGATGAATGAAAAGCCATTCTTAAAGCTATTTTAGAAGACTGAATGCTTTGGTGGTTGGAATGTGACATTTTGCAGATGAGCATCTCATTTACAGGCAGGCACAAGAGCTGGGAGCTTTTGCATGGAAAGATCTTTCTGTTAACTGTGGAAGCCGTATTGATAGTGAGATCCTCTGGGCAGATTCCTAGAAATCTAAGTTCTTCTCCATTTCATCTTTAAATTGAAACATTTTCTGAGATGAAATGGTATATACAAAGCTGCAAAATGGAGAAATCTAATGTGCAGTCTTATTTCATTTGATGGACAGTATAAAGAAGCAGAGAGCTACTATAAAACCTGTGCTTCCTTATGTATTATACTGATAAAATTAAGGCAAAAAATAACTGAAACAGATTTTTCTTAAATTTGGTAAGAAGTTAATGTGACAGCTGTTGAATTCTAAGGAAAGTTTCTTTTTTATTTACCTATCCATTCATTCATTCAAGTCATTATTGAACACATTACTTTATACTAAACCCTTTTTAGAAATTTAGTGGTGAATAAAATAAAAATGGTACCTTGACCTCGTGATGCTTAAAGTATGTAGGAGGAAGAAAAGAATTGGGCAAAGAAATTGCAGCTGCAGTTATTATTTATCATAGAGAAGCCAGAGAGCTCAGGAATCATAAAATAGCTAGTAGCCATGCCCAGTCTTACTCTCTGAGATCTCTTATAAGCGGATACAATTGAGAAATGGAGGCAGGATGATAATATCCCCGATATGTTTTCTAGCAGATTCCATTTTCTAGCCTATCAAATCCACTCAGTATTCTCTGAATATACCTTCCTCTCTCATGGTGTAATTTCATAAATGGCCTTTCCTTTTCCTTATCCTTCTGTAAAATTCTGATCATCCTCCAAAACACATGGATCAGTAGATCATGACACATTTTTTTTGAAATCTGTATCTCTTCCCTCAGTTAAATAGGATTAAGTTCACCTACATAGAATCTAAAATAAGTGACATTAAAATATAGGATTTTATTCTCCCATGTGTAAAAGAAGCACAGAGATAGATAGTTAGGGCTGAAATGGTTTCATGAAATCATAAAAGACCTAACATCCTCCTGCCATCCTTGGTTTGAGGCTTTCATTCTCAAGGTCATTTCATGAAAGGCAAGCTGATGAACTTCAACCATCATATTCTAATTCTTGATAGCAAAAGGAGTAAGAGAAGGAAGGACGCCTTCCTTAGCCAACACTGTTCCCTTTGAGCAACCATTAAGCAGAAACCCAGCACAATAATTGTTTTATTTCATTGATCAAAGCTGCTGAAAAATAGAATCCTTTAACTGAACATCTGCCACCTAGTGGCACTTACAGCGTTCTCTCCCTACCTGCCTTCTAGCACTCCGGTACTGTATTGCTACTGTCAGTTTCCATCTTGTCTCCATCATATAAACACCCAGAAGCAGAAATTGTGTCGTGTTATCTCTGAATCTATATAACATTTTGCACAGGGCCTGCCGCAGGAGGTATCAGTTCAGGAGTATAAAATGAAGGTATTTAAATGAATCAATTCCTTTTAGCTTAAAAAAAACCACTGTTAACTGTTTTCTTGAATCACCAATTTATATTTTAGTAGCTTTATTGAGGAATAATTTACATATAGTAAAATTCATCCACTTAAGTGTACAATTCAATGATTTTTAGTAAATTTTTAGTTGTGTAACTATCACCAAAATCCAGTTTCGAAGTTTTTTAAGACCATTTTTTTTACCTCAAAGAAATTTCTTGCTGTCATCTGTCAGTCCCCATTCATATCTTAGTCCCAGGTATCAAATGCTCGTTGTTGCTCTGTAGATTTGCCTTTTCTGAACATTTCATTTAATAAAATCATACAATCTGTGGTCTTTTGTTCTGCCTTCTTTTCACTTAGCATATTTTTTAAGTTAATTTATGTTGTGATATGTATCAATAGTTCCTTTTTATTGCTGATATTGTTGACATTTTTTTAATTTAAAAATGTATTCTCTTAATGGTTGCTTTGGGGGTAAATACATATGTTTATTATAGTTTATTACATTTATTACAATATGCTTCATATACAATTTACTTAAGATGTAAACTAACTTTATTTCTTAAAATATAGAAACTTTGTTCCAATGTAACTTTATTCCTCCTCTCCTTTATTTTGGACTCTTGTTTTTATTCAGCATTAAATATTTACATATTGTAAGCTCAATACTATAGTTTTAAAGTTATTATTTTCTGCAGCTCTCTTTTATATCTGATAAGAGAAACAAAAGAAGAATGCTCTCTTTTATATTTACCTACATAATTATCTTAACTAGTGCCCTGTTATTTTTTTCATCTGGATTTGAATTACTGTTTAGTCCAATTTCCTTTTAACTTAAGTTTTTGGGTTTTTTTTTCAGGCAGGTTGCTAGCAGTGAATTATCTCAGTCACCATTTATAGGGGAATGTATTTTAACCCTCTATTTCAAACACTAGTTTTGCTGGGGTTAGAATGCTTGGTTCATATTTTGTTTTTCTTTTCAGTACATTTTACATATTATCCCACTGTCTTCTGGCATCCATTATTTCCCGTGAGAAACCAGCTGTTAAATCTTATTCTTCTTCCATTTCATCTGATAAGTAATCATTTTCTCATGTAGCCACTTTTGAAATTTTCTCTTTGACTTTCAAGTTTTATTGTGAGCTATCCAGGTGAGTCTGTTTGTGTTTACCATCTTGGAGCTTATTGTACTTTTAAAATAAAATTTGACAATTTTTTTTGTCATATATCTTCAATTTTTTTTTCTGCTCATTTGTTTTTCTTTCATCTTTCTGGGATCCCTATTGCTTTTATACTGGTTTACTTGATAGTTTCTCAAGTATCTCAGAAAATGTTTATTTTCCTCTGTTTTTTCTTTTTTCTTTTCTGAATGCATAATTTGTCTTCAAGTTCAATTATTCTTTTTGTGCCAGCTCAGACTTGCTGTTGAGTCTCCTCTTGAATGTTTTCTTTTAGAATATAATTTCCATTTAGTTACTAAATTTCTTTATACATTCATTTATTGATTTTCTGTTTAATGAGTCATATCATCATGCTTTCATTTAATTCCTTTTTTAATATTATTGAAGTAACTTTGATTTACAAGATAATCTAAAACCATATGTACATGTTCCCCAGTACTCAAATATATGACTGTTGAACTGCTCATGTGTGCCCTACCCACCCTACCCACTACCAAATTACCAAAAATTCTTCATGATTGTCCACTGGACCCCACCACCACTTGCTGTGACTCCCCATCCCTCTCCTTATAATCTCAGTTCTATTGTTAATGTCCTAGGGTTGGTTTTGTTTAGTCTGTTCCTTTGCTTTGTTTCTTTATAGTCCACATTTAAGCGAGATCATCTGGTATTTGTCTTTCTCCTTCTGATTTATTTCACTTAGCATAATCCCCTCTAGTTCTATCTACCTTGTTGCAAATGACAGGATTCCATCTTTTAAGAGCTGTGTCGTATTCCATTATGTATGTACCACATCTTTTTTATCTACTCATCTGACAATGGGTACTTAGGTAGTTTCCAATTCTTGACTATTATAAATAATGCCATATTAAACATGGGGGTTGCATGTATCTCTGTGAATTAGTGTTTTTATGTCTTTTGGATAAATACCCAGAAGTGGGATTATGGGATTATATGAGATTTATAGTCTCAGTTTTCTTAGGAATCTCCATAAGGTTTTACACCAATTTGCATCCCTATTAGCAATGTAAAGATGTTCCTTTTTCTCCATATTCTTGCCAGTGTTTATTGTTTCCAGAATTTTGAATAATACCAGTCTCGCAGGTATAAAGTGATATCTCATTGTTTTGGTTTGCATTCCCTAATAACAGGTGAGAAAGAACATCTTTTCATATACCTGTTAACCATCTGTATGTCTTCTTTGGATAAATGTCTATCTAATTCTTCTGCTCATTTTTTGATTGGATTGTTTGCTTTTCTGTTGTTGTATTTTATGAGTACTTTGTATATTTTGGATATTAAGTCCTTTTTGGGTATATGATATGCACATATTTTCTCCCAGTCAGTAGCTTGTCTCTTTGGGTGATGGTTTCTTTTGCTGTTTAGAAAGCTTTTTAGTTTGATGTAGTCACATTTGGTTTTTTGTTCCCTTTACTGCTTAAGTTGAGTCGCCAAAGACCTCTCTAAAGGGTGATTTAGACTTTTATAAGGACTTTGGACTTTATTCTGAATGATATGGGGAGGTATTACAGAGTTGTTTACTGATGCAAGTAATGTATACTTAGCTGTGGTTCAGCTCCAGAGAGCAGGGTCAACTCCATACTTGCCTCTGTTTGGAATGATAGCTGGGCAGGACTTCCAGTTTGGGCACCCCTAAGTTTGCCTTACTTCAGAACTGAAGTAAGGTTCCAGCATATTACAGCTGGCAGGAATAGAAGTCAGACAGGTGGTACTTTATTCTGTTGAACTGCTCATGTGTGCCCATCCAGGGCCCTGCAGGTAGATATGAACTGACTCTAGGTTGGGGTCAGTGTGGGTCCAAGCAGAGCACAAGGGTCCCTGAATTAAAGGACAGTTTAGGGATTGCTGTTTCAGAGGAGAATTCAGTGCTGGGTTGGGAGACTGGGGAGTCTGAGGCACTCATCTAGCATAGTAGAAGTAGCTTGGGCATTGGAATCAAAGAGACCTGGCATTGAAACTGACTTTTTCCCAGTTCTTCATTATAAGACTTTGGGCAAGTTGCTTCACTTTTTTGGACTTAAGTTCATTTACCTATAATATAGTGAAAATAATACCTATTTTTCAAGATCATTGTGAACTTTAAGACTTATAAGGACTTAAGTCCTAGCTCAAGACATGTCACATGGTAGGTATTCAGTAAGTAGTTACTATTGACAGTAGAGATATGTTTGTAATAATGGTCATGGTTAACTCTATAGAATTCTTATAGTATAGACCATTGTGGTAAGAAAAATTGTTAGACATCTTAAATATAAATCCAAATTCATATTTTATTTTACATTTCAAAAGCTGCTTCTCTTATAGTTCTCATCCCATTAAATTGTATTTTTATTATTCTAGGTTTTCAAATTAACTTTGGAGTTTTCATTCTCTCATACTCCATATTCACTCCATTAACAGTTCTTCAAAATTTATGCAAACAGTGACTACTTTACACTACCATTGCTAGCACCCTATTTCAAGCTATTCTCTTTCATCTGGATTATTTAGTCTTCCAACTGATCTCTCTGCTTCTCTTTTTGCCTTCTGATCACCATTCAGCTGTCAGAATAATCTTAAAGTCACATCATGTCATTTTTCTACTCAAAACTCTCCAGTGGCTTCCTATCATTTAGAATAAGAGCTAAAGTTCTTATACTGTTGTACAAGACCATGCATAATTTGGCCTTCACTATCTCTATAATCTCACTCTATACTCTTTTCTCTTTCACTCACTGCACTCCAGCTAAACTGGCCTCCATGCTTGTTCTCAAAAAGGCATTGACATTTGCTATTTGAGCCTCTACTTGGACAGTTTCCCCTCAGAAACATGCATAGCTTGCTCCTTCAACTTGTTTAATAAATCTTTGTTTAGCTGTCAGTCAGTGACACTTTCTTTAACCATCTTATTTAAAATTACACCCCTTCCCTTTGGCACACCCCTAATTAGCCTCAGTGGATTTCCTTGTAACACTGCACTCTGACTTAAATATATTTTACTTAAAAATATTTCTGTCTCTTCTCATCCCCCCAACTAGAATGTAAGCAGTCATTTGTTGTTCTTGTTCACTATTGTATCTCAATTCTTCTATAAAGGTGATGTGAGACAAATGGCATTTGGGAATGAGTCTAAGGCAATGTCCTTAAGCTGTTTGGAAATCAAAATGCCCCTGAGAGCATAAATATATAGCTTCCTTAACTCTATCCCAGAGTGTTTATAGAGGAGCTTATATACTATGTGAAGGAATTTGGATTTTGAGGAGAGTAATGTCCTTATCTATCCTGTGTTTTAAGAATGAATATCAAGGATGAATTAGAGTGAGTCAGAATGGGGGAAAAGAGACTTCTTGGGACAGTTGTAATAGTTCATACAAGAGATAATGAAACTTGTACCAGAGTGCAGTAGAAAGGGAGGGTTGTTAGGGCTTGGTGATTAGGTGTGAAAGAGCAGGAAGAATTTAGGATAGCTTCCAGTTTTTGGCTTAGGTGCTAGGTGAATGGTTTGTAACTGTGAGACGGGGTGTACAGGATGTAAGAACAGCTTGAGGAAGGACGCTGGGTTCACTTTGGACACAGTGAGTCTGAATTACTTGTGGAATTATCAAGAAGAAATATTCAGCAAGTAAGTGTGGGGATGAATATTGTGTTAAAATAATTATTTTGAGAAAGATATGGATTTAGAAGTTATTGAACTAATTCAGACAACTATTGATCTACTTTTTGTCTCAATATTTGCCTATTCTGGACATTTCATGTAAAAGAAATCACACAATATGTGGCCTTTTGTTACTGGCTTCTTTTGTTTAGCATGATGTATGTGTAATGTTTTTAGGACTTAGCCATGTTGTAGCATGTATCAGGACTTCATTTCTTTATATAGCCAACTGCGCCATTGTCTGAATGTACTACATTTTGTTTATTTGTTCATCAGTTGAACATTTGGTTTGTTTCTGCCTTTTGACTGTTATATTCATGAATAATGCTGCTTTGAACATTTTCATTTCTCTTTGGTATATACTTAGAAGTGGCATTGCTGGATCATCTGATAACTCCTTGTTTAACTATTTGAGGAATTACCGGAATTTTTTCCACAATGGTTGTATCATTTTACATTACTACCAACATTGCATGAGGGTTTCAATTTCAGTTTGTCAATACTTTTTAATTAATTATGTCTTTTGATCATAACCATCTTAGTATATGTAAAGTGGTATCTTCTACTTTTAATTTTCTCTTTTTCACATGATTACTGACCGTTTAGAAATGTTTTGAAGAACTGTGTTCAGATCCTTTACCCATTTTAAAATTGGGTTATTTGCAAAAGTTTTCTCTTGTTCTGTGAGTAGTTGTCTTTGCACTTTCTTGTTGGTGTCCTTTAAAGCAGAGCAACTTTTAGTGTCGATGAATTAGTCCAGCCTATTTTTTCCCTTTTGGTTGTGCTGTTGATATCATATCTGAAAAACAGTTGCCAAATTCAAGGTCATGAAGGTTCATGCCTATGTTTTCTTATTTCTTCTAAGAATTTTCTATTTTTTAACTCTTTCACTAGGTCTCTGATTTTTTTTTTTTTCTTTTTTTTTGAGTGCGAGTGTTGACTTTCCGTTACTTGCTTCGTGACCCTGGACTGGTTCATTTGCCTTTTCTTGGCCTTTTTTTTTCCCCTCCATCTGTAAAATGAAGTGGTGCCATGTGTCTGTGTAAAACAGCAGAGAACAGATCAATATTGACACAGGCTGGGAGTCTGGGGGAGAGTATTGACTATAAAGATTAGAGAATTTTGGGGGGGGGTGATGAAAATAAATCTTAATTTGGTGGTGTTTGTACAACTGTATACATGTTTTAGGGCTCATAGAACTGTATACCAAAAAGGTTAAATTTTATTATATGTAAATTATATTTCATAAACCTATTTTAAAAATATAATACCTTACAACAGTGTATTGTTCTTTTCCATTTTAATGCTTTAGGAAACAGACTCTGAGAGTTAGAGAACTCACCTGTGCTCTATAGTTGGTATGGAACAATTCCAGAATTTGAACCTAAATCTGCCTGATCATAGAGCTTGTGCTCTCCCTACTCATTTTCAACTTGTCCCTGAAATGATGAACAGTGTGTGAATACTTTTGCAAAAAGCTGACCTTCCTTTGAAATCTAGTAACTCTGTGTGCAAGCAACTCTCTGGTAGTGGGTGTTGTGCTCCATTTCCAAATTTTGAAACCCTGACAGATCTCATCTCTGTCAGTCATTGGTTGGGATTAGAATTGATAGTGTTATAAAGTACTGCCCGGGCATGATCTCCTTCTGAGACTGGGGCCCTCATTTAGAGGATCAGGAGACCGGTTTCAAAGCTAATGGTGTTTCTTTGGTTATGAAAAGCAATTTCATCGTTTATCCATTCAGCACCACAGAGTACATTCTCAGTAGGAGAGTGCTCAGATGTTTACAGGGCCTGTTGTACTGTTTAGCACTTTAATAGTCTTCCTTACCCTACGTTATGAAGCAGAGAACCTGGTTGGTGAAAGAGATCCAAGGCAGAAAAGCTATTTAGTAGTCTTCTATATCTTTTTTTCTTTTTTTTAAAGGAAAGGTAGAAGGGAATGAAGGTGAGTAGTTAGGCAGGCAGAAAGAGAGAGGAGGAAGAAGCACTTTATATATTTTATTTAGTTGTACATCTCAGTTTTTTACCCCGACCCTGGGATGTGAACCTGGATCTTTGGAATGTATGTGGACTGTACTCAGCCAACGGTGACCAAACTGCTACTCCACCAGAGAGAGCCAGTCTTCCATATTGTTTTTGTGTCATCACCATCAGAATTTACATCTGCGTAACACTTTACAGTTTATAATATATTTAACATCTGTGATCTCAATTTTCTTAGTACCTTGTCAAGAGAGTGCTCATACTTAGAGTATTACTTGGCCGTATCTTGGATGATTCTGGGTGAGAGAATATTTTTTCCTTAAATTGTTACTTCCTGAAATCATCCTAGATAGATTTGTTTTAGTTTCAGTTTCTCAAATGATTATAGTTTAATCTAGCCAATTGCCCTGGGAGATTTGTCTGGGCTGCATATTGGGTCCATTTCAGGAAGTTCTATCCTCTGAAATTGACCTGTGGCATTTTCCATTTTTGTCTGGCCTCTCCAGCTTCCTCTCCTTAGGAACTGTTCTCTACCTCTCATTCCAGAAACCTGGAGAGACTAATTAATTAAGGAGAGTAACTGTCATCAAGCCAGCTGTTGACTGCCTGTCTTTAACATTTGACTTGTTTCCTATCCTGAAGTGCTACAGGAGAAATTAATGACTTAAAAAATTGCTCTAAAAAATTGCTCATCTATCATGTGAGCCTAGTTAAGAGGGAATTGTTTGATTTTTATGAAATGTAAATAATATATTTGGAGACACGTTTCAAACATGTGTTGTCTTCTGTGTCAGAAATGGTTCCCTTAATAAGGTGGACAAATTGGCTGGTTAATAGCGCTTAATGACAAATAGTCCATTAATCAGAATGGAGAATATGCTTCATTAAGATAATTAGCAACACTTGTATAGGTGATACTTATTATACACAAATTTCCAAATTTCTTTCTTTCCTTTGAATATATTTTGAAAGAGATCTTGGCTGTTTTCCTTGTTTGGATTAAAATGATCAAAGGCAATGCATTTCCATTTTCTTCATGGCTGCTAGTAACTGGTTTCTTGTCTTCTGCAGGTGCAAGGGGTGGGTGAAATGCGGCTGTTATTCCAGTAGTCTATGTGCTCATGACTAGGCCCCCGTGTTCCCCAATTAAAGTTCATCTTTTCCTGTTCTTCCTCCCATCATTAGAATCAAAAAGGTCCTCACAGAACTTGTACCAATTAATTGTACATAGGCCATCGAAGTTCAGAAAGAAGTGACTTGGCTCATGCCACACAGTACACTCACGGCAGAGTTATCTGTAGGATGTGGGATAGGAGTAAGATACTGAACTGAGAGCGAAAAGACCTGGGTTGGCAGGTTGATCACCTCCCTGCTTCTCAGTGTCTTTACCCGTAAAGTGAGAAAAGTGTCTCGCATAGGGCCAATGGTGTTTTGTTTAGTCTTCGTTCTATTATATCTTGTTGCTTCTCTGTGGGCATAATTTGAAGATTTTAGCCGGGAAGCTGATGTCAGGGAGAAACAATCAATAATCAATACTGTTTTCTTTGTTTTCTCTGTAGGATCCTCAGTCTTCCACAATGAACCCTGTTTACAGCCCCGTGCAGCCTGGGGCTCCTTATGGCAACCCTAAAAACATGGCCTACACAGGTGAGTGGTATGAGAATGGCTTTCATTTTAAGAAATAGTGGTTAAGAATATTACCAAATAATTTTCTGAATGACTTTGGCTATACTACACCTCCAGTAAATCTGGTGAAGCTTGGGGGATTTGAAGCAGGGAAGCTGGTCTGCATTTTAGGGGAAATAGAAATGACATGCTTGAGACTAAGGATTTTTGAATCATAAATGAGAGGGAAGTAAGAGAGGTAACATTATTTATTGGTTACCGTCCATGGACCTGATCCTGTGCTGGGCACTTTCGCATACCATGTGTCACTTTAATCTTGCAGTTTTACATGGTACAGCCTATTATCCCCATTTCACAGATGTGAAAACTATAGTCATAAGAGGACATAGAACAAAACAGAAATAGACATTTGAACCCAGATCTGTTGATTTTGATTTCTTTCTTGAACTGCGTACTAAGCTATTTCCTGCTTCTCTGCCTTTTTGTATATTGTCCCTGTATCTGGAATGTCATTGTCTCTTGACAATTTCACCTTATTCTTTTAAGGATACAGCTCCAAACTCAGACAATGCTTTTCCAGACACTGTTCTTTCCCTTACACAAGTTTTTTTAACCTTCTTAATATTCTCATGTGTAAAGTGAGGGCAATAGCATTATCCTATTTCATAAAGTTTCTGTAAGGATTAACAAGCCAGCGTAAGGCACTCAGTACATAATATTTGGCATAAAGTAGTTTTTAATAATGGTTATTACTATTTTGCAAGTAAGTAAAGATGGGTAGGATGTGGTAATAGATAATAAAAGTAAATGAGAAAATGAATATAATTTGTCTAGCATAGGACTTAACCTGTTATTTGCTTTCAGAATATAATGACTGTATGTCTAAGATAAAGATACCAGTAAGAACAAATACATGGAGATAAGAAGATATGGTCAGGGCCAATCAGTACTTGAGATTAGCTAGAGTAAAGAGAAAAAAAGGGGAAAAGTGGGAAATGGTACTCAAAAAGTAGATTAATAATAGTCTTGGTGGTAGGGTAGGATGGGGTTGATGGGGTAGGAAATTTTGTCTCAAGAGAGGACTATTTGTAGTGAGTAGAATGTGCTGGTTTTTCTATAACTTTGTACTTTACCGTGTATGGTGTCAGAACTTTAGTTGTTCTAAGCTTTGTTCTATGGAACACTAGGTAGGACTTCAGAGACTCCTCAAATATTTAATTTTATTTTAAAAAATAGAACTATTTTTATGAAGCATACACGCATGTAAAGAAAAACATTGTGTTAATTTAAACTTCCAAGAATACATGTTAATTTTTTTAAATTGCTAACATTTGTAGCTCTTTTTTTTTGTAAATCAGGGCTTTTTTAGTGTAACCAAAAATCCCTCTGAAGTTTATTGACAGTTGAATTTGATTTGACTATAGTTGTTATCACTAACTTCCAATTTCATGTATTTGTGTTTATCACACAGCTAGTATTTATCACTTATTATTTAACCTTAATAGAAAATAGTTAGTTTGAACTTATATTTATTCAGATAAAATAAATTCCTGAAATTGGAACCTTTTGGGCAGTACCCCAGACCCCACTAGTTGAGAGACCCTATTTTTTTTTTTCATTTCCAGTTCAGAGTGTTCTGGCAACCTATGTTTCTTTGACAGAAAACTGTTTTGGCAAACTGAGTCCAGGGGAATCCTGTAGGTCTTCTGTGATCCTGGCTGCCTTCATTCTTACTGAGTTTTTAAATTTGAGAAAAGAAAATAGTTGTATTTATCTGTTGATTTTCACAAAAAAGGTATGACAGTGTGATATATTGGAAAGAGAATAGACTTTGTCTCTACTTGGCACCTACTAGAACTTGGTAAGTATATTTTAATGTAATAAACAACCAAATTCATATCCCAGCTTTGTCAGATGAGAGCTAGGTGACTTTGGACAAGTTGCTTATTAACTTCCCTAAATTTAAATTTCTATATAAACTGGGATAATATCATCTATTTCATAGGACAGTTGTGAGAATCAAATGAGATTATTAATACTCTTCCTTCTATAAGGGATTCTAGGATCACACAGGTAGTATAAATTCCATATAAGTAGAATAAATTTGGACTTCATAAAGGCCACATTTTCACATTCGTAGGGAAACTTTCTTTTTTAACCTAAACTTTGTGCACTTTTGAGGCAAAAAAAATGTTAACTGACAATATGGCTCTTCTTAAGGTTCTGCTTTTATGCAGGGGAGTTTCTTCTTTCATAAAATTTCAGCTCTGTCTTTGTTACATAAAATATGTTATACTTTATCCAGCTTAGCAAATAGAAGATATTTGTTATACCTTTATACATCTTTTATAGATGTTATGCAATAGGAAGATATTTAAGTTCTCTTTCTTCAGCATTGCTGGACTTAGAAAATCCAAGTGAGATAATTTGTAAACAAGTGCTAAATACAATACATTAGTGTAAGCATTTGTTATTATTGTTATTAACAATAATGGATATGCTAAAGAGTTAACTACCATTTAGTAAGTACATGGTAGGTACTTTATTAATTATAATCTCATTAATCATAAACCCCTTAGTAGTCTTCTTTTACAGTTAAAAGAACTGTGGTTTAATTCAAATCATATGACTTAGCCACTGTAGATAGCTTCTGAAGAATGAGGAAAGATTAGAATTCAGGTCTTTATGTTGTCAAAGTATATGCTCTCTCTGTGATAGTAAGTTGATCTGTCTTAAAATATGTGCTCTTTTCACTGCTCCCGGTAATAAGTGAGGGGAGAGAGTTGTCTTTCCAGTTTTTAGGGCTAGGTAGCCTGGTCACTGAGGAGCGAGTAACCTGTTCTTGGCCAGCAATTTGAGACAGTCTAGGTGTGCAAAAGAAGCAAAAGTGGAAAATCAAGTCTATTGTAGTATCATTTGCCTCAGAGGCCATAGGATGGTAGCCACAGGAAACAAAAAGGTTGAAAAACTCCTGATTTGAAATTCTCTCTGAAAGCTGAGAGAAATAAAACATAGCTTTACGATTACGATTCTGACACCAATTCCAATGTGTGGGTTCTTTTTCCCACACCAATTAATTTGCCAATACCAGCTAGGTATCCTATAACTCAACTCAATTCTGACACTGTCTACCTAGAAATAGTGTCAGATTCCACAGTTATTGGCTCAGTCCCATAAGATTGTCCCCACTTCAGATGTCATTTGCAAGTTTTTCTTGTTACCTGCGCTTCTGACCAACTGGCTGTAAATTAGAAGTTTCCATGATCATTTCCTTAGCTTAGATTAATTTGCTAGAGCAACTCATAGAACTCAGGCAACCAGTTAACTTACTAGATTATTATAGTTTATTATAAAGCTAGATTATTACTAGTTTATTATAAAAGGATATAACTCAGGAGTAGGCAGATAGAAGAGATGTGTAGGCCTAGGTACATGGGAAAAGAGCCCAAAGCTTCCATGCCTTCTCCCAAGTTTGTTACTCTCCCAGCTTCTCTATGTTTTTACCAACCCAGATGCTCCTCAGATTCTGTTTTTGAATTTTTATGAAGGCTGATTAAGTTATTAGTCATTGGCAATGGAGGTAGGGTTTGGACTATTGTGGGAGGAGACTGAAAATTCCAAACCTACAACCACATAGTTGGTTCTCCTGGCAACGAACCCCCATCCTTAGGTTTTTCTAAAGTTATAACACTGATGTAAACTCGTGTGGTTGAAAGGGGTTTGTTATGAATATTAAGACATCTTTTATTACTCTTATCCAAGGGTTTTAGGATCTCTGTGCCAGAAATAAGCAGAAAGATATATATACATATGGATGTGTATATATATATATATATATATATATATATATATATATATATATTTATATTAAAGGAAAGGTGCAGGAAGGAATGAAGATGAGTAGGCAGGGTGGCAGGAAGTGAGAGGAAGAAGCATCTTTATTTTTATACATTAAAATAAACTCCTATGTATAGGTTCCCCTTTTCTCATATGTATGTCAACACATAATGCTCTCCACCTAATCACCAAGTCATCTTCAACATTGTCCAGTGGGCTCCATCACCATTTGCCCTGGCCCCACCCCCCACTCCCATTCCTTATTGAGAACCTCAGTTTTGTTGCAAATGTCCAAAGGTTGGTTTGTTTCATCTGTGCCTTTGTTTTGTCTATTCATTTCCACCTCTGATTGAGATCATATGGTCTCTTTCTTCTTTTGACTTATTTCATTTAGCATAATCCCCTCTAGATCCATCCATGTTGGTTCAAGTGACAGGATTTCATCTCTTCTAAGGACTATGTAATAGCCAGTCTCTCATGGGTAAGGTAATACCTAATTCTTGGGTTTTTTTGGTTTTGTTTTGCTTTCAATTTTATATTTTATTGTAGTGATTATTAAACACATTAAAATAATGTTGTATGTATAGGTTCCCCATTTCTTAGTTATATTTCAACACACCATGCTCTCCACCAAATCACCAAACGTTCTTCCCCATTGTCCAGTGGGCTCTACCACCATTTGCTCCTGCCTGCCCCGTTCCCTTTTGGTAACCTCAGTTCTGTTGCAAATGTTTCAGGGTTGGTTGTGTTTCATCTGTTCCTTTGTTTCATCTATTCACATTCCACCTATGAGTGAGGTCATCTGGTATCTATCTTCTTTTGACTTATTTCACTTAGCATAAACCCCTCTACGTTCCATCCATGTTGATTCAAATGACAGGGTTTCATCTCTTCTAAAGGCTTTGTAGTGTTCCATTGTGTATATGTCCCCAAAGGCTGATGTCATGGAATGTCTTTCCTATGTTGTTGTCTAAGAATTTTATGGTTTCCAGTATTATGTTCAAGTCTCTAGTCCATTTTGAGTTGACTTTTGTATTTTTTAAGTTCTTTTTTGACTTCCTCTTTTACCCAGGTGTCATTTAGAAGCATACTGTTTAGTCTTCAATTAATTTGGAGTCTTCTAGCTTTCTTTTTGTGATTGATTTCTAGTTTTAAGCCATTGTGGTAGAAAAAATGCTCGGCATGATTTCTGTCTTCGTAAATTTGTTGAGACCTGTTTTGTGTCCCAATATATGATCTATCCTTGAGAATGTTTCATATGCATTTGAGAAGAAAGTGAAATCTGTAGTCATTCGATGAAGTGTTCAGCCTATGTCTATTAGATCTAATTGTTCCAAATGGTCATTTAAAGCTGCTGTTTCCCTGTTAATTTTCTGCCTGTTTGAAATGTTCATTGTTATAAGGTGTTGCAGTCTCCTACTGTGATTGTGTTGCTGTCAATGTTTCTTGTCATTTCTAATAATACTTGCTTAATATATGTTGATGCTCTTTCATTTGGTGCATATGTAAGCATTATGTCTTCTTGCTAGATTTGCCCCTTAATCATTATATAATGTCCATCTCTGTCTTTTGTTATGCTTTTTAGTTGGAAGTCTGTTTTATCAGATGTAAGTACGGCTGTTCCTGCTCTTTTGCTGTTGCCATTTGATTGTAGAATTATCTTCCAATCATTGACTTTGAGTCTTTGTTTATCTTTTGAAAGAAGGTGAGTTTCCTGAATGTAGCAGAAAGTTAGGTTTTGCTTTTTAATCCATTTGGTCACCCTGTGTCATTTGACTGATGAGTTCAGTCCATTAACGTTTAGGGTGATTAATGATATGTAGCTGCTTAGTGTCATCTTGTAATTTGTCTTCTGTATGCTGTACTAGACTGTGGCTTTGTTTTTTTCTTTCTTGTCTTAGGTGGATTGGGTGTAGTTGTGTTTTGATTACTTTCCCTTTTTGTTTCCTTCTTTGTTTTTTTTCCTGGAGATACATTCTGAGGTTACCCTGAAGTTAACATTAAGAATCTACATTTATTTCTCATTTTTATTTACAAACAGAATAGTCTTCCACTCATTCTAACCATCCGCACTTTAAAGATTTTTTTCTTTATCTTGTATTTTTTACATTTTGATAACAGTGTGTCTTAGTGTAGGTCTCCTTAGGTTTCTTTTGTTAGGGACTCTTTGAGCTTCCTGACTCTGGAGGCTTGCTTGATTCTTCATGTTAGAGAAGTTCTCAGCTATTATTTCTTCAAATACAGTTTCTGCCCCCTTTTCTCTCTTTTCTCCTTCTGGGATCCCTAAAATGTGAATGTGGTTTCACTGTTATCCCTTAGGTCTTGAATGTTGTCTTTATTTTTTTACATTCTTTTATCTCTTTGCTGGTTTGCCTGATTGCATTCCTTTGCCCTATTTTGTAGCTCAGTGATTTTATTGGAGACTTCATCCATTCTATTCTTGACCTCTGTTGAATTCTTTAGGTCCACTATTATGCTCTTTATTTCTTTGACATCTGTTTTGACTGCTTCATTTCTTCTCTCTTTTTGTTTGTTTTCTTTTTCTTTTTCTAATATTTTCTTGATTTCATGAGTATGTTTATCAGTGTTGTCATAAATTCATCCTCAGGTAGTTTGCAGTTGTCTGTTGTATTCATATTTTCCCCTGGGTTTTGGGGGTAGTGTTCAAGGTTTACCCCTCTAAGAGATTCTCTTCTCCCTTTAAGCCTGACGGTGGCATTTTCAGTGGGTGGGTTGTGCATCTTCAGGGCAGTATGGTGGCATAGGGTGAGTGGGGTTAGGTGATTCCCTTTGTTGGTGTCTTCTGATTATGTTGGTGCCCAGCGTCATTTTCTCGCTGGGCCTCCTGTTCAAATAACCGGGGTACTTATGCCTCTCCGACCCTGCGCCTCAACCCTCTCCCCCAGTTCCATGTCCTGATTCTGCTGGGTGGGCTCTCTTCTGCTTTTGCGATTCCTGAGAGGGTCAGTTCTTCCCACAGTTCCACCCCCTCCTCCATGGCCGTAATCCCCATTCTCAGTCTTGAGTGTATCTCTGAACCTGGACATTTTCACCTACCCTTTGTTGTTGTGTCTCTACAGCTATGCCTGCTTTTCCTTGTTCTTTGTTTCTGGAAAATAGGTGAATTTCTAGTTGCTCTGTGGGGAGGACGTGAGTCTTGCTTTTACCAGGTGGCCATCTTGGCCAGAAGGCCTTTGTTTTATTGTATAAAATATGCTTCTTTGGAGGCGATTGACCTGACTACTGTTCTACCATGGTACACCATTTATTTCTTATTTAAATCATAATATCACAGCAATACAATTTTTCTAGTATTCTAGCCAGTTAACAGCATCATTCATCCTTTTAAAAACTCCTTTATTGAGCACTTGCTATATACCAAAAACTGAGCTCAGTGTTTTACAAATAATATTTATTTTTACAATTGAAACAATCCATGGAATGGTATAGGTAGCTCCTTGTATCTTGGGAAAATGAATATGGATAATATAATATGTTCATACACTTCATAATACTTAAACACTGATAGTGTTGACTGATTGTGTCTCATTCTCCCTCCAGCCCCAAATTCATATATTGAAGCCTTAATCTCCAGTAGAATGCTGTTTAGAGATGGGGGGTCTCTGGAAGATAATTAGGTTTAAATGATAACACGAGGAAGGGGGATTAGTGCTCTTATAAGAAGAAGATGATGCACCATAGCTCTTTGCTTGCTATGTGAGGTCCTTGCAAAAAAAGACTGTCAATCAGTGAGGAAGAGTCCTCATAGAACCAAGCTGGCACCTGGATCTTGTACTTGTAGCTTCCAGTGAAATGAGAAATAAATTTCTGTAGTTTAAGTGAACCAGTATTTTGCTATGGTAGCCCAAACTGAGTAATAAAGATAGTAAGTACAATGACTACTTGAATATCCTTCACCTAGATTCAAATGGGGTCTTTACAGACTGGGGCATTTCTTTTTCCAAAAGTCCTCAGAAGTTTTCATCTGCTAGAACTTTGGAATGTAGTCAAGACTTAAACATTTCCCTCTTTTCCTCTTTTCTTAAAATGTTCTGTCAGTGTCAAAACATCACCCAAGGGTTTGGTGTATATACTGAGAAGAAGACAGAATTTGGAGTTTTCAAATCTATCAGAATCTAGGCTAGGTCACTGATGAACTATGGGACCTTGGGCAAGTTATTAAACCTTTATTAATCTCACTTTCCTTCACTGTAAAATGACGGTTCACAGGTCCATGAAAATACTTATAAAGTGTCTGACACCATTTCTGACTCATAGTTGATGCCTAATAACCTATACAATAGTTATTATATAGGGAAAAAAGTATAGAAGTAGTGACTTATAGACTGACTCTGCTATTTGAAATCATCTGACATCAAATTACTAAAGTTTCTGAGCCTCACTGTCTCATCTGCCAAATTGTTTTTTTCTTTTGAAAAAGGAAGAAATACTTTCTTCATAAGACAACTGAGACTAATAAATATAACAGGGACAACCATTAACTTGTGGTAAAGTTTGCAAAACCCAGTTAGAAAAATATTCTGAAATGTGAGAACAGATGGACCCTTTCAACTAACCCATCATTATAAGTGAGAAGATGAGAAGTATTTTGTGGAAAAGTGTTGGATCTGGATCTGTGTGCATTCAAGGTCTGTGTATTCATTGTCTGTCACCAAATAACAACTAAATTTTATCCCTCCTTGACTGCATCCTGTCGTGGCTATTTTCCAACCCTCTGCTGGCTCACACCAGCTTACATGCTCTCCCTCACTCTTGTGTTGGGACTTTTGTGAATTTTCTGGTTTCATCCTGCAGCACACATATATTCAAATACCCCAAAAAAAGGCATGACCCTAAGATTGGAAAGCTAGTGAATTGATTCTTTTTGAAGACTTCACTATCATTTGTTCATCAGGTATTTTTTCTAAGACACATCTTTTGCTTGAAAAAAATTGTCCAGTGAAGAAGTAGATTTGTATTTGACACAGCAATTTATCAGCTAGAGGACCTTGATAATTAAGCTGACAGCCTGCAGAAACTATGAATGATCTGATGTATCAGTAAGGTTAAAAAAAATCTTTCTCTGCAATGACCCAAACCCTCCACTCTCCACTCTCCTGTGTAAGGATCCCCTAGTGAAAGCCCAAGCCTGACTAACATTTATGCTTTGTTCTTTGTGAAGAACTTTTGTGGGTTTTCCCCCACCTCATATTTTTTCGTACAGCAAATATGGAACAATAACTTTAATTTTCCACATAAAGTAACTGGGCATCAGCTTTTCCAAGGTTGCATTCTACAGCAGAGCTCAAACAAGCCTCGTATTTTCAGTTACAAAGTAAGTGGTTTTATTGCAGTAGCTTGGCTGTATACAACACAGTGATCAGAAGCTCAGATGAACCTGCATGAAAAGGTATTCTGATTCCTGAAACTGCTCTATAAAACCTGCTTTGATGTTCAAACTAATCTCTGCTCAAAAAAGACTCCTCAGGTCACTTAATTACTTTCTCTTAGGTGAAATACAAGTAGACTCGAAAATTATTTTTATTTTATTTATTTTGGTAAATATATATAAAGTTTACCTTTTCAGCCATTTAAATATGTACAGTTTAATGATACTGAATACATTCACAATGTTGTGTAACCAACCCCACTATTTTCAGAAAATTTTCGTTATTCCAAAAGAAATTTGCTATCTATTAAACAATAACTCTTTCCCTTCCTTTAGCTTTTGGTAACCTCTAATCTACTTTCTGTCTCTTTGAATTTGCCTATTTTATATATTTCACATAAGCAGGACCACCACAGTATTTGTCCTCTTATTTGGTTTATTTCACTTAGCATAATATTTTTAAGGTTTGTCCATATCGTAGTATGTATCAGAATTTCATTCCTTTTTATGGCTAATATTCCATTGAATTATATGCCACATTTTGTTTATCATTCTCTGTCTCTTTAAATTTCTTGGGTAAATCCCAGCCCATGCATTTGAACAATGGCTGCCAGCCTCTGTGCTGGCCTTTCAGGCTTCAAAAGCAGCAGTCGGCAATCAGACATAAACCAGTTATTTGGAGGAGAGGGTTCTTATTCCCTCTCCTCACTTAAGCAAGCCATACCAAGAACCTGGGTCTCCACCCACACTGCTCTCTGCTTCTACAATGGGTTGTAGTAGCCACTACAAATTTACAAGACTTTAAATACAAATTTAAAAAACTTAAATTTATCAGCCTCTTCAATAAGCTCTCCCTTGGACGCTGCAGGTTTTCTAACAGACATCAGTGTTCCAAAATACTTGCTTCAGACAGTTTCTGCCAACTCAGCTTTGGCTGTGAACTGGATTTCTGGAGCTTTCTATTCTGCCATCTTATATGATGTCATCCGCAATATAAATATTCTTTAAAAAAAAAAAACAGCAACAAAACAAAGCCTTTGTTGTCATATAAGATGAAAGTTTGTTACCATTACATGAAAGAAACTGTCAGGTGAGATTTTTGTTTGTTTCTTTACTGAGTAAAGGAAGTATTGCTTCACAGCATTCTTTGCAAATTCAGAATAGCTATCATCCAGTTTGACTGGAAAACATCCTTCCCATATATTCATTCATAGTGACACATTCTCAGAATTAATTGAAGTCACAGCAGTATTCTCAGACAGTGTCTTATTTCTATAAAATGATCTCACTCTTGTCCTATAGCTCACTTTGTTCCTTGTCTTCTGCCCTACTGGGGAAATAAAACTTTACTCATTGCCATGCTGAGAACTCTGAATTAACATTTAGGTGCTTGTTGATGCCTGGAGAGATTTCATTTAAGGTTTTGCACTAAGGTATTTCAAACCTACCTTGTTACTCTCCAGGGTGCGAGCCTTCAAATCTTTTCTCTGGAAAGATACTCTTTGATAGGCAGCAGGATTGCTGAATAGAGCTCTGGGGAACATAAGGTTCTTCCAGTCCTGATACTTGTTAGTATCAGATACTTAAGTATTAGAGTGTTAGTATTAGAGTAGTTAGAGTATTGAGTGTTAGTATTAGGTACTTGAGGCCCAGGGGAGGCCAGAAGTTTGATCAGGTTAGAAACTTCACTAGTGCTGAAAAAAAAAAAAAAAAATTTTTTTTTCCCCATAAGAAACAGGTGCAGGCAGGAATGAAGGCAGATAGGCAAGCAAGCGGGAAGAGAGAAAGGGAAGAAGAAGCATTTTTATTTATTTTTATTTCAGTTGTGCATCTTGGTTGTTCCCTCTGGCTCTGGGTCCTCGGGATGTATGTTAACTACACTTGGTCAGAGACGGCAGACCTAACTGCTAATTCACCAGTTCATGCCTGAAATGTTCTTTTTTCTGTGTTTTGAAGAGAATTCCTTGGCATTGGGGGCAGAAATTTTTTATGGCATTACACTTCCCAGGGAATTTGAGGATTTCTGGGCAGGAACAGAAGAAGTCAAAGCTTAGAAAGAAAGAATGACTGGATAGAGAGGAAGCCTTCATAGGCCCCAGACACTTAGAATAAGTTGTTTCTCCTATGGATGGATTAATAATAACAGTTAGTTGTTTTTTTTCAATAGTAATATTTATTATTTCTTTTTTAGGATATGGAAATTGCATCTCAGTCTATATTTTATATCATACCCACCACCTGAGTTCCAGTGTCCTTTACCACCAACAATGTAGGAGTATTCCTTTTTCTTCACACTCTCTCCAACACCTGAACAGCTATTACTAACAATAATTACTGCTTTTTGTTGAGCATCCATTATTGAGCATGCACAGTGCTTTGGAAACTTTGTACCCATGCGTACCTGACATCAATAATGAATTCATCCCTAGGTTAATGAGCAGGTACTCCAAGGTTAAGACTTACTTGAAGTCTATGTCTTATCTTCAAAATTTATATGAATTTTTCCTTGTCACCATTATATAGTCATAATTGTTTTTTGTGAGACAAATGATTGAAATTATTTGCTATCTGTTAAAGTTAAATCCAAAGAAAGTACACTGTATTTATTCAGTGCTTTCATTTGCCTTCTGATGTATTGTTGAATATGTGTTCCTATACCCAGTTTGAGAAGTATATTATCCAAGTTTTAATAGATGTAGATACAAGTCAAGAAAGATGGGAAAACTTGTCCTTGTCACAGAGCCAGAAAGTAGTGGAGCCAGAATCAGGTCTAGGTTCAGAAGCTCCATGGGTTTGACAGCTGATTTACATGTAGTCTATATTATTTATTGTCTTATAATTATTTCTATTTCTGAAGCACTCATTGCTTTTGAAGGCAATCACTGACTATGTCCTTGGTGCTCAACACAGTGGCTGACACAAAGTAAACTCAGTGAATAGTGATTGATTGAATGAATGAATGACTAAATGATTAAATCCTTAATAGTGGAGCTTTTCAGAGGTTTCCAAGTTTCTAGCAAATTGACCTCAGAATTTGGAATAGACATTTTGTCCTGAGACTCTTCCCTAAAACAATGACTCACAGGTAGCTCTAAGTCACTGCTTATACATAGAAATAGATATTTACAGGGGACGCTAGATAAATAAAAAAGCTATTCAGGAGTTCTTACATCCCGTCTTTTTCACCTAGACACCCTAAATGCTTAAGGAATCTGTATCTAATCTCACCTATAACCCATTAACAGCTCTTAAGCTACCATAAAGAATATCTCAGAATTACCTATTTTTGTTTGCCTCCTCTTGCTCCCAGTGTACATACATATACACACTCTCCTCCACTCCTGTACCAACCACCCCAGTCATTACTAACATGACCACAGGTGTGTTGTGGAAAAAGCTTGAAAGTCATTCTTTAAAGAGTTTTTTCTTTCTTCATAATAACCTGTAGTAAGTATCCTGGACACTTTGGGAGACTGGGGTAAACCTCCACTGCAGACTTGTGCTTCCTTCCAAGGTATTTGGCTAGAGCTCTAGGAGAATTTCTCTTCTGAAAGCACATAGGCATTGCCCAGTGTCCTGAAGCATTTGGAGCCTGGTTCCTAGTTAAGGAGAAACTTGTAGAAACCTGTCAGTGTTGGCTTTTAGGGCTTTTATTGGGTGGGAAGAGAGAAATGAGATACAGAAGGTTGTTTTATTTTATTTTTGTTAAAAACAAAAATACTAAGATGAATATCCTGACATAGCCAAACCTCCTCTTAGGGTTGGAGAGACATTTCCAGTGTCAGAAGATAGCCACTGTGGGTTTCCAAAGTCTCTGTGACTGATTGATTTATGCCATATAGCAGTATTTCTAAGTGTAGTCCTCAGGCCTAGAAATTTGTTAGAAATGCAGAATCTTGGGCCCTACCCTAAAAATACTGAATATGAAATTCTGGAAGTGGTTCTCAGCATTTTGTTTTCACAGGCTCCCTAGATGATTCTGAGACTCATATCTGCCATTTAGTAAATGTTCAATAAATAGACTCTGTTCTCTCTTAGTTCTGTGAACTTGTCTAGGAATCTTGCCATTGTGAACATAATAATTTATGTAGGAAAGGTCCTTTGAGTTTCAAACAGCTTTAAGAAATAGAGGTTATGGTGTGCCCTGCTGGATCAGCAGTTAGATTAGTCACCTCTGAAACACTCAGACCACATAACCCTGGGTTTGAGTCCTGGGTTCAAGACCTGGATTTTGGGGGAAAAACCAGTGTAAACAGCTAGAATGGAAAGCAAATAGAATGCTTCCTCCTCTCTTTTCTTGCCTTTCTGCCTACTTACTTTCATTCCTGCCTGTACCTTTCTTTAAAAAAAAAAAAGAGAGAGACAGACAGAGGTCATATGTCAGCTATGACATATGTGTTATCTATGACATGTCAGCTATGGCAGAGGCATGACTGGCCCCTTCTCAGACATATTAGGAGGTCTTTGAGTAGGCAGCTCTAAATCTTGAACATGAGAATAGAAGCTACAGTTTCCGAGGAAAGAGCCGTCAATTGATTCTTGTTTCCTTGCACATCTTAGGAAAACTAATAATTTTTCCCAGAATTCACTTTAAAAGAATTTGTGTTGGGTAAGGTCAAAAGTGTGATTACTTCTTGTGCCCTGGTGGCTTAGTGGTGAAATCTGCAGAACTCCATCCATGTACTTCGCGAGTACCCATGTTCACCACCCGGGGTCGCGGAAACAGCAAAGGTGAACAACTAAATAGAATAAATGGAGTGCTTCTTCCTCCTCTCTCTTCCTGCCTGCCGGCCTTTGCTCATTCCTGCCTGCACCTTTCCTTTAAAAAAAAAAGTGTGATTGTTGAAAATTGCTCAGCTGGTAGGGAAGCTACTTGAATTTAAGTGTTTAAATCAGATTTTTGCTATTACTGTTCTCAGCAGGAGAAAAGGCAGAAAAAGCAGTAGTCCTGAGTCTTGTTTAAGCTACAAAACACACTTCTCGTTACCTCCAAAGGTCCCTGGCTGTCAGGGAGAAGCTTGGACCTGTCACTGCAAGTGCTGCCATCATTGTTTATGCTGAGTTCCTTGAAGTCTGTCATTTTACATCTGCATGGCAGGAGATCTGGAATCTTTGTGGTACCATGAGATAGGTAGAAGCCAGCAGCCAACACCTGACCCCAGACCTTTATTCCCTTTTCCCTCAGTCTAGACCCTGTGGTGGAAGAAATGAAATGCAGACTTGAGGACTGGGTACAGAGTCCAAAAGGGATGGCCGTTTCCTGGGCATTTATTTGTAGTTACTAACACTTTTGAGTTCTCAGAGGAGGAAGGCTGAGTGATATTATTGTAATCATTTTCATCATTTGAGTACTAGTTCCTTACCAAGTCCAGTGCTTGGTGTTTCTCATATAGCATAGTGGTTGAGCAAGTCTAGGTTGTGGGGGTGTGTGTGTGTTTAAGGAAAGGTACAGGCAGGAAGAGAGAGGAGGGCAAAGCACTTTATTTATTTTATGTAGTTGTTCATCTTGCTTGGTACCCCCTTACTCTGGTGCACAAAGCTGGATCCTTGGATTGTATGTGGATTGCTTTGGCCAAAGGCAGCTGACCAAACTGCTACGCCACCAGGAAGTGCCAAGCCTGCCTCATTTTGAATCTTAACTCCATCATTTGATTACTGTGTATTACTTATAAATGTCTAAACATGCTACTGGAAGACTTGGCTAGTAGTAGCTTAAACAAATAAGCGGTATATTTATCTCATATAAAAAGAAGCCTGGAGATTAGTGGCATGTGGCATTGATTTATCAGGTCAGTGATTTCAAGACCAGTATCCCTGACTCCTTTGGTTTTTCCCTCTTGATCTAAGATTACTGCTATAGCTGTAAGACATTAGGTCTGTGATTGAGGTGGGAAAAGGGGGTATAGGGATTGTAATGTTTATCTTTTTGCTAGAGAAGTAAAGCCTTTCTCAAATTTCCCAGAGAAGAATTCTGTGTGTCCTTGGTCAGAATTCAGCTATCAGGCTATTATTAAGTGCTAGGAAAGCTGGGAAAATGAGTATTTAGTTTTTCTAGCTTTAGCAGTCAAAGGGTAGTAGGGGTTGGGAATGAGTTTTGGTTAGTCAGCCCGTGGTTACCACAATGACCTGGGCAAATAAATTGGCTTCTCTAGTTAGTTTCCTCATCTCAAAAATAAAGATAATAGTAGATCCTACTACTGTGAGGATTAAATGAAGTCATTGTAAAGTGCTTAGCATAATACTACACACATAACATTATTTTTATTACTAGCATTATTGTTATTCCAGCTCTGCAAAGTAATTATTATCCCATTATACATGAGATAGCTGAAGCTCAGTGAGTGGAAATAATAGCATATAACTGTATTCAGAGTTTGGATGGCAAAAATTGAATTAGAGCCTCTATCTGAATCTAAAGTCCATGCTCCTTTATCTGTATTGGATGTTGAGTGATCAGAGAAATGGCAGTTAGCTGCTGAGTCTTTCTTGACCAAACCTAGAGCATTGGCCACAGACTTGGAGATTAGGGAAGAAAGGTAACTAAAAAGGATGGGTTTACACAGTGAGAGTCCAAGCAGAAGCCCTAGTCTAGGTTATATAAGGACAAAGAATCACAACTTAGGGATCATAACTAGATGATAGAGAGCCACCAAGTTGAGGGATGAGTATTTGAGGAAAAATTGAAATATAATTTGATAAGAACTTTAGGAAAAGCCAGTTATGGGAGTAGCAAAAAAGGACCCCTAATGTAACCTAGAGGGAGGAAAGTCATGGAAACAGAATGGTTGGAGTATGCTATAACAGCTGTGAATCTGGTGTTGGTGAGTATAAAATGCTGAGCTAGGACTGGCAAGAAAGAAAGTAGGACATCTAGATTCTAGATGGAAAGGAGCCAGACTTGGAGGGTCCTTATACCATGCTAAGAAATTTGGAAGTTTATATTGGCAGTAGTCTTTACCCTTATTTAGATACTTTTTTTGAACTTTATCCTGGACCATCAGGGAAGTTTTAGGTATGTTGGTAGAGTGACATAAAAAAAAAAATTTTTTTTCAAGAGTAAGGAAGGTAAGCAGGAAGGAAGGCAGAGGAGAAAGAAACATTTTTATTTATTTATTCTTCTTTCGTTGCTCACCTAGCCCCAGGTCATGAACCTGTGTCTGTGGACTTTACTTGGACTATAACCCACCCACTGACTTAGTTCCTGAGCACCACACCAGGTAGCATTTTTGAAAGCTGTCTCTGGATGTGTAAGAATGAATTGGACAGAAAGAAAATGGAGGTCAGAAGACAAGATAAGAGACTTAGTTTAGTCAAGGGACTTGAAGTAGGGATGGTTCGTAGATGGAAAGGAAAGGACTTATTTGAATCATTGTTAGAACATAGTCTGACATACAATAGACATTCAAATACTGTGGGATATGAGTGAGTAAGTTGGAACTTGATGTTGGGTTTGGAGAGTGAGGGAGAAATCTGGACTTATCTAAGGTTTCCTCTGGTGACAACTTGTGTGTTTATGCCTTTCACTAAGTGCAGAGGCCAGCATTGTCATGGAGCTCTCCTTTTAGATATTTATCAGACAATTTTCTCATAACTTTGGGAAATTCCCTTCTTTTCCTAGTGCTGGGGTTACTAACCTTAAATACCTTGGTGATTATGGGGCAAGATAAAGCTATTCCCTGCGCACCCTGGTGTAGTAGTTTGATCAGCCACCTTCAGCTGGCACAGTCCACATACATTCCAAGGATCCCAGTTTGCATTCCAGGGCCAAGGGGAACAACCAAGATGAACAACTAAATAAAAATAAATGCCTGCCTGCCTACTTGCTTTCATTCCTGCCTACACCTTTCCTAAAAAAAAAAAGTGGGGGGAGCCTATTCCCATTTTACAGATTTTTGATAACTGAGGTACGGATGCCTGGGATCATCCAGCTACTCAGAGTTAGGAGATGTTCTTTCTTCTACAGTGTGTAGCCTTTGCATAAGACACTTGAGCTTCCTGCTCTAATTAAAACTGATTATAGACCATAATCAAACAAGCAATAAAATACAGAAGATTAGATTGATTTAATTACCTAACTGTTAAGATGAGGCCATAAATTAATCATAATTCAATACACCTTCTAATCCAAACCAACAGCGTGTACAGTATCATTTGCACTATACAAAGAACATTCTATTAATGTCTTCTTAGTGTTAAAAGTGAAAAATAAAATAACTCTTTCCCTACCCTATTCTTTATCAGGTAGATCTGATTTCACTCTTAACTGTCTTATTCATAACCAGAAACAAAGTACTCCACTTCACAGAGCCTCAATTTTTTTGCCTATAAAAATAAGAGAATATAGTGCGCTCTGGTGGAGTAGTGGTTTGGTCATCTGACTCCAGCCAAGACCACAGTCCACATACATCCCAGGGACCCTGACTCATGTCCCAGGGTGAAGGAGATCATCCAAAATGAATATGTAAATATAAATAAAGTGCTTCTTCTCCTTTCTCTTCCTGCCTGCCTGCCTGCCTACTTGCCTCTCTGCCTCTGCTTGCCTTCATCCCTGCAACTTTCCTTTAAAAAAAAGAGAAGAAATAAGAGAGATGTTCATTTTATAGTGACTGTTGGTATTATTTTGCAATTACAGAAAACAGATTCAGAATTTGGTAAGAATTATAGGGGTCTTGCTCAGTCACATAGTAACCTAGTGGCGCAGCTCTTAAAGAAAAAAAAAATGTCAAAGGGAACTATTTTCTGGATATCTTTGACCTAAGACATGTTCCAGACTTCAGTTTATTTGAAAACTGATACCTAGTTGTGTCATACTTCTTTTCCACCTGCTTCCTTTAGGACCTCACCAGTGGGCTAACAGTTCTCTACTAACATCAGTCCTTTAAATTTGTAGAGCCCCCACAAAGAGTTTTAAGGACATTTTTATTTAGAACTGAAAAATCTTGGTATGTAGGTTTTAGTCTGATGCTGCCTGAAGAGTGAATGACAGTTATTTGAAACAGATGAAATGTCTAGCAGTAAGAGATAAATTGAATCTACCTAAGTGTACAGTACTACAATCATTTTATGGTTTCTTTGGTTGTTTTTCCTCATTTCCAAAACATTTCTGAATTTAGAAAAATCAGAAAATACTGACTATGAGAAAAACATAACACCCATGATTCCCTTGATACAGATAATCACTGTTAATACTTTGGTATACTTTTATTTCCCAAACCTTTTAAACACACACACATGCATTATTTAAAAAAAAAGAAAGAAATCATTATGGTATGTACTATCCGGTAATACTTTATTTAAGGAATTGTTTTGTTGGGTCATTCACATTTGTTTCAGATAATATCCCCATTGGAAGACATTTAGGTTGCTTTATCTTTCACTATTAACCAGTAACACAAAGCAGATGGAATAGACTAATAATGAAGTAGAATTAATAATGTAAAAATGTGGGAGTACTTTTATTTATTAATTTTTTTAAAGGATAAACTGCTTTAAAATGTACAAAATATTGTAAATACGCATATATACACGATAGTGCACACAAAAAAAAATCACCTGTATTCAAAGCTTGGTGACTGGTTCAGTATTTCCCCAAAAAGCCGCACAGACTAAGAGATATATTTTGTCCATCTTGTGCTCGATTAAGCTGCAATAAACCTAGTCACCTGGAGCTGTAACGGACATGATGAGGATCTAGAAATATTTCATACAAATGTTTTAAAATCCATGGGAAATCATAACCATTTCCAAAAGGAAACTTTTTTAAAATGAGAAGAGTAAAATAGACCAGTGTAAAGGTGGAGCCCATGGAGCCCCAGAGAGAGGCCAAGGTTATGACTTGTCTGAGCACTGCCTGTGCCTCCTGAGGTGGGTTCCCTGGAGACCCCACTTCCTTTAAATGAAAAGGGTAGATGTAGAGGATTAACAGTGATTGAAGTACTTACCACTCTGTGCCGAGTGTTTATACCAGGCATTTTATATGCTACTTTTAAATTTCTTCCAGCCTACAATGTAAGATATTCCCTCCTCACTGCAGTGTTCCTGGGGCTTAGATAAAGCATCTTGCCTAAAATTGTATGTGATAAATGGTACAGCTGACTATTGAATCCGCATTTGCCTGGCTTCACAGCCTCTTTTCTTCCCACTAGAATATGATGCTCACATATAAGGGCCAAAGCTGACAACTCCTGACTCTCAATAAAAGTGTTTGCATGGGTCTCTACAAAGCAAGTTCAGGACTGATTACCTTTCTAGCCAACCCACATGTAGATACAAAAGGAAAAAGGGGCACTGGTTCTGACATAAAATAGGAAGTCAAAAAATGTTCAACAAACAAGTAAATTAATGATTGTGTCTTTTTAGAAAAAATGCTTAAACATTTAAATTATTAATATTTAATTATTAAAAATAATAAAAAATCATTCAAATTATTTTGTAATTTAATATTTAAATAGTTTTTAAATCTTCAAAATAAAGTAGTACTTAGAAGAAATTTATAGCTGTAAATGCCTACATTAAAAATAAGATGATCTCTCAATAACGTAACCTGTCACCTTAACACACAGGAAAAAAAGAGGAAACTAAATCTAAAGCAAATAAAGGGAAGGAAATAATAGAAATTAGAGTTGAAGTCAATTAAATATAAAAGTAGAAATATAATAGAGAAAAATCCATAAACCAAAAGTTTATTCTTTGAAAAGATTAACAAAATTAATAAGCCTTTATCTAGATGGATCAAGAACAAGAGAGAAGACTCAAATTACTAAAATCAGGAATATTATAGGGACATAACTACTCACTTTACAGAAGTAAAAAAGATTGTATGGGACTGTTATGAACAATTTTTTTTAATTGAGGTAATATTGGTTTTGTATGTTTTAGGAGAATAGGTTCCCACCTCTTTAAATGTATGGGACTATGAACAATGATATGGTAACAGGTTAGTTTCCTAGGTGAAATAATCAAGTTTCTAAAAAAATACAAACTACCAACACTTAAGATGAAATGGAAATTATGAATAGACCTATAACATAGTTTTTTAAACTTCCCACATAATAGATTATATTTCTTAAATAAAAAAAGAAAACACTGCACAAAGAAAACTCCGGGAACAGACAACTTCATTTGTGAGTTGTAACAAACTCTTAAATAAGAATTAGCAATAGCTAAGAACTGGAAAGTGCCCGATGGCAGACAAATGGTTAAAGAAGATGTGGTATATATACACAATGGAATACTACGCAGCCCTTATAAGAGATGAATGAACATAAATGAAACTAGAGGGGATTATGCTAATGAAATAAGTCAAAAGAAGAAAGATAGAAACCAGATGATCTCACTCATGGGTGGAATGTGAATAGACAAAACAAAGGAACAGATGACACAAACCCAACCCTTTGACATTTGGAATAGAACTGGACAATAGTGAAGAACATTTGGTGATTTGGTGAAGGGCAGCGTGTGTTGACATATCTGAGGAATAGGGAAACTGCACATATGAGGAACCTACACATATGAGTTTATTTCAATGTGTAAAATCAAAGTTACTGCAATAAAATTTTTTTTAAAGAGTTAGCATTAACATTCTACAAACTTCCCAGAAATATGAGGGAACACTCTCTACCTCATTTAAATAAGAGTAGTAGTGTTCTGATACTAAAACTAAACAAAGACAGTACACAAAAAGAAAACTACAGACCAGTACTCCATTTGAAAATAAATGCAAATGCACCCTGGTAGAATAGCATTTAGGTCAGTCGCTTCCAAAGGAGCGAGGCTCATAGCCCTGGGTTTGATTTCCAGGTCTGTGAGGGGTGGGGGGAAACAACCAGTGTGAACAACTAAATAAAAATAAAATAAAGTGCATCTTCCTCTCTTTTCCTGCCTATACCTTTCCTTTAATAAATAAATAAATAAATAAATAAATAAATAAATAAATAAATAAATAAATAAATAAATATTTTTTAAAAGAAAAGAAATGCAAAAATACTTAAGATGCTAGCAAAATTAATCCAATAATTTATAGAAAGGATTATATTATATATTATGACCAAGTGGGATTTATTCCAGAGGTACAAGTTCCACTGAACATAGGAAAATCAGTCAATTATTAAGACAAAGCCCACATGATAATCTCAATAGACACAGTTAGAAGTCTTTGACAAAGTCCACTACCTTTTCATGATTAAAACAGTAGCAAAGAAACAAAAAACCCAACAAATTAAGAATAGAAAGGAACTTGGAAAACCAAATCTGAATTGCTAGGTTTTATATCTATTTGATATTGCAAAACTGCATTGCTATCTGAATTGCTAGGTTTTATATCTATTTGGTATTTCAAAACTGCCTTCAAAGTACTTTTATTAATTCAATAATGTCTCATCCTTCCCACCACTTGATATTGTCAGGCTTAAAAATTTTGTCAGTCTGATAAGTGTGAAATGGTATTTTATTTCATTTATTTGCATTTGCTGTTTGTTAGTGTGATTAGACATCTTTTCCTTTTCTTCTTTTTTTCCCCAGTAATTTAAGTGATTTCTTCTGTGAATTGCATGATTAAATTCTTTTGGCTTATTTTCATTTTCTTATCAACTTATATGAATTTTAAAAATTCTAGCTACTAAGTTCTTTTTTGTATTTTTTATTTAAAAGGAAGGTACAAGCAGAAATGAAAGCAAGTAGGCAGGCAGGAAGAGAGAGTAAGAAGAAGCATTTTTTAAAAAATTTGTATTAGTTGTTCACAGTTGTCCTCTCCGCCACCACCCCCCAAGGACTGGAACCCAGGAGTACAACATGGCCTGCGCTCCTTCAGAGGCGAGTGACTTAACCACTATTCCACCAGGCTGTACTTAAGTCCTTTTTATATGAATTATGAATTCTTTTCTTATTCCGTACTTGTTTTTAACTATGTTTATGGCATCTTATCATACAAATGCTATTAAATTTATCGACTGTGTGTGTTTGTGTGTGTGTGTGTATGTATTTCTTTTAGTCTCATCTAAGAATTACTTTCTAATCCCAAGGTCAAACTGATATTCTCCTACTTTTTTTTTTGTCCTCCTAAAGTCCTAAAGTTAAAAAAACTATGTATTTAGGTCTTTTGACCTTTATGGAGTGGGAGTGTGCGGTGTGGATCTATACATATATACATATATATATATATATACATATATATATAGTTTTTTTCCACAGGGAAAATCATATATCTCAGTATATTTTATTGAATATGAGCAAGAGTTTTCCCTTTACCAGCTCTCTTTAAACATAATAATGGAATAGTGAATTGACTTGGGAGGGAAAGGAATTCATGAGCCAAATAATTAATTTATAAAATTCCATCTTATTCATTTCTCTCTTTTTAGAAGATAAATGTAAAGAGGGAGGAAATCATTCACTAAACAATCTGTGAAAAGCTGAGTACCTCCCATCTGCTTAAAAGTGGCAGAAAAAAGGCAGCAGCATGGGCTTGGAGTGGAGACTGAGACAGAATAGGCCATCTGCTTTCCATTAAAATTTTTCCCATAACAACAGGAAAGAGAACTTTGGAGATATTTTTAGATTTGTAAAATAATTTTTTCCCTTGAGGAATAACACACACTTAGCCTTATGTGTGTACCTAGGAGCAATTTTATTAACTTTAATGTAGCCTGTTTTCTTATCTTTTTTTTTTGTTGTTGTTGTTGTTGACGACTGTTTTTACGCTAAAGACATACAAGTTAAACCTCCTCTTTTAGCAGCCTTCCTCTTTTAGAGCTCAGCCAGTGTGACTGACCCACAGGTTACTGTCCTTTTATCTGATAGGTAAATAAGTTCTCCCTGAAGCCACAACACAACTCAAAACACGATTGATTGCCTTTCTTGTTACCTCAGAGGGAACTACCTTGCCTCACTGACAACAGTGCCTCACTTACACCCTTTACAATTCCCTGGGCTCGCTCATTGTCCAGTATGTAGTCTCCCTCGGAGTCAGGTCCAGTGGACAGGTCCAGAGCCAGCACTGCAGAACTCTGCCTGCCTGGACTGGCCTACATTCCCAACAGTTCAGCAATCTCAGCAGCCAGACCTCCCAGCTAGGAAGAGGAAATCAGATTCTGGCTTCTTTCTGGAGCTAACAGTTTCAAGGATCCATTTAATTTACTTTCTTTCCTTGTGTTGTTAAAGAGGAAAAAAAAGAGGTCTACAAACCCTGCAGTTAGACTCTTAACCATTTTGCTTTGCAATCTTTCAGCTCACAGCAATAAGAAAGGGATTTTGCTATCTGAATGAAGTTTTGTAGACTTGTCTCCTCAACGTTTTTTGCAGTTCCCCCTCCCTTCTTAATCTCATTGTCACTGTTTTAGCTTTGGCTTTGGGCTTCTGCATTAACTTCCTTTCTGGTCCCTCTGATCTGACCCACTCTCAACTGTGGTGCTGCTGGAGTAATTTTGTAAAAAGACTAGCCTGAAACTTCCCAGTTTAAAATCCTTCAATAGATTTTTTATTGTTTATTGCTAAATTCCATTCCTAAGCCTGGAATTCAAATCCCTTCACAATCTGTCCCCAGTCTACCTTTTAATCTTCATTTCCTGCCACTTGCCCCCCCACACTCCAACATTCTGAACTATTTGCCATTTCCCAAATTGGTTTACATTTTCTTGGCTTCATGTGTGAAACAAATTTATATTTCTTTGTCCGCAATCCCCACACCTCTGAAAAACCCCTCCCATTCACTGGTCGAGGCCAACTAAAATGTTTCTTCTCCTGAGAAGCCATGCATAACTCTCTAAGACTTTTTCTTCACTTGTCAGCTTCTTGATGACAACCTAACATCCTCTAGTTATCTATCACATATATAAGATATATATATATTATATATAACATATATCACCTACAGATTAATTCAAATAACCTCTATTATTTCCCTATTACAGTATAAACTCCTGTGTAAAGAACCTAACACCATGCTTGACACAGAGTAATAAGCATTTGCTAGGTGCTAACTATACTGATAGGTGACGAATGAATCAGGATTACGTCACTTTATCCCTAAACTGATTACTTATGTAAATTCATCTTATTTTTTAGAATTAGGAAAGCCCATCAGTAGAAGAGAAAAAAAAAGGCAAGAAAAAAATGGATTCTTTTAAGGGAAGGGGACTTGTACATTAACCAAAAGTGGGCAGTCAGGGTGGGACAATGTGAAGGAGTTGGGTTCTATTTGGGCAAAAGGAAGAGTAACTGATAGCTTTTTGTCTGTCAGCATCATCCAGGAGCAGAGGGAACATATATGTTCTGTGAGGGTAGAACTAAGACAATTGGCTGGAAACGTGTTCAGGGTTAGATTCCTCATAAGGCAGATTTTTAGCTCAGAGTGAAGAATTCCTTAATCTTCAGTGGCTCTCCACTGGAGCCCTGACTGTCTGAAGAGGTTCTGAGCACACCATCACTGGAAAAGTGTGCTTACTGGCAGAGGCCGTGTGGCCTGTCATGTGAGCCACAATAAAGAGTGTTCCTGTTCTGAGCAGCAAATGGGACTCAATCACCTCTAATACCTCTTCTCATTCTGTAATTAACTGCCTGTGTGGTGCTTTTCAATAACATGAGCACAGTCTATATTGGGACACTGAGGGCAATAGAATAGCTTTTTAATTTTTTATTTTATTTTATTTATTTATTTGTAGCTGAATCATCTTTGACTAAATTGACTCTCCAGAGTAATTTCCTGTTTTCCCAGGTTTTGAAGCTGTAATAAAAAGAATCTTGGCAAAGAAAACAGCATCCAAATCCAGAGATTTTCACTAGGTAGACTCGTGTTTTGAGAAGAGGTAGGGAGGTTGGTAGGAATGGGCTTTGTTTTACTAAGCTGGCCTGGATTCTACCTCCAGTCTATCTTTATTACTTGTGTAAAATAAGTCTAAGCTTCAATATCCTCATCTCTAAAATGGAACTAAGTAGTGTGTTTCACAGAGTTAGGGCAATGACTAAATTAGACAAAGAAGTACCTGGCACAATGCTAAGAACATGCTACTGATGGAAAATTTTATCCTTCCTCCTGCTCTCTTCTTTTTTGCTTTGAGATAATTAATGATTTTTTTAATCAATTTATTTTTGCATGTTTGGTTTTGGTCCCCCTGGCCTTGGAGCAGAGAAGGTGGGGGTGGCAGGGAGCAGTTTTCTTCTTTTTAATTGTGAACCTCAGACCTAAAATGTCTTCTTTGTATAAGTTTCTTCCTGCTCATAAAGGAGTAACCGTCTTGTCTTCCTGAGCCAGTCAGGCGTTCCACTAGCTTTTTGATATTCTGCTGTTTTTCCTTTCTAAAGATCAAGTAATTTCAGAAATAATCCTCTGATTTCTTTTAACATAATTTCTAATTTCCATATTAATCAAAAAATAATGTTACATTTCTTCAGCTTGAATCCCAATAAGGAAAAAGGATTAAATTGTATTGACAGCTATAAAGCAATTCAAATATATATATATATATATATATATATATATATATATATATATATATATATATATATATATCAGAATCCAGGACACTGGTCACTACTGTGTTCTTTGGGATACAAAGGCAGAAAGCTCACTGTGTTCATTTTTCTTTTCATTCTTGACCTTCACTCTTGACAGAAAGGACAGACTTGTTACCAAGGATCAAGTAATAGCTATTTGGTAGGTATGGAAAAAACATTAATTTTGGGATTCCCTTCCTAGTTCCACCACTGTCTTGCTGAATAAATTAGTCAAAAAGTGACTTCACCTCTCTGATCCTGTCTTCTTTTTTACAAAATAGGAGTTAGGGATAACATTAGGGTTATTTTGAGGCTTAAATGAAATAGCAGCTGTGAAAATATTTTTTGTTTGAGCAACGGGTGAAATACATGAACTCTGTATCTTTACAGAGTGTATTACTTGAACTCTGTATCTTTAGCCCAATGAGATGCAATAGATTCAGGCAACCTTGGGAGGACAGGGACCTGTGATGCACCTCAGCTCACTTTAGTGGGGCAGAGCCTGTCCCAAGAGTCTGGAGTGTGATGGGATAGGGAGGCAGGCCAGGAAATGTAAATAAACCATTGAAGTGTGCAGTGTGATAAGTTCTATAACCGAGGATGCATATTTTCAAATTTGTTCTACTTGAAAAGACAGATGCTACAAGCGTAGTCAGATCCAGTGCAATGTGAGAAGTCACTTTCAAACATTCAGAGCAATCTCACAGTAGGGTTTGGGGGTCTTAGGAAAAGAAGGAGTTCACTGTCAGTAGAGATGTAGGAACTGGGATGAATGATCCCATGAGTGTGTTGGAGAGAAGGCTCTAGTCCCAAATGTGAGGTTAGACCAAATAATCTTAAAGGTGCTTTCTAACCTCAGCAATAGGTGACCCTAAGTCCCTTCCTTTTTCTCTGCCTGAAATAAAGAGGACTGGGCCAAGTTAAGGTCTGTTCTATGATATCTGTCACATTCAAATGAACTGAAAATAATTCTACTTGGAAACACAGAAGAAAGATCCTTCAGTAATTGCCCCTAATGTGAAAGACATCTGACCTGCCGTGACAAGGGTATGGCTACCCATGGCTGCCCAATCTCTCACATGAAACTATTCAGATTTCAGCCATGAGACTGGATCATTTTGCTTCCTGATTAAACCTCTGACTTCCTTCTTGAGAAGTCACATTCATCATGATTGCCAATTAAGTGACAAGTTGGCTATCTCATTTCTGAAATCAGAAAATTAACAGGAATTAAAGAGAGGTGAAATTTCTTTGGAGTTGGAAAAGACAACGAAAGGCATATTAACAAAGATACATTATTAAACCTCAATATTTACTAATCCCAAAGAAGCTTTTAGAGATTTAGGGGTTTAATCTTTGACTTTTAAAATCAGCTTTCCATCATCAGTCAAAATACCAGTGAGCTTTAAGAAAGTACACAGAGCAGTGAGACAGGCTTTTACACACTGGTATGCAAGAACAAATTAATAGTCTTTCTAGAAAGCCACATGGCAAAGTGAAAACTTTTATGGTGTCACTTTTTTATCAGTTGCCAGGAGTTTGCTGTACCCTGCTAACTGGGTCAATGCTCCTCTAGCCCCGCCCCCTATAATTTTTTTTTAACACAGCAGAGTAACACTTTTTAAATATATGTCTGATCATGTTGTTATTCTGCTCAGAGCCCCTCGATGGCATCTCTTTTTCACTCAGTTGAGGTTGAAGTCCTTATAGTTGACTACAAGGCCCTGCACCAACTGACTTCCTCTGCTACACCTGCCCCCTCTCATGTCTCACTTCAACCTCACTGACCTCTCTGCTGTTCTTCAAACATGTCCTATGTGCTCCCAGCTTAGGACCCTTGTACTGTTTCCCTCATCGGAAATGCTCTGCCTTCAGCCATCTGCTTGATTAAAACTCTATCCTTTAAATATTTGTAAAAATTGTATCTTTATATGTGTTATGCTAGTTATGATACTTAATATTGCAATGCCCTCCTCCCCAGTACCATGGCATTTATGATACCCTTCACCCTGCCCTTTCTCTCTTCCATAGCACTTAAAATTATTTGTTTATATTTACTATTTATATATTGTCTTCTCCCAATCTCTTAAAATATAAGCTCCACAAGAAATCAGAACACTTTTGCACTGTTTGTGGTGGTGCAGGTTTGTGCAGCCCTTATGGAAAACAGTATGGAGATGCCTCAAAAAAATTGAGTTTGGAAATCCCATATGATCCCGTCATTCCACTTCTGGCATCTACCCAAAAGATGCAAAAGCACCCATCTGCAGAGATATATGCATCCCCATGTTTACTGCAGCCCTGTTCACAATAGCTAAGAACTGGAAATTACCTAAGTGCCCAACATCAGATGAATGGATAAAGAAGATGTGGTACATATACACAGTGAAATACTACACAGCCCTTAGAAGAGTTGGAAACCCTGTCATTTGCAGCAACATGGATGGATCTAGAGGGGGTTGGTTATGCTAATTGAAATAAATCAAAAGAAGAAAAATAGATGCCAGATGACCTTACTCATAGGTGGAATGTGAATAGACAGAATAAAGGACTATGTGAAACATAACCAACCCTTGGACACTTGCAATAAAACTGAGGTTACCAACAGGGAATGGGATGGGGGCAGGGGTTGGGGGACTGGGCCAAGTGGTGGTGGAGCCTACTGGACAGTGGTGAAGAACACTGGTGATTTAGTGGAGGGCAGGGTGTGTTGACATATATCTGAGGAATGGGAAAATTGCACATATAGGGAACCTGTGTAAAATCAAAGTTGTTACAATAAAAAAAATTCACAAAATATGAGCTCAAAGGCAAGGATCATAGTGTCTGGCATAGAGGAGATTCTCAAATATTTGTTCACCGGGTGTGCTTTAAAAATAGCATTGTTTTTTGATGTAGAAACCTCACTTCTAGAACTTATCCCTAAAGAAATAATCAGAGATGCAGCCAAGACTTATTTGTTCTCATAGCTACTTTATAATGCTGAACATCTGTAAACAACCTAAGCATCTAAAAACAGAGTAATGGTTTAATGACTTGACATAGCTACATAAAAGAATATTATAAAGATATTAAAAATGATGTTTTTGAAGAATATATAATTACATGGGATGATGCTTAAATTTAAAATGAAAAATAGGAATATAAAACTATGCATACCCCTGCCTCTCACCATATAAGAAAATGAGTCAGTGATCTAAATATAAGCACCAAAACCATTAAATTCTTAGAAGACATAAGAGTAAATCTTCATGATCTTGGATTTGACAATGCATTGTTACATATGACAATAAAAGTATGAGCAACTGAAAAAAACAACTGTATAAGAGTGGGAGAAAATATTTGCTAACCATATATCTGATAAGGGCTTAATATCCAGAATATATATAATTTTTTAAAAATCTGTAATTAAGTACTTCCTGGTAGAATAGTGGTTTGGTCAACCGCCTTAGGCTGAAAGCACAATTCACATGCATCCGAAGGAGCCAGTTTCTTGTCTCAGGTTGAACACTCAAGCGAAATAAAATAAATAAAGTGCTTCTTCCTCCTTTCTCTTCCTGCCTGCATGTCTACTTACTCACCTTCATTCCAGACTACACCTTTTCTTAAAAAGACAAAAATAAAAATTAAAAAACCTCCTACAATTAAACAATGACAACAATTCAGTTTTTAAAATGGGCAAATATTTTGAAGAACATTTCTCCAAAGGGCATCTACCAATGGCCAATAAGCACATAAAAGGTGCTCAATATCAGTCAGTAGGAAAATGCATGTCCAAATAACAATGAAACACTACTTCATATCTACTAGAATAGCAGTAATCAAAAAAATTGAAAATAGCAAGTGTTGGTGAGAATATGGAAAAATTGGAACCCCCATGCATTGCTGGTGTAAATGTTAAATGGTGTGGCCACTGTGAAAAGGTTTGGCTGTTCCTCAAAAAGCTAAAACATAAAATGACTATATGACCCAGCAATTCTGCTCCTCAGTATATACCCAAAATAATTGAAAACAGAGACTCAGACAGATATTTGTATACCAATGTTTATAGAGGCATTATTCACTAAAATCCCAAAGGTGGAAACAACCCAAGCATCCATCAGATAAACCAAATGATGTCTATACATACAAGGGAATATTATCCAACTATAGAAAGGAGTGAAGTTCTGATATATGCAGTACCATAGATGACCTTGAAAACATGCTAAGTGAAATAAACCTGTCACAAAAGGATAGTGTATGATTTTACTTATATATAAATTATTTAGAAGAAGCAAGTTCGTAGAGACAAAAAGTAAATTAGAGTTTAACAAGGGCTACGGGGAAGGAATGGAGTCTTGTTGCTAAATAGGTTTGAAGTTTTGTTTGGGGTAATGAAAACATGTTAGAAATAGTCAGGATGGTTGGACAGTGCTGTGAATATCAGTGCCACTGAAATGTGTACTTAACTTGATTAAAATCATAAATTTGTTATATTTATTTTGCTACAGTGAAACCCACCCCCCACCACCCCAACCCTATATATATAATATGCATTAGTGGGCAGGATCTGGCTGATGTGGCTTTCTAGAGCCAATTGGCAGCTTGAAATTTGCCGTGGTGGGAACATTTACACAATGGACCTTGGCAAATGCTACCAGCAGGGCTCCACCTCAACCCCCTTGAACAATTGCTAAATATCTACCAGCATACTGCTGAATATATATGTACAAAAATGCATAGAACACAGTTTGGAATGACAGATGCCACACTGACTACGTCTGAGGAAGAGAGTAGTGTTGTGACAGGATGTGAAATAAACTTACTCTTTTCAACATGTATGCTTCTAAGTTGTTTTGTTTTTTACAGTGAGCATATAAGCATTTCTTGTACCACCTATACTGTTTTTAATAGCAAAATCTGCATATATTGGGGTTGTGGGGCTTTTCTTGAAAGGCTAAAAGCTGGTCACATAAACGATCTGAAGTGGTGCATGAAGAGGCTGAAGGCCAAGCCCAAGCCCAAGACTTGGCTTGTTTCCTCAGAAACCTGCTTTTCTTCTTGTCCAACTAAACGGGTACTTCTTTTGTTAATTTTTGTTTTTCCTCTCTTCATAGGTTATCCTACAGCCTATCCGGCAGCAGCCCCTGCCTACAATCCTAGCCTGTATCCCACCAATAGCCCCAGTTATGCTCCAGGTAAGGAGAAATGGAAGACAGTAGTGGTGAGTTGTGTGGTGGTGGGACTCTTATTTGGAAAAACAAACCCCCCTGCTGACCTTTTCCTGTCCTGAATTGCTCTGGGCTTGTCTGGCCAAACCTGATTCTCTTAGGAGTCCCCTCTGGAGACAGAGGCAGTTCAGCCCCAGTGTAGGAGTGGGAGTAGAATCTCCTCCATTCTCCTTGGGACTTAAGGTTGGCCTCTCCTCTGCTGAAATGTCTGAGATATGCATTCTCCTCACAGAAACTTCTCTGCTCTCACAATGTCCAAGTTCATTGTTTGCTCGCTTTCCCCTGAGGCTGCCGTTGAGACACACACACACACCCACACACACACACACACGCACCCCTCCCTTCCTGGGCATGGATTTGGAAGTGACTGAGAGACTTGCCACCAGAGTATGAAGAGCTAGTTTTCAAACTGAGGCAAGGGATTCATTTTTCAAAAATAATAAAAGCCGAACACCCCTTGGATAGGGGTTGAAATAGGTTTGAAAATGTTGAAAAAAGTTGTTCTTGTTTAGATCAGGAGCACTGCAAAGATCTTACCATGCTCTCAACACCCACACTCAGCTGGTGCTTTAACACTGAAGGGGCAGGCAGGTGGGGGATTTATGGGCTTTGCTGTTAGAAAATCCTGCGTTTGAATCCTGATTACTCAGTTCACTATTTCTGAGCATTTGGACAAATTACCTCACCTCTCTGAGAAATACCTACCTCAGGCTAGTAGATGGTCTTATTTAAGCTCTTCTTCATTTATCTACAAGTATTTGTTGAATGTTCTCCACACTAAAACAGAAAAAAAGAAAGGATGCCATCTTTGCCTGAAGTAGCTTACATTTCATTTGGAGCTGGCACATAAACAAATTCCTTGTGATACAGTGTGATAAGTATTGTAAAAGGATTACATAGAAGGGAAGAGGAAACAGAGGAGGGGACCATAGTCTCCCTGAAGTTCAAAGTGTAGGGGAGGCTTCACAGACAACCTAGCAATGGACTAGAGGGAGAAGTAGGTGTTCTTTTAAGCACACAAGGGAAGAGTTGGGTGTTTTAGGTAGAGTAGAGCCTGGGTAAAGGCATGGAACTATGAGGACTTGAAATTGAGGAGTCTAAAAGTCGTGGGAATGATTTAAAACATAGACTATTGGTGACTGGGAAGGCTATAGGTGACTGAGATTTGCAAGGGCCGGATTTGGAAAGGCCCTGTCATCATAATTCCCGGTTTTCTAGACTTACATCACTTGACAAGACCTCAAAGAGTCTCTAGTTCAACTCTTTTTCTTGACGAGGGAGAGCCAGAGAGAAGCAGTGCTTCATTCGAGTTACCCAGTGTATCAGTAGCAGCCTATGGACAAGAGCACTTGGCAGATCTCCTGGCTCTTGGTGTTATGTGTTCTGTGCCAATCCAGTATTTGTTCTCTTGTCATTCCTTTTCCTCTAGGATGTTTAATGAGGGAAGAACGTAGGTTATGTTGAAGACCTAGATTTGAGTCTTAACTCTGTCATTTCTTAGATTAGCAACCTTTAAGTCACCTGGCCTCTCTGGCTTTCCATTGCTAAAGTAGGAATCATATCATAACCATATTATACACATGCACATCATGAAGTTATCAGACAGCCCACTCTGTTTTTGACAGATAGAACTATTTTATGCAAACAAGTCATGCTAACCCCTAATGCACGTACATAGGTGTGTCATTATTTTGTCACTGCCGTGCCCCGGACACATAAGAGACTACAAATGATTCAAACTTGAGGAAGCTGCAGTCATTACCCTCAATGAGCTTGTGAAGTCAGCAGTGACACAAAGCCTAAAAGAACCTGTAATGGTATCTTAGCGTTGACATTTTATTCATCAAGTATTATATTTATATTTAATTTTAATCAATAAGATCTATATTTCCCCAAAAATCTGTAATAGGAGGCAGAAGCAATAAAAGCTACAGAAATTCTCTCTAATAAAAGACTTAATCAAATTCGTTAAGTTCTGTCTTAAAAATGACTATGGTGGCATGCCCTGGTGGAGTAGTGGTTGGGTGTAGTCCACATACATCCCAAGGTCTTGGGTTCGCATCCCGGATCTGACAGGAACAACCAAAACGAACAATTAAGTAAAATTAAAAGTGCTTCTTCCCCTTCTTTCTTTCTGCCTGCCTCTGCTCACCTACACCTTTCCTTTAAAAAACAATGGTTTTGATACTCCATTATTTTATAATATAGAAATGATTTAAATCTAGATGCCATGCATGTAAATTGGCTTGGTAAACAAAATAAAACAAAAATTGACTTGGTAATCTGAAACAAAATGAGGTGAGTAGTTGCAGAAGGCCAGGTAAGATCAGAAGTGAAAAAAAATGCATCATATTTATAAGCAGGAGGCTCAGTCAGTGAGGTGGTGGGGCTGGGAGTGAAGAAGTAGATTTGGCAGATAGAGCCTGCTCTCACAAGAGGCCTGGCTGCAGGGAAAAGAGAACAAGAGAATGTTGACTAGAAAGGGAGGTGTGGGTTGCTGGATATGAGCATGTTGAATAAGCATGATAGGAAGGAGAGAACAAGTTAGAGATGCAGGAGAAGGGATGCCAGATGGAGCCAGGTATCCATGGAGGCTGAAGTGGGGATGGGAAATCCAGAGCTCAATTCTCTTCCTTGTGGGGGAGCAGGTAGAGTGGGCGCCTCACACCGGGGGGCAGCAGTTCTTCCTCTTGGATTAAAGGAAAGGTCACAGGTGGATGTGCTTAGAGTAAATTGCCCTGTGGAAATAGCCAAGAGTTCTTGTCTAGTGATCTTGATTTGAGGAGACAGAGGTGAGCAAGAATAGAGGGACTTCTTTAGGAGAGAGGTCAAGGTGTAAAAACCTCACTGGAAGGAGTAGGAGGAGAAACTCCCCTCAAATGACACAAATGTGTAATATTGGAGACCTGGCTGAGGCTGAAAGCCGTGAATTGTCAAGACTCTAATCCCCAGCACTGGAGTCTTTTCTCATAATGTTCAGAAATTCTGGTGAGAAATTGTGGAATTATTTTAGGATTAGTTTGGCAACAAAGTGGAGAGATGGGGAATAAAGAGCTAATTTTTGTTTAATGACTCCTATGTGCCAGGAATACTTTTAAATTCTTTATGGATATTAACTTGTTTTATATCACAACAAACCTTTAAGGTCAGTACCATTGTTACTCCCACTGACCATATGAGAAAAATTAGAAGATTTAGGAAGCTAGCCCACAGAGCCAAACCCAGACATCCTGCCCCCACACCCAAATGCTCTCTCAAGCGCTGCATTATATAGTTGCATGTGGCCAGAGAGAGCTTGAAATGTTAGACTAGAGCGAGCAGACCAGAGAGGGAAGAGAGAACAGACAGGAAGAGCCTAAGATAGGAAAAAAGAGAGAGATTGGAAAGTTCATAGCATATAAAAAGTACAGATTGCATTTTAATTTTAAAACAAAATATCAACCCTTATCTAACCTTATTTTCTAAAATTTTACATTTTGAAAAGTCAGCATACTTTTAAACTATGACTAATGAACCAGACAATTTTTGTCAGAAACCTGCCAAGTACACTGGAGAGGGTAGCACATTTGTGACAGAAAACCCCAAACTGGGAGTTAAAAGATCAGGGTTGGAGCACTAACTGCTATTGGTTTTGGTGTGACCTTGGGCAGATCTCTTTCTCTTTAGAGTTACACACGCACACACGCACACATGCACACACATGGTCTCTTTTGTAAATTGGGAGGCTGGCCTCTGAGTTCATTGGGTCTCCCGGCTGCAGTGGGGAGTTCCTGTTATGGAGGAGCTAGTCCAAGGACAGAGGACATTGTAGGTTACTCTGGGCTTCCTGCCACAACCAACCATTTGTGATGCCAAGAGATGCCTGCAGAGAAGAAGTCTGCAAAGGAGCCAGGCTCTTAGCTTGAAATTCTCTCAGTTTCTTCAAGGAGACCAAGAAGTTGCTTCAAAGGAAGCTATTTTTAGAAGCTCTGAGAACCCTAAGATGTTATCTGTCCAGAATGCAGGGAAACATTTCACCTTTTCATTGGTTCTGAAAGCAATATGGGTACTTGGAGCTTTTTTCCAAGCTCTTAATGATTGCAGGAATCTTATTTAAGAACTATTTGGCCCTATAGAAGGCAGAAACCAATTGAGATTTCTTTCCAGTCTGGGCACCAAAGGATGTGTCATATTAGTGGTAATCTGACTTGAAAATGAAGAGAAAGGATAAACAGGATAACTACTATAGAGAAGAATGAAATACCTCCTCATAAGAAATCTGATTATAAATCATTTTCATGTATAATCTCACTTGATTTCATAGTAACTTCGTAAAGTATGAACATATTATTCCCATTTTGTATAAGAGGAAACTGGGGAAGGACAGAGGAAGAGAATTTGTATTTTCCTAACACCTGCCATGTTACAGACACTCTTTCAAGCCATGTCACAAATGTTCATTTCACCTTAATCTTGTCTTGCCCTCAATTTTGCTCAGAGAGGTTCCATAATTTGTCCAAAGTTGCACAACTGAAAAGTAGTGAAGGTGGGGTTCAAATCCAGTGCTTCTGTCCCACAGCTTGTGCTCCTTCGACAGCACTGAACTCTCCCAGAGGCTTCAGGCAATCAAGCCCTCTGCACTGGTCCTGGCTCTTTGGGGCTTTACAGAGAGCTCTGTAGAGGCCAAAGGGGATCATTTTGTTCCAGAATTTTCCCTTCCTCTAGCACATAAAGCCTGTCATGTATGAAGTCCTTCTGCAGTCCTTGGGAGACTTGAAACGCCTTCTTAGCGTGGACAAGCAGAGAGCAGGAGCTTGGACTTCTTCACGTCAAGGCAGCTTCTGAGTCATCCACCCAGGAGATGCCATGGCCTCCACGCTCCTCAGTGAATGGGGTTTCCTGGATGGCAAGTCTGTCACCCCTCCAGGGTGGAGGCACTTTGCACCCTCTGCATTCACTGTTTTTGTGTCGCCCAGGGGAAACTGCTATCTTGAGACAAAGTCTGTTTATTTAACTGCAATGTGTAATACTTTGCACAAATTCATAGTGGTAATTTCAATTAACATTTCTATCCAACAGAATTTCAGTTCCTGCATTCAGCTTATGGTAGGAGAGCTATTTTTCCTCATCTGTATTATGGCCTATTGAATGTGTTATCTTGTAACAATGGTAGATCCCCTCTCCTTTCCTCCCCTAGGCTTGGGCTCCCCCCCAGGTGGCTCAGCAGCAGTTCCTAAAGCATGCAGGAACATGTCTGATGGTGCAAAATCATGGGTTGGAGACACACCTGAATCGTCCCCTAGAGCAGCAGTGAAGGATCATGGCACTAAAAGGCGTCTCTCCCCTTCCTCACCTCCGGGGTCCCCATCTGACCTAGGTCAGAAACTTTCACCCTAACCTGGTTGCTGAATTCAAACAAATGACCAAAAATTCTGGGGCCTGTGTGGCTCCTCTGGTGGCTTTGTGGCAGCCCCGGCAGAGGAATTACCTGAATTATATTTATGAGAACCCCCAAAACAGTCTGCCCCAGGATCCGATTTTCCATCCCATCGGCAGTCTGACATGTTTGAAGACCTGGTTGACTTTAGGTACAATCTGTTCCCCTAGTCCAGATCTTGAGCTCTGGCTCATTTGGGGGGCATTTTTCCTGGATGGTGAGAGGAAAGGGCCAAGTGTGCTAATGAGCAAGGGACCAGAGATGGGTTCTCTGGGCAGTGTGGACTCCAGGCCCAAGGCACCACGGGAACTTCTGGGCACCTGTGAGGGTCCCAGCAATGTAACTTGACTAGGTCTTTTTGTCATAGACAGGAAGGGACCATGGAAGGGACTTGCCGCTGTCACCACCCTCACCTGGGCTGCTCAGTGCGCTGTTTTTGTAAAATCTCTGCACACTTTCTCAACTTTTAACCTTGAATTATATGGATATTGAAAATTGAATTTATGTGTGGCGCATCTTTCAGATGAGCTGTGAAAATTTCTCCTTGCCACTGTTGTAGGCCGTGTGATCTTGGGCAATGTGCTTATGTCTCCAAACCATAGACAAAGAGTTATATTCCAGATGATCTCAGAGGTCCATTTGAATGCTAGCAGCCTGTCCTCCTACAATTTTGTTATTTCTGTTTCGCTAATCACGGGAGTCATTTTGTTTGCCTCAGGATATATGAACTTGAACAGAAGACTCCATAAAAAAGTGGGAGAAGCTCTTTACCCTTTCAGTTATAGCTTTTGAAATAGAAATGCTAAAGCATGGAGCTCTTCCCTTCACAAAGTGTTCTGTGTCAGGTCCTACGTTAGCCCTTAGAAGAAACACAGACCAGTAAGACAAGGTCCATGTTCTTGAGGCACACACAGTTTAATGGAGATAGACAAGCCCGCTTCTTAGAATCACAGGGACTGAATAGTGAACCACATAGGATGCGTGAGGGCTGTGGTCAGGGGAGGAGGAAAAGACAAGACTTTATAATATAGATGAGCCTCTAGCTCATGATTGATGGATTAATAAGTGCTTATTACCAGGTGGCGTTTGGAGGAAAGACGTGCTCAGGAACAGTGTGAGCAAAAATGCAGAGATATGACACTCTTTGACACACATATCTGGAACTAGTAAACAGTTTGTGTGGCTGTTGTATAGGGTTGGAGAGAGAACAGTGAGTCTAGAGAAACCACAGGACTAAATCATGAGGGGCCTTGACTGCCACACAAGTTCAACCTTTAACCTGTAGGCAATGGAGAACCATGGAATGTTTTTAAGAAGGAAGGTTTTGTCATTAGGTTTTAGAAATCTAACCCTGTTTGCAGCTCGGAGATTAGAGTTGGAGATTTCAAAAACAAACATAACAGTGAAGAAGTGGTGCAATAGTTTAGGTGAGAGATGATGCGAACTTAACTTAGAGATGTCCACAACTGTGGGCATGGAAAGTGGACAGATAGCCGAATTAGAAACTATAAGGCTGAGTAAACACTTTATTGTGGATCCTTACATCAGTGCTATGAATGGAGTGATTGTTACTGCCATTTTATGACATGACAAATCTGAACCTTAGAAAGAGTAAGTGACTTTGCCCAAGGTCCCATAGCTAATAAGTGGCAGAGCCCAGGCTAGAACTCAGATTTCCTGACTTACTACACTGTTCAGGATGATGGTCCCTTGCTGCCTCTCCTCCTTATAAGTGTGCTTAACAGACTGTTCAAGTGTCAGAGGGCGTGAGAGCCCCGTATCTGGGGAAGTGAACAACCCAGCAACTGGATGTGGGCAGCATGATGTGACTGGGCCATGGCCCTTCACTGCTAAGGGTTCTATTCTCTCTCTCCTTTTAAAATTGAGAAATAACACATATATAGTAGTATATAAAGCATACTAGTCTCAAATTACAGTTTAATAATGTTTGATATATGTATATACTTACACTTAGCTACTACCCAGTTCAGAATATGAAACATTTCTAGGAATTAGTACCTTTCATGGTACCTAAGAGCAGGCATGCCTGTCTCCTCCATTAGCCATATTCTAAAGGCTTCAATTGATTAATCTTCTTCCTACAACTGACCTCTGAATGGCTGCCACTAACAGGATGAGTTACATTAGAATTGAACATGGAAGAAGAAGGAAGAAGATCATATGATACAACTATCCGATGAGGAAGTCAAGTTGACCACTATTAACTGTTGTTTTAGTTTTTAGTCTTCATAATATCATTATTTAAATTGTTAAGTATTCAAATATATAGAAAATTTAGAAATACTAGTATTTGTTTTCTTCATCATGAAACCATAAGGAAATATCCACTTCTAAGGATAGCTGGTCATTTGTAAAAGACATAGTCAAAGGCACAGTCACACTTGCTTCTTTCCTGATTAATCTGGAATGTTATTTTATTGTGTGTAATGCTGTCTTGTTCACTCTCTGGCTGGCGTGTGGCTGTGTTGCATTCCCAGCTAGACCATAAGTCCCTGTGTGCAGTGTCCATGACCCACGTGTGTTCCTGTCCACCGTGGCACTCCCCTCAGTACTGAGTGCAGTGTAGGCCTCAGTCACTCTTTGGCTTTTATTTACTTAATTTAATTGTCACACAGTCCTTCAGGCTAATGTCAGACTTTTGGCTTATGGTAAAAATTATGGTAAAGTACACACTGGGGTAAAACCTGGACTGGAACAGGACCTCCAAATTCTCTACAGCCAAATTCAGGCCTGCCACTCCCTGGTGGAGTCCCTATGGGTCTTGAAGGCTTAGGATTGTTCTTTTCAGAACTATGCATTTTACTTTTTAGGAAGTTGTTTTAGGTGATCAGGATTTTCCAGCCATATGGAGTGGTAGGTCTAAATTTGGAAACATTTTTATAAGATTTTTTCAACCCTAATTGGACCTTTTATTAATCCCCCTTGCCTCCACCCCCCAGGTGGGAAGCCCAAGCTAATTGTTTAAAACTGACTCCTCTCCTCCTGCATTGTCTGCAGAACCATGTCTTAATGTCCAGCAAAGGCCGTGGACTCTGCATGGAATTCTGCTGGGTCTTTTATTTCTTCTGCTGGAATTCTCCTTTTAGTGTCACTTTCCTGCCCATGATTTCCTTCTCATTTCTCAGCATCTGCTGTATATATTGCGGGCCATTAATGCAAGCACAGGGTCAACCCAGGACAGCTAGACTTCTAGCCTTGGTTCAGCACAGAATAGTATAATTCATGACCTCCTCTTCTGGCCCCAGTACTTCCATGACTGAAGGAACCCGAAGCCTTGTCTGTCACCTGGATGGGCAGAGGGGTTCATGAGCTTTCTCTAGAGGTGAATTGTCCTTGTCGTAGTCTTACCTAGTCTCATACTTGTCCTACCTTACTTAGCCCCTTGTTAAAATGTTCCAGGTATATCCAACTATTGCCAATGCAGCCTCACCTCCTGCTAATAAACTTTAAAATACCCTGTCCTCAACTCCCAAGACCTTATTGGAATGAAAAAACACTGATTTTTTTTAACCATAAATTGAAGTTTGGGTCAAAAATGTTTCTCTTTTAGTGTTTGGAAGTTAATCAGGGAAAATATCTGACAAGTTAGGCATTTCCCCCCTTTGAAACCCTATTTCCTCTCTCCTTCCCACAGGATACCATGAAGGTAAGTTTTTTGTTTTGTTTTGTTTTTGTTTTTTTTAGTCACTCCCCACTTCTAGAACATACGAAGCATCATTCTAAAAATTTCTCAAGCTGAGTTCTGAGTCAGCTTGGGACTTCTCTATGGATTCCAAACAGGGCCTCATCTTTATTTCATACCTATCCCAAGTTTGACATTTACTTTTTTAATGCTAAAAGACCACCTCTAGTTTATGAGGTGATATCTCAGGTGGGGCACCAATAGCACCCCAGCAGGAGGTACAGAGAGTATGTGAGAGGTTCTCTCTGGTCCTGGCTGGGTGAGCAGAAGGGTTAGTGGTAAGTGCCCCATAGGACAACTTCTGCCATCTAATCTGCTAGAGTTCAGTCCCTTTAGAAAAGATGCCAGTCCAGCAAGGTTGTTGTCTTGTGGTGTCTATTTGGGGGTGGGTCTCTGAAAGCAATTTGTTAAATACACCTCTGGGTAAGATTTAAGGCAGTTGAGCTTACCCAATACATAGTCAGGGGCTCCAGGTCGCTACACCAATGTGAGAGTAGCTAAGGATACTGCAGAGCCTAGGGTCAGAATGTCAGGCAGTTGGAGGTGTGTTCACAGGCATCTTCGTGGTTTTAGTAGTGGGTATAAAAATCCTAACCCATCGTAGTGTATCCTTAGATTTCCTTGATTTCAAATCATTTGGAAGTTCACTTCAGTGCTCCTCCCACTCACTCACCCATCTCAGAAAGGCTAAACCATCCTGTGTGTTTAAACCAGGCCCCTTGGGTTACATGTTTTTATCTAGCGCAACACCCTTGCTTTGTGTCTGTGATGAGTGGTGCCCACTTCTTATTTCTGCCTAATGCCATTCTTGTGTCTTCCCTTAAGCAACTCTGCTGATGAAACAGGCCTGGCCACAGAACTCCTCTTCCTGTGGCACTGAAGGCACCTTTCACCTCCCAGTGGACACCGGGACCGAGAACCGAACTTACCAAGCATCCTCTGCGGCTTTCAGTAAATACAGCCTGTCTCCTCCTTTCTTTGTCCCTTTAGTTGGGACTGATATGTCTCAAGAAGAAAGGAAGGGCAACTTTTAAAACTGACATTTATACGCTACTGTTTCAAGAAGTTCTTCTACCCCTGCAAAAAACTGGCCCTCCTCATATGGGAAGAATCATCCTCTTTGATCGTGCAACCCAGCATTGTGGGGATGCAAAGCAGTGAGGGAGAGAAATGAGTTCTTACCTGGTCAGCTACTAGGAAGGACATTATTGCATTTCAAGGGAAAGGACAAAGGGTACATTTGAAGATCTGTGACAGAGAGGACTCCTTCACTAGCATAGGTTTTCCCAGTCTCAGCACTGTGAACAACTGCACCAGATAATTCTTTGTTGTGGAAGGCTGTCCTGTGCATTATAGAATGCTTAGCAGCATCCTTGGCCTGAACTAACCGAATACCAGGAGATATTATGACTGTCAAAACTGGACATTGCTAAATATCGTGTGTGTGTGTGTGTGTGTGTGTGTGTGTGTGAGAGAGAGAGAGAGAGAGAGAGAGAGAGAGAGAGAGAGAGAGAGAGAGAGAGAGAGAGAGACAGACAGACAGACAGACAGAGAGAGAGAGAGACAGAGAGACTTGCCCTCTGCATGAGAAACACTGACCTAGTGGAAGCTCCAGTATGAGAGTAAGGTTTATATATATGGAATCCTTGGGAAGGAGAGAAACCATCTGGCCAGTCAGTTGGTCACATTCATCCCGAAACACAGTGGGATGACTGATGGTTTCCCCTTTTACTTCTGATTTTTGACACAAAATTACCCCACCAAGTAAAATAAGAGCCAGTGTTCAGAAATTACTGAGTGGCATTTTGACTCCACATCAGGAAGAACTTTGTGCCTTGTTGGAACTGTCCAAAAGAGGAATGGCGGCTTTGGATGTGGTGACCACCTGTCTCTTAAACTGTGTCAGCAGGGGCTGGACAAGTGTTGGCAGAATGTTGCAGACTAGACCTGGGAGTCTGTAGTTCAGTGAATTATTAATCCATTGAGTGAGTAGGTTAGAAGGCTGTGTTGTATTTTTTTTTTTTTTCTGTAAGATAATCCTTGTTATTTTCTTCTTAGTTATTACCATTGCTAGATGTCCGGATCAGCTTATGCTAATACAACATCTTTCACCTTTTAAAGACTATGCTTCCATAACCACCCTCTCATTTAATCTATAGTTGAATCCTGTTATTTATAGGGAAGTAGATTTTTATTCCAGTTTGAAGACTGAAGCTCAGAAAGGTAATACGCCCAATGCTCTCCAGCTAGCAAACAACACAAACAGGTATAGGATACTCATTCCCTCTAGAGGTATCAAGGTTAAACTTATATTACAACTCTTTTAGTGAAGTTAATTTTACTTTTTAAGAGAGGAATGGCAGCAACAGAACTTTTCCAGATACCTCAGGTGGGTTTGAATGTGCATATATGATATTGTATATGTTAATATGCATATTTACATATAGGCATTCTGTCTTATATCCACACATATGTATGTAGATGCATATAGATACCTACTGTAGTGTAGCAGAAAAAGGACTGAAGTAGAAGACCAAATGAGTTAGATTCTAGACTTAGTTCTGTGTCCTTGGATAATTCATGTCCATGCTGTAGAGTTTAGTTTTTCCAGCTATAAAATGAGGAGGCAACTAGGTTATCTTTAACATTCTCACTAGCTATTAGATCCTAATTAGGTCACCTTGGTGTTGTATATTCAACATCCTCCACCCTAGCAAGGACCTCCTCTCAAGCTGCCCTGACCAACTTGCCTTAGCTCGCACATCCACAGGTACTGGGTACTTATTCCCTTCAGAGGGAATTTCTACAGTGAGAAAATCAGTATTAGAAAGCTTTTCCTTCTACTGTGTTGAAATTATCCTGAAGTCTCATTGGAATGACTAGTAGCTACATCCCACTGTCCTCTTACATGCTGTCACAGTCCTGGAAAGGACCAAAATGTACCTTTTAAGTAATGTATGAACCTGTGCATTTTAAAGCTAGAGGTGAGATTGACTGACCCTCCCACAGAGATTCCAGGAATCAAGGTTCCTCCCAGCACACAGATTTGGTGACTCCTCATGCCACAGAAAATTAGGGCACTTTGACAAATTTAGTCCAATTTAACCAACACTTGCTAAGTTTGTTGATAATTAGGTCTCTTCCTACCTATTCAGCGCTATCTTGTTCGGTTACCACCAAGGAGACTTGAGGGTCAAGGCAAGAATCAGACATAGAGCTTTGCCCAGACATATAAATCTGATGATCAATAAACCGATTAGTCTAAAAGGCATCCTTGATGAGAGGATCAATGCCTTAGAAGATGGTGAGGACTCTACAGCTGAAAAAGATTTATGACAGTACAGAAGGACTGAAGAGAGGAATGAAAATGTTTTATTTGGCTAATATACACACTCTTGTCCTGTTTGATGGGCCTAAAATTATGGTTAGGAAGCTGAAAGAACAGGGTGTCATAAACAAAGCCTCTTTTATAAGGCAGACCTGAGACTTCTAGAGATCAAATTTCTTTTTTCTCTCGTTATTGCCTTTAGTGAAATAGGGACACAAGGCCAATATACCAAATGCCCAGTATTGGACTGCAGAGACCTATAACTCAGAAAGGAGCTCTGCCCAGGGCATGGTAAGCCTTGAACTCTGGGTTCAGCTCTGCATGGATTTGCAGTGCAATTTTAGGCGCATCATTGCCCCTCTGGACCCAAGGTTCTTTATATTAAATGGAAAGGGTTGAATGCAAGTCTCTGATATCCTTATGGCCACTCCAAAGGTCCCAACTGTGTGACCTGCAGACTTAGGTAGAATTCCTTTCAGGAATGTCAGGCCTTCAATGAGTTGAGTTCATGTGAGCAGAAGCCATAAGATTTTTGTTTTCTTGTTTTGCATCAAGCCCAACAGCTATTTTCACTTAGATGCACGAAGTAATAAATGCTCAATTTTGTGATACCCAAGGTAGCCCAGGCAACAATCCATAAAATTTCTAATGATCCTCAAGGGTACCAGTCAGTTGTGCAGAAGCCCTCTGCAATGATTTCCTCAGCAAAATTTCACTGAAATACTTGAAGACATAGCATGTCAGCACTGGAAATAAACCTCTCATAGTTTCTATTCCAGATGAAGGTATTCCTTGAGAAAAGAATTGACCTGACCCCCTGACTGAGCCCAGCATGGGGACCAAGGGCAGTTTCTGGAGCCTCCTGACAAATATGGTAACCTTGAGAACCACGGTAGAGAAGGGAATAGCCAGAGGAGGAGTAGTCAGCGGTCTTGAGTCCCTACAAGCAGTTGCTCTATCTCAGCATGTTACCGCCTCTGTGAAGTGTTTGTATTGGTCTGATTGCTAAGATATCCTTACTTTGCCATTCTGTCCCTCTCTTCTCAAACTGTCTGGACAAACAAGCGGGCCTTCTGCAGCGTCATCTTGTCAGCCACCAGGGGTGTTTCAGCTGCTGATTTGTATTCTGAGTATGCATGTGTCTCATTTCATAACATGAAGAAGGGGAGGCGTTCTCAGACAAGGTTATTCTTAGATGTGGAAAGCAAATTCTACTCAGCCTCTTGGAGCGTTTTGATATTCCTCAGAGGGAGGATCTCAGCACTCTGTTAGAGGATTGCCTTGCGGCACAGAGCGGGCAGTTCAGGCTTCTCGGGGGATGAAAATGTCAGAGCGCAGTCTCAGCAGAAAGGAATGTTGCCGGCTTTGTTGGCTTATTAACCTTAACAAAGCAGGAAATTATGGCATTTTATTTTTATTTTAAAGGAAAGGTGCAGGCAGAAGAGCGAGGAAGAAGCATCATTTTATTTATTTTATTTAGTTGTTCTTCTTGGTTGTTCCTCCTTGCCCCAGGCCACAAACCTGCGTCCTTAGAATGATGTCAACTACGTACTAGGTTGAAAGCAGCTGACCAAACTACTACTCCACCAGGGTGCACCAGAATCATGGCATTTTAAACCATTCGAACCTTAGACTCCTGGAGTCTCTGTTTTAAGTTGGAATATACCATAGAAGTTGTAGCTTAGCTTCTTAGCTGTAGTCGTTCAGACTACAGGGATAGAAAAAGAATGGCAAAGATAACCATTATGAAGTGCTTTTATGTGTCAGGCGCCATTCTAAGGACATTGCACGTATTAATGTGTATATCACAGGCTCCTGTGATGGCACCTGAGCTGTGGCTGCTGTTGTTATGTCCGTCTTACAGACGAGGCGACAGATGAGCTCTGCAGCTACTAGGCAGCAAGGTCGGGTTTGTCCCAGGCAGTTGGTCGGCTGCAGACTACTCATAACCACTGTTCTGTCTGCATGACTTTCAAAAACAGTCATCTTAGGATTTAGGGGTACCCCACCCTCCTCCACAGAAGAGAGATGCTCTCCTCTCTGGAAGGACTCCTCGTACCTTGTTTTATTTCTTTAAATTAGGAGTCAACAAATTTTTCCTATAAAAGGACCAGATAATAAATATTTTAGGCTTTTCAGGCCATATGGTCGCTGTCATAACTACCGTTCTAGCAGGAAAGCAGCCATAGTCAGGACGTAAACGAGTGAGCATGGCCGTGTCATGGTAAAACCTTTCACCAAAACAAGCTGTAATTACAAGAAAAGCTGTATTTTGTTTATTTTAAATGTTAATGACATGAATGAAGGATTCTGAGGTAAAATAAAGTTGGGAATAGTCTCCTACATATCCCTATCTTGGAGACTGTTTGATCATTTTTTTTAATTTTCAGGGTCAGGGAATAAAAAACAAACACATTTATGTATGTATGTATATATATATATATATATATATATATATATATATTTTTTTTTTTTTTTTTTTTTTTTTTGCACAAATGATTAGATCCCTCAGAATCACAATCTACTGTGCATTTTTTGGAACATGCCCATTTGAGAACTCTCTTTATTTTAAAGTTAGAAAACTGCCTCTGATGTCTAGCACCCCTCAGACGGCTCCTCCTTGTTGTCTGCAAACCTAGATTCCCTTTCTTCACAGCATCTGCTTCTCCTCCTGTGGCCACATCTCACAGCAGCCTAGAATGTTGCAGGGATTTGTTCGAGACTTCTACTGCAACTGACTCGCACCTCCACTTTGTTAGTTTCTAGTGTTTATCAACGTACCCTTCCCTTTAGTGTATTCTTTCCATTTCATCCTCATTGCTACTTATCTCCCAAGCATATTGACCATAAGACCAGTTTCTCGTGGGATAAACTATGGATCTGTGGGTGGGAAGATAAACGACATGATTCCCAGGGAAAGGACAGGACGCCTGTGTGGTGCCTTTTATATCATCTACACAGTTGCTTCATACCCTACTGAGTATCTCATCAGGGCCAGGGGGCACCAAGCCAAAGCTGTGACATGGACTGAGAGAGAGATGACCATATGGCAGTTAACTTGTACCGAAAGTTAGGGCAGAAGAGACCCAGGATCTTTGCAACCATGGGATTTTGGTTCATCTCTGTTCTTAGCCTTCTGATTTTCCAAAATAAGAAACTAAGACCCAATCATAGCAAGTTGGGGGGAAACCAAGACAATAGCCTACCTCACTTACCTTCTAATAAAGCACCCTCTCCACTGTTCCTCAGTTCCTTGCAAAAATAGCACCATGTTGCTGAAAGCGTCTATAGTGAGTATCTTATAAGTGAAAGACGAGGCCTAGAGAAGTCCAGCCAGATCAAGGCAGGGTGGAAACCATAGGGAAGAAGCCCTAGCAGTACGCCATTGGGGTTCCAAAGTCAAAGTCCCCTTCACTGTACTTTCAACTCAGAAGTTCCTAAGACCTGCAAAACCTGAGCAAAGATTCCCTTGTAAAAAGTGAGAGAGTTGGAGATCACTTAATGATTACTTGGGTTCTATAGCATCATTTCATTTTGTGATTCTGTAAAGATAGTCTTGTTCCTGAGTGGTTCACGTTTCTGTGAACATAGGATCTCTCTTTTCCAAAAGATTCACAGTCAGAATTTGTTTGGATGGCTGATTGTGAGCTTCTTGAGGTCTGTTTGCAGCCCCAGCTCTTGTCCCCTCTGCTGAGATCATGCTCCAGGTCATTGTGAACATCTGATCACTGACTTCGGGCCCCTGGGCAGAGGTGGCTCTGCAAGTCCCAGAGGGCAAGAACGGCCAGCTCCGCAGAGCAGTGTTTTGCAGCATTCCAGAAGATGAGCATCTCTTCTGTTGTTGTTCTGTTGTGGGTAGGGAGGGATGGGGGGAATGTGGTGGAGGAAGGTCCAAAAAGGGAGAGAAATGCAATGAAAAAAACAAACAAAATAAAACAAAGAGAGTAGATGGTAAAGAAAGGCAGAAAGGACAGCATATGCTAGGGTGCTGAGTGAGGAGACACACGAGCAAGGGGATAAAGAGCCAGCAGACAAGGGTCTCCCGTTGGTGTATGCTGGCCTGTCCCAGAGCAGAGCACAAATCCCAGACTGTCCGAGCTGCAAGTGTCCCTGAGAGATCTCTAGTTACAGGATCATGTTTTATAGACAAGAGCCCAAGACCCAGAGAAATTAAAAGATGTGAAAGTCACTCATGAAATCCTGAGCACTAGAACTAGGGGAATGCTTCTGGGGCCAGGGCATTTGGGTGGAGCCCTGTTTTCTGTCTGTTCTCATCTGTATTTCCAGCCTGGATTTGACCCGTCATTATCTGGGGAGTTGTGACCGGGCCCTGCTGCCTTCCAGTGATGCTGTTCTGCCAACTAACTGGAAGTCTCTTTTATCGCCTTGTACAGGATATACTGCGGGGACACCATACAAGGTCCCGCCAGCCCAGAGTAACACTGCTCCGCCCCCCTACTCCCCATCACCCAACCCCTATCAGACGGCCATGTATCCAATCAGAAGTGCCTACCCCCAGCAGAATCTGTATGCCCAGGTAGGTACATGGGGACGCTTGGACCCACCTTTTCTGCAGGTGAAGGAGACACTGACCAGGGTGGGGTGGGGAAGGGAAAAGAGGAAAGGTGAGTTTATGGCTTTGGTCAGCTGTCACTTGTGTCACTGAAACAATATCCCTGTGGTTGCTCACTCCATCACGCCATCACGTGGTGACACGTGCAGTCACTTAGATTAATTAATAGCATGTTGGGTGGGGGTGGGAAAGAGTCCTTGGGGATCATTTAGTTCAGCTTTTTTTTTATATAAGCAGGGCAGCCAAGACTCAGGAGAGGAGTGACTTGTCAAAGGTCACACAGCTATTGGTTGGGTCAGGATAAAATCCCTTCATTGGTCTTTTGTCCTTATGCCCGACCGTCAACACACACGCATACGCACAGGCACACGCACACACACACCCTTACCCCTGAAAAAATGATGAAACCTGGAGAGAAGTACCTAGACTCTACCACCACTTCCTGCTATGACCGCGGGCAGGTAGTCACTATGCGTCTTAGTGCCCTCTCCTGGGCTCCTTCAGCTAAGAGTGTTCGCTCCGAGGCAGGCTTTAAAACAAGGATGATATGAAGCCCCAGCGTACACGTGGCTCATCTTTCTGTAGAGACGCTTCTGCTTGAGAACTGGTGAGAATACTTTTATAATGCAGAAACAGTAGAATGCAAAACTTTTAAAAGGAAAAACACAAGGCTTGAGGTAAAGTTTTCCCACGTTTAGTTTGCACGAGGCTCTCAGACCTCTAGAGTTACAAACCTACATTCTGAGGCTTTTGTCATTATTTAGTAGAAACATTTGAGAAGCCCTGCATTAAGATGATCCAGGGACCCCATCTCCTCTGTCAAAAGATCAGCAGGCCTATGACTATGGCCGCAGGAAATAGCCATGTGACCTAAGCAATGGGACATCACCTCAGATCATTGTCTCCATCTTCGTCTTTTTGCCCAAAGGGAAATAGCTAATAAGAGCATTGGGGAAATACTCTTCATTATTGACATTTTTCCAATATATAAATCGACAGCTTTTGTACCAGTAGGATCTTCCATCTACGATCTTCGTGTGTGTTCATAGTGCTCTGGACTCCACCAGCCCTGTCCGCATGCTTCGTCGTTCATTGACCGTAATCTGCCTTCACATTTTAGGCAGCCTACAGTAAAATACAAACACTTAAAATGCTCAAATCAGTATTAAGGGAGTGAAGCCATTATCCCTAGGGACAAGACAGAACAGTGTTAGAACCCTATTTTTCAAACCAAAAGCCGAGCCCGCCGTGGAACTGTTCATAGTCAAGTAGTAAGACAAAAACAGCCTCAGTAGAGCAAAGAACTTGTGTCCCTGGGCCCATGCTTCCTGAGGGCCTGGGAAGACAGCCTCCCATCTGTGCGTATCCTGCCTCACCTCTACAAAAGCCTGTGTGACCTTGGCCTCCTCCTTCCAGGGAGCCTACTACACACAGCCGGTGTATGCTGCCCAGCCCCATGTCATCCACCATACCACGGTCGTCCAGCCCAACAGCATTCCCTCCGCCATCTACCCAGCACCAGTCGCTGCTCCCAGGACCAATGGTGTGGCCATGGGCATGGTGGCAGGCACCACCATGGCTATGTCAGCAGGTGAGCGTAGCATCTTGTGTCCATTCCCATCCTCCAGGAACTTGTGACAGAGTGGAGAACACAGTCATGGGCTCATCTATAGCACAACATGAGAAATTCTGTGCCAGGGCGTCCTGGGACCCAGCTGTCCTCAGGGAAGAGGGAGATTTCACTGAGTAAGGTATATTGAAGTAGGCCTTAAAGTGTGAACCAAAGCTAAGCAGAGAGGAAAGAGGGAAGGGCAGTCCAGGAGGAAAGAACATGATTGTGGCATGTTTGCAGTATGGAGATGGTCCGCGGCACCTGAAAATAGAGGCATGGAGAGGAAAAGTGGCTAGAATGGTCAGCAGAGCAAAAGCAAAGAGTCTTGAATACCTCTGCATAACAGGGAGCTAACAAGGGTATTTAAGGGGAGGAGGGATGGGATTTGTTTCAAACATTCTCTCTCTGGCGTGCCCTGGTGGCATGGCGGTCTACTACACTCTGGGTGCAGTCCACACACATCCCAAGGTCCTGGGTTCAAGACCCAGAGTCAGGCGGAACAATCAAGATGAACAATTAAAAGAAATAAAGTGCTTCTTTCCCCTCTCTGCCTGCCTGCCTGCCAGCCAGCCGACTCACCTTCATTTCTGTCTGCACCTTTCCTTAAAACAACAACAAAACAAACATTCTCTCTGGCTGCAATGTGGACGCAGGATTAGATTGGGGGGCGGCGGGGATATTGGAAGCAAGATCAGTTGAGGCTGGAATTTAGAGATGATGATGCCAGGGCTAGCAGCAGGGCCCCAGAAAGATGGGCACCAGGCACTTGTTATTTTGCAGAAGTTTAAGGACCTGTCGAGTAATTGTGAGGTAGGGGAGAAGCAGAGAGAACCCCTTTTCCATTTCTGGCTTACACTAGAAATCAGAGTAGAACACTGCCCTTCAGGAACCTTGGAAATGGGGGTAGGAGAGATACCAGGAAGAGCACATTTAGGGAAATCTTTGGATGAGCTGACATTCAAATGATGAGCACAAGGAAACACAGGCTTCTGAGTAGCTTTTAGAGACTTTTAAAAACCAGCTGGTCACCTTCTGAGGAAAGAATACTGGGGGCAAATTGGGGAATTGGTGGGAATCAGGATTTAGGATTTATTCTGCCCCAGAATAGGCTACCTGATGTAAGGGGTTGTGAGGCTTCCTTCCCAGATCAGGTCAGCAGGCTACTGTATCACTGCCTGGTGCCAGTTCTGTCCTGAGACCAGGTCCTGATAGATAGAGCACTGCCCCCCCACCCCCTTTTTTTTTTTTTGAAGGAAAGGTGCAGGCAGGAATGGAGGTGAGTAGGCAAGCAGGCAGGGAGAGGGGGAAGAAGCATCTATTTTATTTAGCTGTTCATTTTGGCTATTCCCCCGGCCCCAGGACCTTAGGAGCAATGAGGTTAGTGGGAACCACCACCATAGAAGCCAGTGATTATCACTCAGTATGATGTTTGTGCAGTAAAGGAGAGTACAGGAGACCACTGAAGAGAACTGATTATCCTAGCCTATCAGAAAAGCTTTCCCCAAGGAGATGACACTGGTCTGGCAGGGCAGGGAGCAGCAGTGCCTGAGCAGGTGGGGAACAGCTGTGTGAAAACCCATGGCTTCATCCTCTTCAGCTCTATGTCCTGGGATGGCGCCATCAGGTTTACTCCTCTCTCTGGATACTCAGGTACCCTGCTGACTGCACCCCAGCATACTGCAATCGGGGCACACCCTGTCTCCATGCCAACATACAGGGCCCAAGGGACCCCTGCGTACAGCTACGTGCCCCCGCACTGGTAAAGCCTGCAGCCCGTGCAAGTGAGTGGGGCCCTTGGTGGGAGAAGTGGGAGTGTGACAGATGTCAGCAGGGGACAGGCAGCAGTTTCCATTGCTTTTTTGCTCCCAAGTTTTGTAATATCCTTGTTAATAATAGCTGTCAGTTCACATATTTTATAATCCTAACAGTTGTCTGTGAAAAAAGGTCCTAATCCTATTTTACAAATACATCACTTCGACATCACTTAATTTTTACTGGGTAAGTCAGGACTTGAACTCCTGTCCTCTGGTACTGAACTCTGTACTGTTTATCATGTGGTCTTCAGACTTCTTGTAATGTTGGACCCCGTTCTTCAAATGAAATATTATAGATGAGACTCTAGAGGCAGCCCCACCAGCTTTCTCATGCCCTGGGCAGTCCCAAAGCATTGCCAGTGAGCCCAGGGCTCCAGCAGTGTCATTTGAAATCGGTCCCACCTCTTCACCTCCTTGCCCTCTGCGGACAGTGGGACCTCTAGTGGTGCTGGGCAGAAAACAGGCAGCTCCACTGGGAAGGCTTCATTTAAGGCTCCTATGGAGAGAGGAGGGGGTTCAGTGGCATTCTGAAATAATGTCAGCAGTGTCACCGTCACTAATGGTTTTCCCGTTCTTTCCCCAGATCTGGAGTCAGACATTGTATGCAACTACTCAAGTCTTACACAGGTGCTGGAGCAGTTCCCTAGCAGCACCACCTCTATTTGCAAGAAGAGACAACGGAAGTGCAAGGGTCACTTTATGCATCTTTAATGGTTTTGGTTTTTATTTTTGGTTTTTGTAAAAGCTGCTTTTTCTAATCTCCTGCCTCTCCCACTGTCCTCTTAGCTGCTGCCCGTCCAGTCTGCCCACTCGTACCTGACCGGGCAAGTCCTCTCCACTCTTCTTCCTTCCCCAAGTGTCCAGTCCCCGGGAATTCCGGCCTGTGGCAGGGAAGCAGTAGAGTTTATTGCAGTGGTTCCGCTGAAGGCTCCGTTTCCTTTGAAGAGCATAACAAATGTGGCCCTCAGCTTCAGGGTGGCAATCAGAGCTTTGAGTAGGCCACATCTCTGGGGGACTGTTTCTTTTTTATTTTTCTTAAGATTAGTTTAGCATATTACCTTGTTCCAACACAAATGAAATGTCTTCTGAGAACCATTGCAACATCGCAACAGACAAAAAACAACCTGATTAGGTTGGAGTGTTCATAGCAGCTTAATACCCCAGGCTGAGCACCTGGGAAATCTGGATTTTTTCTTTGGGAGAATTGGGGGGAGGGGGGAGGGGGGGCGCATGGGAAGGAGGAGGGAAGAGGGAAGAGGTGCTTGCGTGCTGGCTCTGGTTTGTAAGGTCTCTGGCCAAATTGTCTGAGCCCAGACCCTCTGATTTGCACAGTGATATTAACTGACCTGGCACTTCCTCAGAAGGTGATTTTGACCTTAGACCTGGCAAGCAGCTATAGGGCTGTGGTGTCTCAGCCCCGCAAAGCCTTGGGAGGCCAGGTGCCCTGTGTATTCCGGACCTTGGCCTCTGAGCACTTGTGGACCCACTCTGATGAGGAGCTTTCTCCTGATGAGAGTGGGAACCCGTGGCACTTCACTCCCTTCCCCTGTCCTCCCCGGTGCCAGGGCTCACCCATCTGTCCGCAGGGCTGGCAAACAAGCCATGCTCTTGGTGACCTTATACCATTCGTGGCCGAACTGAAAGAGCTACATTCCAGGTGGGTGCTGGCCACTCTGAAGGTCAGGATAGTGAAGGACAAGCAATAGCAATAAACATTTCATAGACTCATGGAACTGATGGGACCTTAGCAATCATCTCATCCATTCCCCTGTTTGACAGCTGAGGAAGCTGAGGCCCAGAGAAGAGGACAGGACCTCCAGTAAATTAGCATTAAATGCAGCCTTCCTGCCAGGGCATGAGGCCTATAAAAATTTACTAGGATTGGATTGGCTTGGATTTGTAAAAAACTAAGTCAGCAGCACCCACACCTGGTGAGCTCTGGAACAGTCTCTGGGCTTTTGTTCTGCTCTTTTCCTGCACGGACTCCAAAGGCAGGGGCTGAAGACTGACTGGGCAGAGGTCACATGGGGCAGATGGCAGGAACAGAACTTGCAAATGAAGAAAATAGCATTTGGAAATTCTGTGAAGATATCTGGAACTTTCGTCTATGCCTGATTCTAGCCCTAGGAGAAGGAGCAGGTGGGCTGGCAGAAAAGGAGAGTCCATGCTTTTAGGAGAGTAGCCCTCATCCTGAGAGGAGAGGAGCATGAGGATGAGGCCCAGGATACTTGGGCTTTCCAGGAGAAGAGGGACCTCGGAGACAGAGGCCTCGATAGTCTCAACCAGGAGTCTGGGTTACCCCACACCCCGCCTCCTGCTCCCAGTGCTTGGCTGGGCCAGCAGCCCTTCTCGTGAGGGCAGGAACACTTTACTGTATAAAATGGGATCATTGATAACATTTGGGACTTTTACTCTTTTCATTTAAATTCATGAAAACGTGGACATACCCTTACTACCCCTACCTCCATGTCTCCCTAAAGGAGGGTAGAAAATCAGGAAACTCTTGGGCCAAAAGGAACTCAGAGGCTGTCTGGCCATTCCCAGCTAGCGCAGAGCCTGTCATCAACCTCAGCCCAGACTCAGGAGCTGGGGGTCATCTCGGCCTTCAGGGAACTTGTGAGCGCAGTAAGGAGAAATCCAGTTGTTCTAGATTGTCTGTTCTGGGTGGGGGTGCTGAAGAGGTTTTGTTTAAAAGAACAGAAACATTTCCAGTGTTAATCCATATTTTTGCAAATACCTCCTCCTCAACTCTGGTTTTGTAAGGGTGGGTGAAGGTGGTTTTAGATTATGTCATACGTGTTTGGGAAAATGCCAAAATAATAGGAAACCTTTTTATTTGTCAGGTGCTTCCTAGATTTCAAAGCACTTCACAGTCTGTCATTTACTGGCTCTGTGAGAGAGACACAGGCAGAGCATTAGCCCATTTGACAATGAGAAACTAGAAGGAAAGGGAAGTTTCCCAAAGTGAGCAGAATGCTGGTATCGTGACAGGCTTCCCTGAACCCTCCTGCCTCCAGGTTGGCTAGGCAGGCTCACTGGAGGGAAAAACAAGGAGACCTAAGAATGACCTTGTGACTTTTGTTCTTTCTACACCAGTAACATCTAGTACCTCACAGTTCATAAACCATTTTTGATCCATCTTCTGGTTACCCCTATAAATAGATTATTCCTCCCACTTGATCCATGAGGACCCAGACTCAGAGAAGCAAAGTCCCGGTCTGTCTGCTGTCTCTTTCCCTCCAGTGTGACTTCACATATGGGCTCATGAATGGAAACATCTCAGTTCTTCACCCTCAGCCCTCACTTTGTAATTCAAGATCAAAGACAGGCCTGAAGGCAAAAATAGGGCGTGGAAAGGCTGTGGTCTGCAAGAGCCTAGGCCCAGCACTCCTTCACCCTGTGAGCACTGCTCATCCTCTTGCTTTGACAGAGGTCCACAAGCCTGACCAAGCTTGGGGAGTCACTGCAAGGGAGGAGCCCAGGATAGCAGGAGCAGCAGTGCGTCTGTTAGCCTGAGCACACCTGGTAGCAGGGCCACAGGTCTCTGTCAGGGCTACCTTGAGTTTCACCCAAAGATGCTGGATGGCCCGCTGATCCAAGTGGACGGGCCAGAGCGGGAAAGGCCCTGTAATTATAGGCAAGCCAGTAGGCCGGGAAGGACAAGAGTATGCCCACACGACATACAGCTCCAGCACTGTCACCAGCATGCAGAACCTTCTCCAGCCCACTCCACTGACTCGCCCCAGAACCACAAGCTTGGTGACCAGGATTAGCCACCCAGATGGTTCCTGTCACCAGTCAAATCCTACTGACTCTTCCACTTTGACTCCATTTCATTAACTAGGGCCTAGAGAGCTAGTGCTCCCAAGTGTAGGAGCCTCAAACAGCCTGCCACATTTTGAAAAATATCTTAAATCTCCCTCTGTGAGATAGGACAGTGACTGCCGCTTCTCTCTCTGGCAGTGACCCTTAAGTGTATATCCTCTTTCCTAAAAACCAAACGAGGGCACACGTACCTGTCCGTTTTTTTTCTGTATAGAGTCCTTAGACATTGACTGCCAAAAATCCCCATTTTATAGCTGGAAGAAAAAGTCTCAGAAGACTGAAGAGACTTGCCAAAGGTCACACAGCTCCTAGGAGAAAGAGCCAAGGTTTGAACTCTTGCTCTTTCTGCTGGTACCTGCTGGGTCTCTGAGTGCAAGAATGAAGAAGAGATAGGCTACCTGCTGCCCCCAAATGGAGGGGCACACTATGGAGAGCTGGAGAGCTCAGGCCTCCTGGAGGAGCAGATTTTTATGAGGGGCTCTAGGGACGCAGAGGCATATCCAATTGGCAGCACCAGGAGGATGAAAAATTGCAACAGAAGGCCTGACTTCAACAAAACACTTTGGGGTCATGATGCCCAGGACTGAAAACATGTTCAAGTACATCCCGGTCATCTTTCCATCGATAGGCCCATGTCCCTGGGAGCCTTGCTTTCTGACGGGAGAACCTGCCCACTGCCCTGACCCAGCAAGCTGGCACTTCGGGGTGAACTGGTGTAGTTCTGAGGGCCAGAAATACATTCGACTCTCGTCCCTGGGCCTGCTTTCCTTGGTACGATATGGGACCTAGACACTCCTTACTCCTCATCCCAGTCAAACTCCTGAGCATCCAAATTGTTCCCAGCTTGAGGTATCCCCTACTTCCAAAGTATCTGGGAGTGCACGGGAGGGGCTTTCTTTATTCTGAGGAGCCTTCGGAAGTGAATCACATGGAGCATAAAAGCAGGGCAGGCCTCGTGAGTAAGTTCCGGCATCCATGTGTAGACTGCATTAGCTAGAGGCCCAGTGAGGCACTGGCTGAGCCAGGCCTGGGGTCCTGCATGTCAAATTCCTCAGCTCTGCTTTGTGTCAGAGAGGGAGGACCCAGAGGGCATGGGCCTTGGTGTGGGCTTGGTCACAGCATTCTGGCTGGTCCCATCATTAGCTGTCACCACGGCATTTGTCATGTAGCAGACACTGCTTCTCCATACTGTGTTCCACCACATCATTAGAGGCATGCAGTGCCCAGCTGGTTGCCAAGCCTCGGAATCTGGAGAGGGGCCAGACAGTGGGATGAGTAGGAGGGAAACAGGCTCTGGGCTGTGTGCAGCCCCAGAGGAATCCAGACCCAACCTGCCTCCCAAGGAAACCCCACCAGAAAACTGACCAAATTCCACACACAAGCCTCTATGGCTGTGCCAGCCTGGCTGCAGGATTTCTCCTTTACCTATGCATATTCCCCTCTCCTAGGAAACTTGTTTCTGAAATTAGGAATTACCTGGACCCAGCCTTCAAAAATCCTGGCAGGCCAGCTTCAACATTCCATAGCCAGACATGGGTCCCACTCCCTCCATTTTCCAATGGTATTTTCTACCTTGCATGCTGTTGAGTCCAATCCAGAGGCCAAGTGAGGAAGACAAGAATTGGGACTGGCTGCATGCAGTCCCTGGGCATCCTTGTGGTGGCCTGTATCCATTCCAGCTCCTGGTAAAGTAGGTATTTTCCTTGCTGAAGAGAACAGAAATAGATGCTTTGCAGATAAGTACCAGCCCATAGGAGTCAAGTGGGTGAAAGCAGCTTCGGGGCCTGACCCCAGCAAGACCAACATCTGCAGGCTCCAGCCTTCCTCCTCATGCCCGAGAGTCAGGGGAAGAGTGGGATGGCCAGACACCTTCTCAAGCGGGCCAGATCGTCTGGACCTGTGGTGGAACTCAAGTCCTCCTACCAGAGAGGAAGCACAGCCAGGCCTCTAGCAAACTGGAGTTGTCTGTAATGACCTTTAAAGGCTCAAGGGCCTGTCCCATCTCCTCACTAAAGGCATCTACATCCCTGTTTCATATCACATGACAAAACTGTTCTCATAGCATGTAACATCCCTGTGAGAGCGTTGTGTATGATTTTGTATTTTTTAATTCATTTTAATCTACAGGTTGGAATCTAATTTTTAAATTTTATTGGAACTCACATTTTAAAAAGAAAAACATTTAAAATAATAATAATAAACCTTGACTGGTGTCTTCCAAGTAGTTTGATCAAAGAACTTATAGATGTTTTCAAAACACAGCCTGGAGTGTAAAGGTTGGAAAGCCCCATGGCCTCGCTTGTGTGTATGAAGTGTAAATCTGGTTTCGTTTTTGTTGTTTTGGATTATTTTGGGTTTTTGTTTCGTTTTGTTTGAAGATCAGATAGTGATCGCTCTGAAAGATTGAAGCCAAGAATTTGTAACTATGATATTTACTGTAAGCTGTAGAACATTCAATAACTATTAAAAAAAAGTTTCCAAAAAAAAAAGTCTGGGTAACCAGACTGGTGGTTCTTGAGGGAATGGGACACAGGACCACCTCCTGGGCCAGAGTCCCCAGGCTTCTCCCCATGTTGACACTAAACTTGTTTCTACCATTAGGCAGCACCAGTGTTGCCTGCTCCTGCAGACGAGTGGGGCTGCCCAGGGTCTTGCAGCTGAGGGGCCTGGGAAGCGGCCAGCAGCACCTGGCTAAAGCACGGGTGACACGGGAGCCAGGGCAGCCACAGACAGTGGAGGAGGAGTGGGCGCTGTGCTTGATGCTTGGTAGCTCATGTTCCGCAACACAGGTGAGGGCAAGCCTATGAGCCCCTCCTAAGGAGGGTAAGCACTTTGGCTCAGGTTACAGGGCCAATGAGGGGCAGCGCTGAAGCTCCTACTGGGTCTGGTGCCAAATCCCAGGTCCCCATTCTACTGTCCACCTCAGAGGGGACAAGGTCTGAGCTCGCTTAAAGGGTAAATGTGTCAGGTGGGAAGCCAAGGAAGAGGTTTGGTGGTTTGCGGTCATAGTGGACAGCTGAGGTCAGGTGGTCACCATCTAAACCTGCGAGTGCTGTCAGTTTTGCCTCCTTAACACCTTTTTCATCTCCCCTCTGAGCAAAACCACTGCACTAATCTAGACCCTGGCTTCTCTCCCTGGTCACCACAGCCACATCCCCTCGCCCTGACAGTCCATACTCTGTCTCCAAGGATTCTACCTCAATTGGAGGGAAAACAGAGGCCCAAAGAGGTCAAGTAACTTGGCTCACACTGGAGTTGAATAAAACTCAGGACTCCTAACTCTTCAACCTTCCCATCAAACTGCATCCTGTGCCTCTGATCACCCTGCCCCACCAGTTTCCCCTCCTGGCCTTACCTGACATTAAGCGCACTGTCCCTCTCTGCAGAAAGCAGTTGGGAGGGAATGGGAAGGCACCTCCTGCCACAGCATTTTCTCCAGGGAGGGGAGGGGGATTTCCCCCAGGTCACACAGGCCAGGCTGAGGGGCAGGGGCAGGGAGGAAGGCCAGGCCCTGAGCCCTAACCCCAACTATTCTGGGTCCTGGGGGAGGGAGTATGGGTGGAGTGAGAAGAGATGGAGCTCAGGACTTCCCTAAATGGTCAGCGCAGAGCCTTAGCCTGCCCTCCATGTCCCACTCCTGCCAGTGACCTGGGCCTAATGATAGCTGCCCGGGCTGCCAGGAAGCTTTTCAAGTGGAAGCCCTGAAGGCCAAGAGCACCCACAGCTCTTCAACTCACTGCTGGGAGCTGGCCTCACTACCCTCCTCCCCAATGGATAGGTGAGCAAACAGGCCAGAGCTATACCATTCTCTTACCTTCCAACAAGCAGAAAATTAAGGGGGTGGTCCTGTGGGGGAGCAGTTACTACCTCAGGGCCCAGCTTGAGATAGGGGTGTCCTTACCTGGCCTGGGAAGCCTAGATCCAGCCTCGCTCTCCAGCCTGGCTGGCATCTGTATGCACCTCACCTGAGACGAGGCAGGAGAGGATCTAGAGACCGCAGTCCAGTCCTCTGGGGAAGGAGGTGGCAGAGTGGGAAGGGCCTTGTCTTGGGGCCCACTCACCCCAGACACTGTCTCTTGCTGTCTTCCTCGTTCTGGTATGTCATCCAAGTCCTGGGTGAGCTGGGATTGTTTGAGAAGCTCAACTCTCAGATGTAACTGAACAGCTGGCAATAGGGACACCAAGTGCACCCCTCCCCCCGGAACATTTCCTCGGGTGCACTGAGTGCCCATCAGTCCCCTCCAACACACCCCGCTTCTAGACTTTGGCAAACTTCCATGCACCAGAAAATTCCATTGAACATCCAACTTCTCTCCTTCCCTATCGTCTCCTAGTATAGATGAAGCATTGTCTATTGTGTCCTTAGAGGTGCTTGTCCCTTTCCTGCTGCCCCAGGGATGCAAGAGACTACAGGAGCTTGCAAAACCTGCCCAGCCTCCACTCAGTACAGTTTCTCTGAAGATACTAGGCCAGACCCCAGCCTGGTCCCGGGCCCTGTTAGTGGAGCTCCTGAAGCAGGTTGGGGGCTCCCACAGGCGAGCCCTCTCTGTCATCCCACCAAGATTCCCTTTCTGCTGCTTCAGCCTCTCCCTGGGCCTCCTTCCCATCCACTAAACACCACAAAGACCTACAATTAATGACAATCCCTCCTCAGTGCCCATGACTCTACCAGCTGCCTCCTGGTATAGTCAGGCTCCTGCAGGGAGCTCCCCCCACTCCTCCCCACTCATCACTCCTTGGAGATGACTCCCTCCCACCATGTCCCCAGTCAGACGGGATGCCCAGTCTCCCTGACCCTGCTGTGCCTGACCTTGTTACCCCCTTGCTCCCTACACTTTGGTTCCTTCCCCGCCTTTCCCCGCCTCCCAGCAGTGCCCCTGAGCAGCCCCGGGGTCTGCCCTGAGCCGTCTCCCAAGGACACAGTCCCTCCTGGTCCCATCCTGGCACAGGTACCCATCTGAGTGCCTCCAGATTCTCTCGTAGCCAAGCTCGGTCTCCCGTGCATGCTGGATGCCTGAGGACCCCCTGCGGGGTTGCGCCCCACCCAACTGGTCTGCCTGTCCCTACTCACCTTCACCCTCCTCTTCCTATTACCAAGCCCTGGCACTGACCTAACGATCTAGGAGATCTAGATCGTGTGCTCCTCTACCTCCCAGTCCGGCCTCTGGCCTGCAAGGCTGCACCAGTTTCCGATGGAGACCCCAGCCCAGTCCACGAGTCGCCTCCCGCTTCAAACCGCAGCTTCTCTAGCCCCTTTTTCCGCTGATGTGGTCTGGATACAGGCTGCTCCTGCTCAAAAGGGGCCGCTTGCCGCACTCCCGGCCTCCGGTTTGTCTCCCTCACCTTCCACCTTCCAGGCCCTTCCTCTAGAGCAGTGCTGGCCTTAGAAATACGCTTGTGCATTTTAAGATGAGCTTTAAGTACAAAATACCAGATTTCACAACAAATATAAATGGCTCCATTTATACTGATACTATATTGAAACTAGATATTTTGGGTTAAGTAAAATACATTCTTGATATTAAAATGAAGCTCACGTGTTTCTTTTTGTTTTTAAGTGTGGCTATTAGAAGAATGTTAGTGACATACATGCTCACCCAGTATTCCCACTGGGCAGCGCTGCCTCTGGAGGCTTCAGTGAGATCCCCGCAAGGTGAGGGGCCTCCACCAGTCCCCCCACTCGGTGCCCACACACAGCGAGTGAGTGGAGACAGCTCACAGAGGCACAGGGAAAAGAAGCTCCTCATGAGGCCACTTTCCCACCTTTTATTATTCAACAAACGGATGGGAATGGAGACGCAAAGATAGGACAAGAGCAAAGTTTCAATAAATAAGAGAAATGGGATGGTGGTGGGGCCCGTGCCTGCACAGCCCCACATAAATAACCAGGCTGCTGAGCTGGAGGGGAGACGGGGACTGGGCTGGGCAGTCTCCTGCACTGCCCAGGCCAGGGACACACACACCGACACCACAGGGACACAAGCCACACATGCCAGAGATGCTTCCAGTCCTGTCACATGACCTCTCCCTCCCAAGATCCTGGGGTGGCTGGGCAGGTGGGGCCCTGTATCAGCCCCACCCAGCTCTCAGCATCTGTTTTCCCAGTTGCAATAAAAACAGCAGGTAGGGGCAGGCACATGCAGTGGGCTCCTTCTGTAGGCAGAGCCATGAATGGGCAGCCCCATGAGGCCCTGAAGGTGGAGGCCCTAGAAGCAGCAAGATAAAGCCACAAATGGAAGGGCTCTCCCCCACAAACCCCACCAAGAGCCTGTTAGAGAAGCCCTGGGGACCGAGATAGCCTCCACCTCACAGTCAGAAAAACGGGGACGCAGTGATGGCCAGGGACTTGTCCAAGATTAGAACCCAGGAACTGAGCCTCCCAGCCCACTTCACAGGACCTGCCAGAAAGGGTGCGGCGGGTGCCTCTGCTCTAGGGCTCTGTACAGAGAGAGGCAGGGGTGCTAGGGGTTCCCCCTGGTGGTACAGAGGATCCTGTGGGCTCCTAGCATCTGGCCGAGGCAGGGCGCAGGGTCAGGGGTCCTGCAGGAAGAACTGGGGCAACAGGGACGGGAGGGGCTCTCAACCTGCTCCTGCACACAGCGCTGCCGGCCTGTGCCTCCTCCCTGGGCGGACACGCCCACCTCCAGGCCTTGGCCTTTGCTGTTTTGTCTGCTGAGCCACTGCTTCTTGGTCCTCACGGGCCCAGTTACAGCTGTACCTCCTCCAGGAAGCCTTCAGAACCCCCAGGCAGGGCTGCAGTGTCTTCAGATGAGACAGCCCCTCAGATGACCAGGTTGCTCTCACTTAGCCGGACCACATAGCGGTTCTCCTGAGGAGGTGTGGGGAGTCAGAGCTGAGTCAGGGGGCTTCTGGGGCCCAGAAGAGTAGCCCCTGCATCCCCCACCCCAGTCCAACACAGAATTGGCTCCAGTACCAACTGATACCTTCCCTCTGGACCTCACCTCGGTCTTGTTCTCTGCTGGGGTCTTTGACCACTTATTATGGCTTCCTCCATTTCCTAGCAGTGCCCGCTGCTCAGAGGGGAGGCCGAGTTGTGGGGACTCCGGGAGATCGCTCCCTGAGGGCGTGGACTCTGTAATGGTCTTCACCTCGGATGCTGCCGAACTCATCCTCTGCTCAGGGATTCGGGCCACACGGAACCTGTTCAGAGAGTGGCGCGGTCACGCCCCTTGAGAGGACAGCCCCTGCGAGGGTCATGGCAAGTTCACGACCAATGTGAGCCCTTCCCAGGGCTCTCCTACACACACACTAGGGCTGCACTCCATTACATCCGCACCCTGGGTTGCAGTGGACAGGGCCTGGGCCCAAGAGGCCCCAGTTACAACTGGGATCAAGACCCGGCCCCAGGGACCCGAGGGCTCCACGTGAGCACAACATAGCTGGGGCGGTCCTGCCCCTGAGCAGAGTGTTCAGGCCTGACCCAGGGTCCTTCCTGCCCCACTGCTGTCACATCTCCCTGACCCTGCTGTGTCTGTCTGCCTCACCTGCCCACTGACAAGATGGTGATCTCGCCCTGGCGCCCTGCCTTGGCCTTGGGTGCCCTAGTGGCGTTGGGCAGCAGTCTGGGAGTGGGAGTGGCGGCAGCGGCAGCTTCCGGAGACAGCAGCACCTCAGGCCACTTCTTCTGGCTACAACGGGAGCAGCAGGAGCCAGAAAGAGAGGCCAGGCCCTGGACAGTGTGGAGGTGGTGACGATGTGGGCAGATGTGTGACACGTTTGGAGGGCCAGGTGGCAGTCTGTTAAAAAAATATAGTTATGGTCATGAGGGTGGCCTGGGCCAGGAGAGCACGGGAACTGGGGTGACAGGAAAGGAGCGTAACAGATGGAGAGTCCCTGGGAGGCAGTGGGCTACCTGTGAGCGGGACCCCTCCTTGTCCACCTGCCCACTCACCTGGGCACAGGCCGGTGGCTCGTCTGCACCAGCTGTTTGCTGTGATACTCCTTCAGCAGCTCCTCCAGGGCCGCCGCGTTCTCTGTGGGCAGCTGCAGTCAGAACCTGGCTCTGGGCAGGGCACCGCCCCCAGGGTCCTGCCCCACACAAAGCCCCCAGTTTGCAGCCACCCGCTCCCTGCCTGGGCCAGGAGCCTGCTGCTCCTGCCTCTGCTGCTCCTGCCTCATCAGGCAAGAAAAGGAGACGGGTATAACACCCCCAGCAGGACTGGCCAGACAGCAGGACCTGGGCCCCCCTGGCCTCCTCACAGGCTATGGAGACCCTCCCCTGGGCACGGAGTGGGGTGACCCGCTCCTCACCTTTCTTCTCTGTGATCAGGCGTACCAGAACCCCAATGGTGTCCTCATTGGTATCCTCAGCCAAGTAGGCTGGGTTGATTCCTGGGGAAGAGAAGGACCATGACCCTGGGAAAGGCGGAGAGACTCCAGGCTCTGTGGCTACATCAGGACGGGTCAGCAGAGGGCGCCCACACCTTCCTAAGAGTTGGGGTAAGTGTTGGTGTTTGCACACCTCTGAGCACTAGGCCCCAGCTCAGCTCCCAGAGGCCCATCATCCCCTCCACTACTCACATTTCTACTCTGCACCCAAGAGCCACAGGTGCTCAGTGGTGCCCGAGCCTCGGAACTCCCACACTTCAGCGTGTGTGTATCGGGGTTGTCTGCCTCTTCTGGGGCCTGCCCTCCCACCTCCTCAGTCTCAGGGAGCTGTGGGCACCTCTGCCCACTCTGCCCTCCAGGCCCAGTATGCCCTGCACCCATCCTGTCAGTTTAGGGTCCAAGCCTCAAGGGTGAGAAGAGGCCCCATGATCAATCCCAGGCCAGCAGCTCCCTGAGCTAAGAGGCTATGTAGCCAGTAGTTAAAGCAAGTCCCAGCCTAGGAAAACAAGTCCAGTCCCAGCAAAATGGTCCTGTGTTGCCACCTTCCTGGTTTCCTGAAATTCCTATCTCCTTCCTACCCCAACTTCAGTGGCAGGAACTGGGAAGGAAGGACGCTGGCATGGGAGGGGTCATGCCAGCCTTGACCACAAGACTCTGGACAATGTATGCTCCCTACTGGCCCTGTAGAGACTGTGTTGCGGAGAACAAAAGGCGCTCTGGGCCCTGGGGTGGGAGGCAGAGGCACATATCTCACTGTCCCAGGAGTAACTCAAACCAGTCTAGAGCTGAAACCCTAGTCTCTCCTGCTGTGAGCCCAGGAGAGCTGTCCTGCCAGCACTTCAGGGCAAAGGTCAGAGGTCGCCTCGTCCCTCAAGTCTGACCCTTGAACCACACACTCAACTGTAGCCCCAAGGAGGCCAGGACCCTGCAGCTGGACAGGGCCTCACCCAGGGTGGGAATTCTGCTGAAGCCACTTGGTTAGTTGTCCCGCCTCTGCTCTGTCCCTGCCGCCACCTCAGGCCCCTCGCCCCCACTGCCACTTAGTCTGCACTGCAGCCCCTGCATGGCCGGGCAGCAGCTCCAGCAGTAACCCTGTGCGGGCCTCGCCATCACCCATGTAGGTCCCCGTCCCCCA
>RJWH01000121.1:0-217383 GCA_004363575.1 Solenodon paradoxus | reverse complement strand
CCCGCCCGCGTGCCGTTCCCAGGTGGCCGCTTCTCCTCACCACCGCCAGCCCCAGCTGCCACTTCCACACCACGGCGCGCCCGCCGCCCTGGCTCTGAGCACCAGAGGATGGAGGCAGAGGCAAGACAGAGGCAGAAAAACACACCAGAAGGGCCCAGGCCGAAGTGAGTGTGTATTGGGGCGACACTGACATGTCCAGTCTCCCACTCCTGCCACGCTGGGGAAGCAAACGCCAACTCAGCCCCATCACCCTGACAGCCACCTGATCAGTCAGCCCGAGCAGAGCCTCCTGGGCCCCTCATGCTGGGTCAGAGGCTGAGCCATTGGCACCAGTGGCACATGCCTGAGCACAGGGACACTAAATCCTGCCTTCCAGTGACCTGGAATGGAGTGAGGTGCCCCAGATGGTGACTAATTCAGGTACATGTGTGCATGTGTCCAAGCGTGTGCGTTCACGCTCATCTGCAGCATCTCGTGGAGGGAATGAGGACAGGGACTTGCTGTGCCTGCCACCTGCCAGACAGTCTCCACTACTCAGAACAAGCTGGGCAGACACAGTCAGTGCAGCAGCTGACCAGATCTTGCCAGACCCCCGGCCGCATGCCCAACCCTGGATTGGGGGGCAAGGGGTCCACTGTCCAGGAGGGATGCCGTAGGGTCCCCTGGGCTCCCTCCTCTTCACCCGCCACTCACCATCACAGCTGTGAGTACCCAGAGGTGTCCAGGAACATGGCTGACAGGAAACACGGGGGACCTCTGATGGGGCAAACCACCTGCAGGGAGGAAGATGTCACTGAACCCCAAACACTATCCTTAGAGAGGAGGACTCCTACTGAACCACCGTCACTGGTCCTGACTCTGAGTCTACTCAGAGTGGATGAGCGGGGACCCCAGGATCCAGAGTCCTGGTCACCTAGCCATGAGCCCCTTCACCCTGCTCCATGGCTCACCCCGGCTGGCAGTCTCCACACAGTGTGTCTTGAGTTGCTGTGCCTGCCTGGGCCTCCAGCCTCCCTTGACGGCCACAGTGGGAGTGGGACTGGCATGGACTAGAGTCCCAGGAGGCTGAGAAGGTGCCCGGGGGGCAGGACCTGCATAATGTGCCCTGTCCTGGGATCTGTGGGAGGGAAAGAGTGAGAATGAGGCCTAAGGGCCCTGGGAAGCCAGGTGTGGGGCTCTGGCTCCTGGCCTCAGGAATCTTCCCAGCACAGGGCTGATGGGCAGGAGACACTCACCGGATCAGGCTCCTCTCCAGGTGGGCACTGCCAAGGGGTCGTTGATGGAGTGGCCAGAGGCCAGGACAGCAGCTGGAAGAGCAGCAGGTGGGAGCAATTGAGAGCAGAAAGCGCTGGGGTGCGGTGTCTCTGGGGCCCTCTATTCCTCACTCACTTCCCAACACCCCAGTGGTGCGAGCAGCTAGCCACAGATGCTGCCTCCAGGGATCTGGTCCCTGAGTTAGCCAGTTCCTGCCCACCCCCAGCCTCCCGGGACACTGTCGCACCTCAATCCCTCTAGCTGCACATAAAACCTGCCTGGCCCAGACCTGCCACATGGCTTAGGTAGGACGAAAACCCCATCTGCTTCTGGAAAGCAGTGGAAAGCCCCAGGGAGGATCAGAGGCTCTGAGTCACATTCCTTCCAGCTTTTTCCAAGGACCAGTAGGTTATAGGAGGAAATGCTTCAGAGTTCCTCTTTCAAGTTCCTGCTGCCTTGGCTGCCCCTACAGCTGAGTCTGTCATTAACCAGCTTCTGCTCATCATTCTGGGGCCAAGTCTGCAGCTGGTACTTCCTGTTCTGGGCCATCAGCTGAGTCCCTGGGACCACATCCCTCCTGTGTGACCTCCCTACTACACAAGGCCAGGCCATATGGAGAGCAAAGCAACATGTCTCAAGGGAAGGCTTCTCAATCTGTGTCCCCCTCGTCCCTCCCGCTGGGAGCTCCTCTACCTCCCATTCCAGGTGTGAACTGTCTGCCTTGATCCCTCCTGCTGCAAGGAGACCCCAGTCCTTCAAGTTGGCCCCAGCTTGTGAGTGGCAGAGACAGACTAGAGCCTGGAGGGCAGAGAGAATGTCACACAAGGCTGGGAACTTCAGGCCAAAGTTGGCTCCCAGCACCTACCAAGGGCTGCAAGGCCTTGCGCACCAGGGCTGCCGAAGGCACTGCCGACGGTCGGCTGCCTCAGATTCCTTCTAGGGAATTCAAGTGACCAACCCCAGCCTCACCTGGCTTTGGGGTTTCTGAGCAGCCCCTGCACCCCACCTCCTCAGAGACCCAAGTAATAGGGCTCTTGGCTTCCCGCTGTCCTGTCCCCAACTCACCGCAAGGAGGCAGGACAGGGCCCAGCGCTGCAAGCTCAGCTTCATCCTCAGACCCTGGTGGTCACCAGCCTGGGGCAGAAGAGGGGCCCAGTGGAGGTGGGAACAGGCAGGTGGTGCTGCTTCACGACAAACAGTGCTGGACAGGGAATCTGCAAGGTGCAGCCAGGTTTGGTCCACAGGCACATCCCCTGAGTGGAGGTGGGGTGCCTTATCTGGGGCTGATCTCCCAAGGCTCACAGGCTGGAGGGGAGCAGTAGGTTCTGCAAGGCTTGGGGGCTTCCCAGAGGAGGCAGGGCTTCCTTCCCCTTCCATAAACAGCCAGGCTCCCTGGGGCAAGGACAGGGGAGTCCAGGAGGAAGGAAGCCCATGCTGCAGCAGCCCTGGCAGGGGGTGGAACAGAGACCAACAATGCCCCCAGCCCCAGCCTCTCCCATCTCATCCCCAGCTCCTGGGCTCCTACACCAGGACTCCCTGCAGGTCCATAAGCAGCTCACCTCTCAGCCTTCTGTCTGCTCTAAGGAGGGCCCTTTCCCTCCCCCTTCAGAGTCCCACCAAAGGCCTCCCTAAAGCTGGGTCTGGCCCCCAGAGCTCCTGGCCTTCCCCGGTCACTGCCCACACAGCAGGCCCAGCCATGGCAGCTGGGAGTCCGAAGGCACCTCTGCTGGGTGCCAGCTGGGGGAAGGCCCAGGACCTTGGCCCTAAGGCAGACCCGGCGGTGGCTGTGGGGCCAGTACTTAACCTTCTGCCTCTCTCGAGCACCTGCTGGGTGCCAGGCACTGTCCTCGCATAGAAAATAGTACGAAGAGATAGCCTCTGCCACTGTCACTGGGGACTCACACTGGAGTGAGACTGACAGCCTAGCAGGTGACCCCTGCCAGACAGTGGGAAGTGCCGAGAAGCGAAACAAGGCAGAGGGACGACACAATGTGATGGGCACTGGGTTGAGGCTGAGCCCAGGCTCAGTGTGACCTCCTCTGGAGAAAATTCTCCCATCAGTGGACAGGGGCTGAGGAAGGAGGGTTCAGAAGACAAGACGGCTGTGGCCTAACATGGGAGCTCCATGCATGGCTCCAGGCCTGGCTCAGGCTCAGGACGGTGAGGCAGCAGTGCAGCCTCTGAACCCCATGAGGGGCTGCAGAGAGGCCAGCCACTGGCCCAGGGTGCCAGCAGGTTGAGGGGACCCTGCCTGGAGCCTTGAGTCTATGATGCGGAGCCTCTGGGGAGAAGTGTGGCCCGTAGTAACCCCAGACCCGGGAGTGCCTGCACCCTCAGGTGGCCCGGGCTTCCCACTGGAAAAGGAGCCCGAGAAACCGATCCACCCTCCCTGCCAGGCAGCCTGGCAGGCATAGCGCTCAGCAGGCCAGGGGCTTGAGTTACAGCCCAGGGGTGAGGGCAGCAGTCACACCATCCTTGGGACTCTCTGGGTCACTGGCAGTGGCTCTTGGCCTAAGTCCAGCTCAGGGAAAAACCTGGGATGGGAGGTGGTCAGGCCAGAGTTGAGTGGAAGCCATACTCTGGCCGTCAGGACCCAACAAGTGGCATTCCTGAACCCCCACTAGTTCTTCCTCTAACTTGGTCACAAGTCTTTCTCCTCAATCTGTCCCAGAGTGGCCCTTCCCCTGCCCAGGCCCAGTCCCTCTGCCATCTCCCTATGGTCTCCTCCCATTGTAACCTACACATCTAACCATGAGCGCCAAGGCCTCGGAATGCCCCAAATGCCCTGCCCAGACCCCAGATCCAGTGCCCCTACGTGTCCCCAGACTGGCGCCCCTCCATGTCCCCAGACCCAGCACCTTTCCATGTCCCCAGACCCAGCGCCCCTTCGTGTCCACAGACCGGCGCTCCTCCATGTCCCCAGACTGGCGCCCCTCCATGTCTCCAGACCAGCGCCCTTCCATGTCCGGAGGGTGGGTCCAGTGGCAGGAGTAGGAGTGAAAGTCAGAGGCACAACAGCCACAGGAGAGGCCCCAAGCCCACCCCTGGCCCAGACTGGCATCTCCTGAGTGACCTGAGCCCACAGGGAGGGCCACGTAGCCGCTCACCTACAAACAGGGAGCTGTGCTCTCGAGAATTCCGGGAGGAAAATGGTGGTCCAAGGTCCCTGACTCAAAACCAGCGAGGGCCCACTCAGGCATATTCAGACACTCAGTGCCTAGCGCCCTGACGCCTTCTAATTATGTGCCTCCTAATTACCCCAAACCAGCACTTATTCCAGTCTAGCCGCCCCGTCTCTGCTTACAGCGGCTACCCCAACCCCACACTCAGCGAAACTGAGACCTCCATCGACCAGCCCTGTCAGGCAGCAGCCAGCCCTGCTACTCACATGACATACCCACTGCTCTGATCTCCTGTCCTGTACCCCCTTTCCCAACAGTCTGCAGCATCCAAGCCCTGAACTCTGGAACCCTGATCAAAAAGCACATAGAAGCCCCTGTTACTGATGGGGTCTGTGAAGGCCCATCCCTACCCCTTGGCCTTGTTTGAATGGCCTGGCAGTCAGTGACCTTCCAAAGCCTAGCACCCCTGGAGGGCTGCCTGTAGGAGGGCTGTCAGAGGTGGGCTTATTCAGGCCCTGAGAAGGGCGGTGCCCTCGGCCTGTCTCCTCTCCTGCCCCAGATCCTGGGTGAAGAAAATCACCTAGCACCACAGGGAGGATAGGCCGGGGCAGAGAAGGAAGTCAGCAGAGAGGCCACTCCTCCTGAAGTCTTCTAGCACATCACTGTTCCCACTTCCGCCAACTCCCAGCAGGCCCTGAACCCCTTTTCACTTTGCTGGGTCTCAGTTTCCTCATCTGTGAGATGGGGATATTGATCTCCCAGGCAAGACTGTCATGAAGTTTAATGAGGCAATACCTAATGCAGGTGGTAAGATTTCCTCCCCATCTCCCCTCTTCCCTCTGCAGCCCCTGCCAGGTTTGTAATTAAGTATTTGTTTGCACGCTTCTTTGTTGTTTGCCCGCACCAGACGGCAGAAGGGCAGGGCTGTCTGTCTCACTCACCACACAACACACTCCCTACCCAGTGTCTAGAGCAAGAGACCTCCACCAAGCAGGTGGGGGCCTTCCTCACACTCAGTCTGAACCGGAGCTCCAAAAATGCCAGGACAATTAGAACCAGAAGTTCCCTGGAAGAAAGCCAGCTAGCAAACCTGAGTGCAGAGCCCGGGGCCCAAGCAGAGGCAGTGAAGGCACAGCCTGGAGGCTTCAGAGAAGAGGAAGCAGTGTACCCACAAGCCTTAGCAGCTTCCCCTTTCCCAGAACTGAGACTCAATGGGGTCCCCAGCTGCACCTGCCCTGAACCCTCCCCTCTGCACTCTGCCAGCCTCACCCTCCAAATCCACAGGTGTCCTAGGGTCTGATTCTCCTGCCCAGCCTCCAGTGCTAGGTGTCTAGACACAGATCTGTCCCCTTCCCTACACACAGACACACACACAGACACACACACATCCACACCCTACCCACAGTCACACCCCCCCCCACCCCCCACCCCCTACTCACAGTCCAAGACACACTGGCCTCTCCCGGGCACAGATAGCTGCAGTATCCTCTGCCCGGAAACGCCTCTTATCACCTGGTCAACACCTACACTTCCCTTTGAAGCTCAGGTCAAAATCACTTCCTCCTAGAAAGCCCCTCAACCACATCCCCCTACATTTGTCACCTGGCATATGCCCATCCTGTGCACCCAGTCCCTTGCACACGAACATGCAGCCCACAGTGCCTGGTGCCCAGCACAGACTGGGCCCTGGTAGGTGGGTAGGTACCAGCTGAATGGGGAGGGGAGTAGGGGGCCATGGACCAGAAACGGCGCTCTCAGGAGGGGGCCAGCAGCCAGCATCTGCCAGGTCACCAGAGCTAGTGAGGGTTAAGGAGCAGAGGCTGGCGAAGTGTGAACAGGATCTGAGATGCGGCTGACTTAGAGAAACCATCTTGCCTTGCTCTAGTCTTCACTGGCTTTCTGGTTGTGCCAGCCTGCCCCACACCCCCTGCCCCAGTAGAGGGCTGTTGTGAGGATAAGATGGGAGAATTCAGAGTAAGCCTTCATTCACCATTTCTCAGTTTCCCCTTGCATAAACTGGGGAGAAGACAGCACATAGGTATAGGGTATGAAACCCTCTTATATATTTATGTGTAATGCATGGCACAGGGCCTGGCATCCAGGAGGTACCTGATTAGCCATGGCGAGGGTCTCGGAGGTGGGAGGGGTTGGAAGGAATTGGGTCTGAGAGCGTTGGTGGGCAGAGCGAGGCTGCACCGGCCTTGGCTGCAAGCTGAGAAGCCTGTGCTCCTACGGGGCCTACAGGAGCCTTGAAGGGTCAGCAGGAGAGTGAGAGGTATGGAATCATTGCATCTCTGAGGGCTCTCTGGGCTACCTGCCAAGTGAGGCAGCCTGGAAAGTGGAGGTGGGTGGCAGGTACTTCTTTTTCCCAGCCATCAACTCTAGGGATGCATGGAGCTCCCTGTAGCCTCAGGAGGCGAGGGTTGCCTGGAAACAGCTGGACATGGGCCTCCCTCGGTGGTGGCCACAGCCGAGGCAGGAAGACAAAGGCCTCCCACCAACAGAGAAATCCAGGTTATCGAGGAGCCGAGTGGTTCCCTGGCAACTGGAGCTGAAGTAGGGCAGTGACAACAGAGGGTGGTGGTGAGGGCACCTAGGCACTGCCTCCTTCCCATCCTCCACCCTCACAGGGGAGGGACTGGCCCTCTGTCCCTCAGGCCAGGTCGTCATCCTGGGTGCCTTTCCTCCTCATAGGAGAGTGCACACCTGGGTAAACTGAGGCAGAAGGACGTCATTCGGATGGGTCACACAGCCAGTAAGCAATGAAGCTGGGGCGGGATCCAGGTATGACTGCATCCCACCTCACTGGTGGCCCCTCACCCTGGCACCAGCCCAGGTCCTTGGAGTATTTACCACTTGATGGCAGAGGCCAGGGAGCTGGTGGTATACAGTAGGCAGTTCAACTCAGGGGCCATTACGAAGCACCACATGAGCCCTGCTAGGATAGTGGTCAGGTCCACCGTCGCTGGCTGGTGTGGTTCACATACATCCCAAGGACCCAGGTTTGAATCCCGGGACTGTGGGTGGGGGTGGAGTGGGTTGGGGAAGAACTGTAAAATAAATAAAATGCTTCTTCCTCCTCTCCCTTCCTGCCTGCCTACCTACCTTCATTCCTGCAGGCACCAGTGCTTTAGAAGAAAAAAAGAAAAAAAAAAGCACCTTGTAGCTGCCCCTGCCCTGGGGCCCTAGAGGTTTCCCAGCATCCAAACTCATTTGCATACTGATCTAGTCTACGTCAGCTCCAAAGGTACAGAGCTGGCACCCAGGAGAAGCAGGAACACAAGGAAGGCTGGGAAATCCCAGGGGGAAGAAGGGTAATCCCAGGGTGGCGCCCACCTCCGGGGTGGGCTGCTGGTGGACTAGACTCAGAGATGCACAGAGACAACTCAGGGCCGGTCAGAAGGGCACCCCCAGTCCACCCCAGCTTGGGTAGCCACAACCTCCCAGGTCACAACCCTGGATGAGGACCCCTAGGAAGCAGCTGCTCCCTGGCCACCTCCAAGGTCTGTTCATCTACGCCTCTGTCCTCTCTTGGGAGGCTGAGAGGGCTGAAAGGCAGATCAGGCTAAGGGGGCCAATTGGCCCTTGAGGCTAAAAAAAGCTGAGGTAGCCAAGCACCAGCCGCTCCCAGTCTGGGTGTGGTAGGGAGGCTACCCCTGCCCTTGCCCTTCTCCCCACTTCCAGTTGAGTCTGGGGTGAGAGGAGGTGGGACTAAAACCAGAGCTGGGCTCCCCAACACCCCCTCACGAAGCACTTAATGCTTGCCTCACTGCTGTCCCAGGCTCGAAGACAGGCTCCAAGCTTCAGGTGGGAAACCGGGGCTCAGAGAGGCCAAGCAAAGCCTGGTCTTCTCAAAAGACGGCTTTCCCACGCAGGAGCAAGGGCAGCAGCAGGCAGCCCTCACCCTCTTCCCCCCACTGCTCCCACACATCCTGCTCCAGCACCCACAGACTCAGCACCATGGGCTTCCAGCCCTGGGAGGGCTCTGCTGGTTCCAAGACAGAACAGCAAGGGACCCGGGAAGTCTGGGGGCCACCCCATTGCACACCCTACTTGCGCTACTGCTACATCCTCCCCTGAGAAGCCACCTTTGCCTCACACCCAGGCCACACATCTGGGACGGAATCACTGAAGGGCCAGGTGGCCCAGATTCTACTCAGCACAGGCACCGCTCATCACCTTGACCACGCCAACTTGAACAAGACTGACAGAGACTAAGGGAAGACCAGCCCCAGGTTACCCCCATTCTCCCACTCCTCAAGACTCAAGGTGTGGGAGGGAAAAGGCACATGTGCCTGCCAGCAACCCTAGGTTAGGCCCGAACCAATGGAGCTTGAGGACTGGGGCCTGCACAAGGGAAGAGGGTGGGCCAGGAGCCATCAGACCTGCAGTCTGGCCCCGTACGTAGCAGTTCCGTGACTTTGGGCAAGTTACTTACCTCCCCTGAGCTTTAGGGCCCTCCTCTGTGGATAGGAGTGCTAGTCCCTGCCTCTGAGGATGCTGAAGGGACAACTGGAGCTGCTATAAGTAGTGCTGACCAAGCCCGGCCTGACCAGGCCTCTCCTGAGCTACCGGTTCTCACCACAGCCCATGTGGGATGGGGAGGAGCCAAGTTCAGAGTCAAGCAGCATCCAGTCAAGGTCATTCAGCGGCTGGGGAGTGGATCAGGGTGTGGGGGGCATCTCAGGGTCAGTCCCAGCAGCATGAGCGGGGCTCACTGGCCAACTTGGGAGGATTCTGGGTGCCATTTCCCAGAACTCCTTACACAGACCCATGTCTGCCTGCTCCCAGATCAGCAGGAGCAAATTCAGAAAGGTGGATGGATGGGTGCAGAAGTCAGGCCCCAATCCCATTCCCATTTCAGCTTCCCAGCCTTTCCATCAAGGCAGATGCTCCCCTCTCCTGGCCCCTTCAGTCACCATCATTTCTAGTCTCTCTGGGGGGAGAGAGGCAGGGCCTGTCCCTCCCTGTTCCTCTTCACAGTGAGGGTATGCAGGTTCAAATCAAGGTCTCTACAAGCCCTCCTTCCATCTCTCTCCACACTCAGACCCTGCCCCTAAGTGCTGCCAAGGCCCCTCCATCCCTCGCTGTCTGTGCCAAGTAGCCAGGACACAGCTCACAACCACATGGCAGTTTATTTATAGAGCTCTCATCTTTCCCAGGGTGGCCCAAGAAAGGGCTCTGGTGTCCCAGGAGACAGACCTGGGTTAGGAGTCCAGGGACACCAGTCTCTTGCAAGTCCCTTCGCTGCTCTGGCTCTTCTTTTCCCTGCCTGTACATGAGGGGGCTGCCGGTCATCTGCGCATGAGGCTGAAGAGGTGAGGGCCTTGAGATCCTAATTCCAAGGCTGGGCACACAGTAGGAACACAGCACGGGTTCCCTCCTGTGTTCCCAGTTACCCCAGTCAGTGGCATGAAACCTAGGCCCAGGCACCCAGGGACTCAGCAGAATGGATCCTGAGTTCTACCTGAGACCATGTCCCAGCACCCCCAATCCTGGGGGTCGGGGCTGGATGGGCCCTGCTGGCTGATCTCAGGCAAAACTCCTCCTGCTTTGGCCCACCCCGCCTGGCCACCTGGAGGAAAGATTGGACCAACAGGAGAAAGTCTAGCCAGGAGGTGAAGAGTCCCACCAACGAACACTTCCTCTTCCCTCACAGAAACTGATGTCAGAATATCAAACCTCACCTCTGCCTGGAGACCAGCGTGGGGGCTTGGTGAGAGGTGGACAGCCAGACTGTGACTCAAACTAGGACTGGTCACCTCTGCTTTCAAGACTCAGCACACCCCAGGCAGCCTGGGAAGGAGGGGGATAACCTGTCAGTGGTGCTGCAAGGAGGCCTGAGTCCAGGGCCTGGCACACAGCAGGGCCTCTTCAGGGGTCTCCTCTGCTGGCCCTGAATGAAGGCCCTGCCTGAGAAGGCCCAGCACCAAATCCACTCCTCCCCACAAAATGGCGGCATTGAGTCTTTGTCCCTAAGCCCCAACACATAGTTGGGAGCAGCAGAGACCCTATGTACAAACCTCCATGTCACCCAGCACACAGCAGACTGCTGTCTGTGGTGCTGGCCTTCCTCAGAAAGAGGCCCACCAGCACAGATGGCTGCTGGTCAGGCCAGCCCCACCCGGTCGGGCAGTGAGCTACACTTGTGCCTGCTCACAGAGGTGAGGGGGACTCCTGGCAGGTGCCCCAGAACAATGAAGAGGGACTCACATCGAACTGGGAGGGCCGCCTGGGTAAGGGAGGCTGGGACTATACGATGAGTAGCCCAGAGGGTTCTAGAAAGGAAGGATAGAGGAGGGGGAAAAAAAGGCCAAGAACTGAGGCATCTGGTAGTGAGAGATAACAGTGAAGATGGAAAGTTCAAGAGAATGTTGAAAGAAACGGCCTCAATGCCAGGATAGCAAGTTTGGACTGTATTCTGTAGACAAAAAAAGTGACTCTAGGGCGGTCGCTCTGTGCATTATGGAGGCAGAGGAGTCAGTACAGGAGTCTAGGAAGGACAGCAAGGCCACAGCTGGTTCAGAAGCAGCAGCTCTGATCTTTGATGGGCCTGGAGCCAATCCTGGGCCATGTCCAGTCAGCCGGGGAAAAGTGAGGTAGGAAACTTGTCCGGAGGGTGAAAGCCCAAATATCAGAGTTCTGGGGAACTTGGGTAATTCCCAGCACTTCTCTGCATCTCGGTGTCACAGGGAAGGGTGCCAACTGCCTGCCAAGTCCTTCTCCTTAGTTAGACACAGGCACCTCCCCTGAGCAAATGCCACACCAGTCCAAACTACATGTGGAAACCCAGCCAGGCCTCATTGTTCCTGTCATCCCTAGGAGGCTCAAGATCCCAGAAAGGTTTGGTTTGGGCAGGGCACAGGGTGGGACTGGAACCAGAAGAGGAAGTTAACCCTAGGTTCATCCCTCTCCTCCCCATGCCCCTCCCAAGCCCAGAGCTATTTCCACATCTTTGCTGAGGATGGAAATAACTCAGGCTCAGCCCCAGGAGACCTAGACAGCTATTCTGATCAGCCCCAAGAAGCACAGCTCCAGTCATTCCAGAGAGGAGCGAGGATACCCTGATGCCCAGCTCCGGTTCTTGGTCAAGCTGCAGGAGTGGTCAGACTAGCAGGGGCCTCAGGGAAGAATGAGGTACGAGATCAAGGTCACTCCCAGCCTGCTCCCTACAACTGCATCTGTGTAGATTTGGAAAAGTGTCCCTAGAGTAACTCCAAGTAGGGGATAGGGGTCCCTCAAATATGGTCAAGGTCAACTGAGACTCCCAACTCTCCTTGTCACCCTTGGAGCCTAGGCGGTGCTGCTGCCCCCGCAAGCACTCCTCAGAGTAGGTAGACATTCCCAAAGCCACTGCAAGCTCTAGAAGGTGGAAGATAGGCCTTTCAGGTGACCTCTGGCTAAAGTAAGAGCTGAGGGGAGGGGGAGGAAGAAAATGAACTCATGTTTATGTAACCCACCATCCCAATGTTTCAGACACATGTACAAACCACACCACACTCAGAACTCAAAGTAGCACATCCTGGCAAGCCCGGGAAGAGTTTGAGAGAAGAAAACCTAGATAAGCCACAAGCAGATATTAGGAAGATGGGTGGCCCTCGCCAAGCATCTCACTGGGATTCAAGGATTCAGGCACTGAAGACCTAAGTTCCAATCTTGGCACTGTCCTGCATGACCTTGGGCAAAGGACTTAGGCACTCTGACCCTCGGTTTCCTTCTCTGAAAAACAATGTGTCTTAGAACCACTGTGAGGAGTCAGAAAGAACGTGCCATAAAGTGTCCAGTACAGCACCTGTCACTGTCCCCACATCCAGAAAGGTAGTCAACATCATTTTCACAGGTTGATAGCAAAGGACAGAACTTCCAGATCCTGAAGGAGGTTCCCCATGACCCTTCCTGGGCCAGGGAGTCCCACTTCTATTCCCCCCTGCGTGAAGCTGACAGTCCCCTTGTGGGGGTAGAGACTCAGAGGGTTCTAGCCCAGATGGTGAGGGGTCCTGCTCCAGCTCCCCAGAGACCACTCATGAGGAACAAGTCCAAGTCCCCTCCTGCCCATCACAGGGAACTGCAGAAAGGAGACCTGGGCCAGAGAAGTCAATGTTTGTGGATCAGAATATTCGGTCTGGCCTGAGGAGCAGGCCAGATGTGGAGAGGCTGTGCTTCCAACCCTATCACCAGCACCGGCTGAAGCCCCTGGGCCAGTGTCCTCAACAGTCAGCCTTCCCCCAACCCCCACTGCAGTCTTCCTGTTTGAAGAGAGAGAAGGGAGAACGGAGGAGTTGACCCAAAAAACAATAGAGGATCCCAAAGTGATGATTCACAGTCCTTCACAGCCCAACACCTCATTTTTTGAACAGGGAGACTGAGGCCCAGCAGGAGGCAGGATCTGAGAGGGAGACTGCGCCTGGCCCAGGGAGACTACAAGTTACCTGGGCAGCGGAGCTTTGCCAGGCCTCTGGGATCTCAGTGTGAGCAGGAGTGTGAGACTGTGAGTTAGTGTGTGTGTGTGTTTAGGTTTGGAAAGTGGAGCCTGAGATTACCTCAGAGACTTGCTTCTGCTGCCAGAAGTGTCACCCCACTAGATGCTGCCCAGCCTTGGCCCCATCTCTCTGCCGGGGCAAGTAACTCAGGGCCACCCCCACGCACAGAGTTCCAAAGGGGTGCCCTCCTGGGGAGAGTCCTAAAGAGACCTTGTCCTCGGGCCCCCCTTCCTCCCTCGCCCGTCCCCATCTGAGGGTCCCTCCTCTCCGCCGCTGAGTGTCCACTCTCTGACCTCACACGCGCACTAGGGCCCGGCCACTGGGGGCTGGTGCTTATAGTAACCTGGAGCTCCCCTCCCGCTACCTCGCACACTCCCACCGGCTCACACTGGCAGGTGACACACGCACTCTGATCCCAGTGACCCAGGGTCTCACAGCAGGCTAGGTCACGGCCACCTGCAGCAACCCGGGGTCTCACTTTCACGCAATCACACGTACACTCGGCTTGTCGCGGGCGCACAGAGCCCCTCTGTGTCGCCCGCTCGGCCCGGAGCCACCACCCAGTATCCCGGCCGCACGTTCGCTGGGGTTGGGCGGTCTCACGCGCCGTGTCACCCACAGTCACGGGCTGACACCGTTCAGACCTCCCCCCTCTGGCCGCCCGCGCCGCAGCCGCACGGAGGCGCGCCATCCAGTCCCGCACCCGTCCCTGGTCTCCGTCCAAGTTTCCCGGGCCGGGGCGTCTCGGAGGACCGCCGGCTCCCTCAAACTGTGAAGTTGCGCGGCCGTTTTCCCCCGCGCGCACCGCCAGGCCCGGAGTCGAGGGGGGAGGACGCGCAGGTCCCGGGGCAGGGGACTGTGAGACCGGCGCGGGCCGGTACGTGAGACGCCGGGACAGGACGCAGGGGCGGGCGGGGGGGCGGCGCGGGGCTGCGGCATCCGCCGCTCGGGCGAACTTCCTCAGAAACGAGGGGAAGCAGGTTACGCCATGCGGCTCCGCATCTCTCTGGCCTGGGCCACAGGCAGTCCTCCTTACCTGGACGTGTCGCGACAGCGCCAGCAGCTCGCTCCCCGAAAGACGCGACACCCCAAACCCGGCTAGGCGAGCGCACCGGCTGCCGCGCAGCCTGCGCGCCTTTTGAATGAAACGCCAGCCCGGCGGTGAGGCGCGCAGCCCCGCCCCCGCGCGTCACGGCCGCCGACCCCGCCCCCGACGTCAGAGCCCGGGCTCGGGCCCCCCAGCCCCCACCTCGTAAAGCCACGGAGGGTCTTGTGCTCTTGCCTCCCGGCCGAGCTGCTCTCGGTCGCCATCTCTCGCGTCCCGGGGGAACTGCAGGGGGTTGAGGGACAGGGCGGCGGCGAAGCCCAGGAAACCTCTTGGTTCAACCCTTTCTGAACTCCAAATAAAGGTAGACGGGAGACTTGGATGCTACTCCTGGTCCTGTCACCAGTGCCAGCGCAAACGGGGTCACCAGTGCTTCTCGTTTTCCTCCTGAAAATTGGCAGCCAGGAAGAATGACCTCATGTTGTCTTGTCCATGAGACCCAGATGTGCATCTAGAAACCCTAGTTGGTGAGAAAAGATCTGATGAAAGTAAATCTGTAAAGGAGGTACATGTGGTGGCCTCCTGCACATCCTCAGGGACACCCCAAATCTCCTTCCTCCAGACCTTTCTTCTCACCACTCCCCACCTCTCTTCGGTGCTGTCCCTCCTTCCAGCAGGACAAGTGATATACTGCTCTCCCTCCCTCCCTGCAGTCCCATCCTGCTGATTCCCAGTGCCAGCCATCAGGGTGTCCAGCAGAATAGTGACTAGGAACATTGTTTTGCACAAACTCCAGGGCACTAACTGCATTGTATTCCCGGCTCTTGAATTGTGTCCCCTGAAGTTGTGGGATGTGGTAACCAGGACTGGAGGAAGCAGAATCTCCCGCCCGCCCCCCACCCCACCTCCTCAGTGCCATTCTGCAGCCTTCCTAGGACATCGGGGAGGGGCCTCATGCTGGGGGCAGAGGGCTGGCTGGGATCAAGATAATCACAGCCCAAGACAGAGGTGGAGGAAGGGAAATACATTTGTTGGGGATAATGGTGGGGAAGTTGGAAGGTTCTAAACAAATTGAATCATAGAATCTGAACTGTGGGGTGAGAGGGGAGGAAAGCCTCCATTTCCCTGGGCCATGACCAGGTAATTGGGGTGAAGCAGAAAAAGCTTGGGTCACTGATGTCAGGATCACAGCCCCAGTCCACTCATACATCAGTTGACACCCGCCAGGGATAGGGACAGGGATGATCCCAGGATCTTATATCCCACAGAAGGAGCACAGGAGGATTCATGCTGGGGACCTGAGGAGGAACTCGAGCCTCTCAGAACGCCCTCTCTTCCTGCAAATTATTTTCTTTTTAAGGGAACTTCTGTCCCACAGTTCCAAATTCTGGGGTTCTAATGGTGGCATGTCTCATGCCACTCAGTAGACCAACTGGGGATGTGCTTTTTGGTCAAGGAGCACTGGTCATTAATCACACATCCTTCAGAGAGTCCAGGCCTGTCTTTCCCATAGCTTCGGTCAAATCCACCACCCCACTCAGTTATATGTGGGAGGTTATCTAATGGTAAGGGTGGGCAACAGCCATCTGAGCCAGGAGACAAGGTCGAGGGAGGGGGGACTCCTGTGGTTCTGGGGAGTCTGGTTGGCAATTTTGAGCTCTCAGGGTGCAGCTCCATAAGCCACAGCCCGCACTTACCCCACCCCTACAGCCTCAGCTTATGAGGAAGCCTAATTATTATTTACTGCTGGCTCGGACTCCCAAGCCACAGTGAACTGCAGGTGGGACCCTGCCCAAGAGTCTGGAAGCATCTAGCGCTTCAGTGAGGAAACAGGGAAGGAGTTGTAGATGCCACAGGAGAGATTTAGATCAGCTTTTTATGGGGCTTGGAGAACCACAGGCTTGAGAACAAAGGTTTCTCAGACTCACAGGCTTTTAAAACTTCTGGCATCTGAGAGGGACCCATGGGACCTTAGCATTACAATCCCTGATCTCAGGGACCACAAAAGTCCTTCTCCTTGAATCTCATGGTGCAGTCATGGACGTGAGCCCAAGTGAAAGTCCGTCCCTCACTGTAGGTGGCAGAGCACAAGGCTCCAGCAGGCTGGGATGATGATCCAGAGTCAGGGGCATGGGCAACAGATCCCACTTAAGCCCTGCCTGGGCTGTAGGAATAGGGGCATGAGGTGCAATGGTTTGCAGGGGATTTGTGCAGCTATTAGCCTCTGAGCTTGTGGGCCAGTAATGATGGCACCCTCTACTGGCTGGATGTGAATTACAACATGGAAGACTAAAGCAGCGGGGATGCTGGGGGAGCCTTAAATTTCAGTGCTCTATGCCTGGTTAACCCCAGCTGGCCAAGTCCCTTTGGAAGGTGGGCTGCCCTCCTGCACTGGTGTCTGACCTCCAAGGGGAGGGTGTGCTTGGTTTAAGGAGAAACAGCTTTGGGTGGGAAAAGCAGCCTAGGGCAAAGCAGGAGGGGGGCCTGAGGGCCAGGTTTAGTCTGCATTTTCATCTACATCCTGGTTTGGGTCTGGAATCCCACTGGGGTTGGGCTTCAGTGTCACACAGATAGTCATGAAGTACCAGTTCTGTCATTGCCAGGCTGTGTGGCCTTAAACAAGTGACTTCACCTATGAGCACCCAGGGTGCTGTGAAGATCTGCTGAGACCCGATGTAGGAGGCACCAGCTCCTTCCAGGCAGCTGGGCTGGGGAGCCCCCAACTGCTCCCTCTTCTTCCCCACCCTCAGCGTTTGCCGTGTCCTCCTCAAAGCTCGGCACTTGGACTCTGCCCTCATTTATCCAGAAGCCTGCTGGCTGTCTCCCTCCGTCCCACCCAACCCAGCTTGAGATGCCTTTGCCAGGCAGGGCTCCTTATTGGCTATAATGCACTGAAAATAGCACTTCCCCTTGCTGCTTCCTGCAACTGGCCTGTGGCTTAAGGTTTGTGAGGACAGATGAGAGACTCTGTGTTTGGCAGGCATGCGAAAGACGTGAAGGGCTCTGAGGTCACTGGATCCAGAGAGGGCAGATATTCATTAGAGTCGCATAGTGAGGGGAGGCCAGGCTGAGGCACGTGTTCAAAACCCTCGGCCCCCACCTCCTCACCAGGCCCTGCCCGGGTCTAACCCAGGACCTTAGTCATACTTGCAGGTCTCTGGAACTACAGACTGGTGTTGACCCTGGTTCGAGGTGTGTTGAAGGCCAGCTAAGTTAGTCCTGTGATTCCTGGGTCCTCTGGTTTTCCTGACCACAGGAAATCTTTGGGCCTGCACTCTGCTCCACACATATTTCACCCTGCTGTGTGACCTTGGACAAGACCCTATCCCACTCTGTGCCTTGTCTTCCCCATAAGGTAGATGGTCTAACCAAACCCTATCCTCTATCCCTAGCCTGAGACTACCTGGAGATCCCCTTTGAAGAGACTAGCTTTTGGTCATGTCCTCTGAGGTCAGGACTGCCTGCCCAGGGCTACTCTGAGGAACATGAGCCAGATATCTCGAGTGATTGGGTGTGGCTCTGGCTGCTCAGATTCTATCTCTCCTGGTCGCCCGCCACCCCACACGGCTATTCTTCCTCCCTTCAGTGAGACCTGAGTGGACAGATCATATGTGAATCCAGATTCTACTTAGTAAGTGGGTGACCTTGAGGAAGGGATTTAGCCTCACTGAACTGGTATCCTCATCTGAAGAAGAAGGTAATAATGGCACCAACCTCCCAGGACAGTGTGAGAATTAAAGGAGACGATCCATGCTCCTGGCTTGCAGCAAACTAGAAATGACAGCAGGGGTGGTTGTTTTCTGACACTGAAGACCTGGAAGTGGATCCCAGTTGAATTAGCCAATTTAATTCAACAGCTATTTACTGAGCACCCACTATGTTGGGCACTGCAGGAGCCCTAGTGCCCTAGAGATGAAATGAAGAGCAGAACAAAGTTCCCCTCATGGAGCTCCCGTTTTAGCCTCCTGTGCTCCGGCTTGGCAGGGTTAGGACTTCTCACCCCACACCCTCTATCCACTTTCTTTGGCTCAGCTGTTCCCTCTTCACATCAAACCCAAGTTCCATTTCCTCCCACCCAGTGGTCAGTCATGGCCATGCCCTTGAGAGCAGTGGTTTCCACCTCAGCTGGCAAAACTAATCCATGGTGTTGAAATCCAGGATAGGATTCTCCTTGGAGGGTAGGCTAGGCAGGGCATCCAGAGAGCTTTCAAGGTGATGAAACACTGTTCCTCAGTCTGGATGTGTTCATATTAAGGAATTCATCAAGCTGGACACAAATGATTTGTGTACTTGTCTGTGCAAATGTTGTATTTCAACCAAAGTGTCCTAACAAAACGCTGATACCTGATGCGCCCTGGTAACGCAGGGATCAAGCCCTTGGCGGGGTGCAGTCCACACTCCATCCAAGGACCTGGGTTCACAGCCCAGGACCAGAGGGAACCACTAAAATGAACAGCTACAGAAGTAGAATTCTCCCTCCTCTCTCTTCCTTCTTGCCTGATGCCTGCCTACCTTCATTCCTATTGAAAACAAAAAAACCAAATTGATACCCGAGTCCCTTCCTCAGTACTGTGATTCAGTTGGTTTGGAATGTGGCCTAGGTTCTGCAGGTGACTATAATGTGCAGTCACAAGGTGGAGGACAGTGAGTTAGAGGAACTCATCCCTCTAGAAGTCTCACCTGGGCCCAGGGCCTGACAAGTGTCCACCCAGAGCCACCCCCCACCGCTGACTGGCTATGCCCTGGGATGAGGCGCTTGCCCTGGGGAAAGGGGCCCATCTGGACTTGGGGAGCCCAGTGCTGAAACTGAAGTCTATCCAGGGCCCTGTGTTGAGTGGAAGAGGCCGCAACACAGCAGGAGCTGTGAAACAGTGAGAACATCTGCTTTGCAGCAAAGGAGGAAGCAGAGACTCAAGGTAGAGGCCAGGGGCTCTGAGAAGGGACTCATACCTGGGCCAACACACTGACAACCACTGGCTGCCAATTCCTGTCTCCACTAATTAGCTCATCTATTTTTTCAGATCAGAATGCGTCTCCTGCAACGCAGACCTGCACACAAGCAGCAGTGGTCCTGAGGGGGGAAAGGATTAGCAAATCTAGTTTATCGATGAGGAACTGAGGGCTCAGAGGGGATACAACTCACTATATAGCCAGTTAGTGATAAAGTCAAGGTTTCTGTTTAGCTTCGAAGCCTGTGCTCCTTCTAATTGTTTCATCGTACATACGTGACTGTGGCCTCTACTCTGATATCTGTTGATTCTCCAGCCTCATGTTAGGATTTGCTGGAGAGCTTAGCTTGCCGGAGGAGCCATAGGCAGGCTCAAGTTGTCTCGTTTTTTAACTGCACCACACATCAGACTCCCAAGCTCCATCCCAGATCCACTGGCTGAGGCTGAGGGGAGCCGGGGAAGATGTTCTTACAGGGGTATTAGATGTATTATGCTTTATGTTATGTTCTCTATAAAGGCTCTGAACAGGAAACACTGGCTACAAGCGCTGGACTAGCTCTACCCCCTTGCTCTGATGAGGACAGTGCAGCTCAGAGGCAGAGGCGGCCCGGCCAGCCCTGCACTCAGCTGGATCTCCAGGGCTTCCCTTCTGCTCCGGTGAGTGGGCCTCGGGAGCCGCAGGTGCCGGGGGCGCCCTGAGGTTAGGGACAGGAGGCCACTACAGCCACCATCGGGGAGCAGACATTTGGTGTTTCTATTTATTGACGCTTTAAACTTCATCATCAAGGAAAGTTAATACATGACTGTTGGTAGCAAGAGAAACATAATCTAAGACCACAATGACCCACCCACCCCAAACAAAAACCACCAAACCAACCCCATCTGAAACCAGACCTTTGGAGCTGCAGCTGAAGCAGCAAAGGGGCTGGGGGTCAGACTGGCTCCCTGCCATTCAGAGGGCAGGGAAGACTCCCTTCGAGTGGGAACCTTCCCAGTTGAAGAGACCATGTCCAGCCCCTCCGCTTCGGGCATCCTTCCTGGAGGGGCTGCCCTTGGCGGGAGAAGGTGAGAAGAGGGATTCAGTGGTCAACGGAAGGGGCTCCTGCATCACCCTCCCAAGGCGACCCTACATGCCAGTGCATGAGACACAGGGGCGGATGCTGGGGGCAGGAGAGCAAAGGCCCTTTCTTATTCCCTACTCAGACCAGGAGAGAGCCTTGGTTAAGGTCCCACAAATGTTCCCAAGTTAAGAAACCATAAAGGCACTGCCAGCAAGCTAAGAAATGTCAAGGCCTGGGGAAGCCCCCCCAGAAGGGAGTCACTGTCCCCCAACAGTCATCACCCTATTCTGGATGATGGAGAGGACTTGGTCATTGGCTCTGGATACTGGAGGGCAGCCCATTCGGGACGAGGCTGTGGAAAGTATGTTAAGAAGCAGTGGTTTAGTGCCCTGAACATGCGCTGTGTGTGTGTGCACGCATGCACATGTACATGTATGTGATGAGGGGATTGGTCCCTCCGAGAAGGCTTGGTCAGGGTCCCAGGGTGGCCCCCAGGGCAGGAATAGGGTCTTTTCCTTCTGTTATTTCCTTAAATCACCTTCTGCCCAGGTCATTGCATAAATAAGTGCTTGGGAAGGTACACATCTAAAAAGGAACATAAATACTGTACATGGGAAAGGCTTCCATCCCTCAGTCTTCCCACTGCCCCCAGAAAACCCTCCAAATATTGCACATGGCCCTCCCCAGCCCTGTGGGGTCCAGGCCCGGCCGTGTCTTTGGTAGAAGCTCCAGGGACAGAGGTCCTGGGCAGCCCACATGTCCAGTTCCCACCCTCATCATGACTGGGAGCCCTGAAGCAGCCCGGGGGTCAGGAAAGGCCTTGGTCCGACTGGCCAGCAAGTGTTCCATCAGGATGCTTCCATGAGGCTGGGAGGAGTCCAGATGGGTAGAGGAGTGCCCCTGCTCAGACATTCCCGGTCAGTCTACATGTGGGCGAAGAGGCAAGCAGGCTGAGGCAGGTGGGCAGGCGAATCTGGGGCCACAGTGGACAGAATCACACCCTCCATAGGAGGAGATGGTTTGTGCTGTCATCTCGGCCCACAGTCTCGCTGCTGCCTCCGCCCCCACTGCTGAGTCGGAAGTCCTCATAGCCATCACCTCCACTGATAACCAGCATTTTAGGCCTGGCAGAGGCAGGGCCTCGGTACCGAGGGCAGTCCCGGTGCTCTAGAGATGGCAGCTTCTCAGGGCCTGAGGGACAGAGGAGGATCCATTAGCTGGAGGTGACCGGTGGCTTCATGGTCCCATCATGGCTTAAGGGCCTGCACCCCACAATATAGGAAGAAAACATGCACACTTCCTATAGGGGATCCTAATTCCTGTGAACAATAACTTCCTATTTATAAATAAGTGCCCACTTCCAGGCAGTCAGACAACTTCTTACCTCCTGTCTGCACCAACTCAAGATGGACATAACTCCTCGGGGCCACAACACTTTCTCTCTCGATTACTGCACACGGACAGTCCTCTCCATACTCACTTCCTGCAGCCCTTTCCTAGGTGGCTTAAGTCTTCTCTGGACCCAGACAGCTCCTCACAGAGCCTTTCCTGCCTCCTGCTTCCCAGGCCTCTTCCTCACGGGAATATGTTTCCTGCCCTGACAAAGCGAGACCTTGCTACTTGTGACCTCCTTGATGTACATCATTTCCTAACATGTTTTGCTTTCTAAGTCTCACAGTCCACTTCCTGTTCTCTATGCCATTCTGTGTTCTGCTTTCTGGTGCTATTTCTATTTCCTGCTCGGCACATCACTTCCTGCCCAAGGCCTTATTTCTAGTTCTATTTCCTGTTGCATATAACCCTTCCTGTGTCACATTCTAATTCAGTCTCACACACCCCTTGTATTCTGCATTTCATTTTAGGGCTTCCGTCACTACCTCCTATAATCCACGGCACTTGCAGGCCTACAGTACACGTTTCCTCCCTCTTCAACCCCTCTGGCAGGATGGTGGGAAATCCTACACCGGAGCGCAGGTTCCTCAGGCTGGGCAAGGGCACACAGACCCACCTGTGTCGGGGGGAGGTGGTGGGGTTGAGCAGAGCAGGTTGAAGCCATCCGGCAGCTGGACAGCGGCCAGGAAGCGGACATGGCCAGTGTGTCCCTGGCCTAGGCCTGCAGGGCTGAGGGGTGCTCGTGGGCAGCTGATGGTACTGGGTGAGGTGGGCAGGGTGAGCACCACGCCAGCACTGGTGCCCACCCATAGCAGCTCTTCACACACCAGCAGTGCTGTGATCCTTAGACAGGCGGCCTTGTGCTGCCGGATGATGGCGTCCGAGCCTGGGGTGGGAGACAGACCGGAGTTGGGGCCAACGGCCAGGCAAAGCCCTCCTCGAGGACAGAAGCAGAAGAGCTCTGAGAGAAGGCACAATGGCAGGCTGAAGTTAGTACCTGCCAGCATCCTGTGCACAGGAGGTGTGACGTCCACCTCAGCCAGCTGCTCGAAGGTCTCTGGATGGTAGAGACACACGTGGGCACTACCTTTCAACGTCACCCACACGCCCAGGCTGGAGTCCACCATGCAAGCCACACTGCGGCTGGAATCCTGCCCCACGAAGAACGTGTGCTGGGGGAGGGGAGGAAGACAGCAGACAGCTAACTGGCAGGCCTGTCTTCCCCAGCCTCCCATGTGTGCTGTGCCAATGCCCAGACTTCCTGCCCTGCAGCTCACACCGTGCCCTCCAGGAAGCCCACCCAGAGCGACAGCAAAGGCAGTCTTGCTCCTTGATCCGCATGATTAACCTCCCAAAGCTGATTTTACTGGCACTGCCCCACTTAGTCCCCAGGAACTAACATGGAAGTGCCCTTTCGCCATGAAACTTAGGACTTAATTGGTCAGAGAATTTCAAAGTTTGAAGAGTTTTAAAACCAACCACTGGCTCCTCCCTAGACAAAGAAATGCTTTTTGATGGCTACCAGACCTCCCTATTACGGGTTGGGCTCATTCCGCGTCACTCCACCCCCATAACCCAGGCTACCTCCAGCTGCAGAGTGTCAGGGCTCAGGACAAGGACTCGGTTCTGGCATCCACACCACAAACGCCCACCCACAGACACCATCTTGGTGATGGGGCTTCCCTGAGCACCCAGTGTCACTGATTTCAAATTCTGGGGGTCCCAGAAACGGCCTGGAGAGGAAGTAAAGAAAACAGAACATTCAGAACAGAATTGCATTTGAGCCTCATGCCCTCCCTTGACATGAAGTGCTAAGAACCTCATTTATGAAGGAGGACACCAGGGCACAGAGTTGTTCAAAGCCACAGCTGCAGATTCAAGGCCCCAGGCTTGTCAGGAGAGAGCCCCCCCACCAACACAGGGCTCCGGGGACTGCAGGGAGGACTGAGTACTCACCTGCTTCTCTTTGGTAGACCACAAGTTCTCCATTGGCCAAAGACACAAATACCTGGTTATTCAGATACCTGAGCAGGAAAAAGATCGAGAAGTCAGGAACTTCAGGAGGCCACAGCAGGTGACTGAGGCCAGGGGAGTCACAGAATGGGTACAGCTCCCAAGTGAAGGTTTCTGGCCTCCAGCCTCCACAGACAGGAGGGGCCAGTAGAGCAGGGGACCCAGGGAAACAGAGGTAGGCCTCACACGTAGCTGAGAAAGGTCTGGACAGGAAGAGCTACCAGAGGGTCTTACAGGATGCAGGTCACGGAGGCTGCATGTTGGAGCTTCATGCTGTTCCTGCGGTCACGGATGCTGTCAGAAGACTGGTAGACGTGGACACTATGGAGCAGGGATGTGCATTTGTGACAGTGTTTGGGCTCAATTGTCCCTGTCCTCCACCTCTTGACCTCCACCACCATCTCCTCTGTGCCAGGTGCCTGCCCAAGATACTGAGATCCCACAGCCTCCTTGTGGGTCCACTGACAGCCTGGCTGAAGGACCCTCAGCCTTCCTGCTCGGCTTCAGAATCTCACATGATTTCCAAAGCAGAGAGCTGCAGTATCCCCTGCCCCAACCTGGTCCCTACCAGCCATCCTCAGTGCCCAGCCACACGGAGCTCTGGTAGGCCTCAGGGTCCACGCTCAGCAGGTCTTCCAGGCTGCCCCGGGTAAAGGAACCACGGCTGGAACGGCGAAGGGCTCTCCCATCCATGGGGCTAGTACCACAGGGCCCGCCAGGCCCAAAGGAGCCAGAGATTGACAGGAAGCCAGGCTCTTGCTCCTCCTCTGAACTGGTTGTCTCCACTGTGGGCTCCTTGGAGCTTGGCGTCTCCTCATCTGAGGAGACATAGATCTATCTTCATTTTCCTCTGCCAGACCCAGGACCTGACATCCCTCTTGGCCTCAGTATCCCCTCAGAGCAACCCTGCTGCTCATGTCCCTCCATATCGCTGAGGCCTCTGCATCAACTCAGGCCTTATTACTCTGCTCACTGACAGCTCAATGCTCCAGGTGCCTGCTCGAGCCTGGCCTTCTCCAAGCAGCCTCCCAACCAAGGACAGAGGGGCCAGTCACTCTACCCTGTGCTCCATCTTCCTTCACCAGGCATTGGGGCTGCAGAATTTGGCCTGATGATCCCTTTGTGTCCTCAGTATCACTGGCCTTCCCATCTCGTTGGCCCCCACTGCTCTGTGCTAACACTGACTTGATTCCGTGCCTTTTCCCACACTGTCCCCTCCTTGTCCATCAGTGCTCACTGGGCTGCGTCCCCTGAGCTGTGCACCTGTGCCTGACAGCCCCAAATAGGACACTCACTGCCAAAGCTAGAGGAGATGGTGGAGCGGCTGGCCTGACTCTGCAGGGTCCCCGAGGGACTGGGTGAAGATTCATCATCAGAATCACTGTCAAAGGGCACCAATTCTGGGCGGAGGGCACCCTCGGAGGGGCCTGGTGCCGTTTCCAGGCCGGAGCCTGCAATGGAGATGTGCAGGCAGGGCTGGGGCCCTGGCTCTGCCAGCACTGCTGCTTCCTCGTCAGTGGCCTCTATGTCTAGCTCAGGCCCAGCGGGTTCAGGTGTCGTCTCAGAGGGGTTCCCCAGCGGTGGAGGCTGGTCCCTGCAAGATGGGGTGAAGATGAGACCGGCTGGGAGCAAACACTCCTCTGGATCTGAAGATAGACCGGCTCTCTCCCCACACATTTCCCAGGCCCTCCTGCAACAGGTGGAGGTGCCTAAGGGGCAGGGACTCCTTAGCATGTGCCCACCCTGTGGCCCCATCTGCTTCGGGTCCTTACCGGTGACAGCGGCGCTGCAGGCCTGGCACTGCTCCGATGCAGAGGATGCGGGCGGAGCAGACCGCGATGCAGGCCTCCACGTCAGGCTCGGCGCGCAGGCTCAGCAGGCACACCTGGCCCACATAGCCGTCGCTGTTACACACCCACACCTCTGGGCTGGGTTCCGGGCAGCTGCTCAGGGTTGGGGCCGCACAAGAGAACTACAGAAAGTGCCAAAGGAAGGGGCAGGTGAGAAGAGAAATGGCTGCCAGGCTCCCGCCTTCCCCAGACCTACTAGCAGGCCCTGTAGGGGATGGAGGGAGGACTGCGTGGGTGCATGTGAACTCCCAGCACACCCAATACGCAGAGCGTGTGGCAATTTGAGGTGATGCCCTCAAGTCTAGAATCTTTGCTCATCATGTGCACAATACCTGCGTGATAGGTCATGCATGTGCACATGCATATGACCCAAGTGTGATATGTTTACATAAAACTAGTGTGAAGATGGTAACCTTTGTCCATATGTATGCATTCACACAAGCACATACATCAGATGCCTTCCACCAATCTAAGCCTTTGTGCATATCACAGATAAGACACGCACGCACATACTGCTATGCAGGGCAGAGAGCTGTAGACTCAGCCACGGAGCAGTAGTGGTCCAGACATGCACTTCAAGTTGTACACCCAACAAGGACACATGAGCGGGTGCTGGCCTTGAGGACGCTCACACGACCCAGGTGCACACACACCTGCATGCCGCTGCGGGTTTTCATGATGGGGATGGCCTTCAGGAACTCGGGGTCCAGACAGCTTTTGCTGGATGCTGTAGTGACATGGACAACAGACAGGTATGCTTAGCATCTGCCTCACCCTAGTCTTAATCTTGCTTATCTCCCTTCCTCCCCTACCCCTCCCGGCCTTGTGAGAGGGAATTAGGTGGTTGTGAATTACAGCCTACAGGTCCCTGGATTCAATTTTTTTTTTTTTTTTAAAGGAAAGATGCAGGCAGAGATGAAAGTAAATAGGCAGGCAGGCAAGAAGAGAGAGGAGGAAGAAGCATTTCATTTTACTTAGCTGTTCATCATGGCTGTCCATCCTGTCCCACTCACAGCCCTGAGTCTTGAACCTGAGTCCTTATGCTATATGAGGACAATGTCTGGTGGCCTTATCCACTAGGCCACCAGGGTACGCCTTTTTCCTGGTCTCAATTTGCCCATCTGTACAAGGCGGCAGGTAGACCCAGAGGTATCTAAAGATTCTTGGGCATGCCCTGGTGGCCTAGTGGGCTAATCCATTGCAGAGGAGTCCACATACATGCCAAGGTCCCCGGTTCAAGGTCCCTGGGGTCAGGGGAGACAACCAAGGTGAACAACTAGATAAAATCCAGTGCTTCTTCCCTCTCTCTCTTCCTCTAATTGTCTACTCATCTTCATTCCTGTCTGCACCTATCCTTTAAAAAAGAAAAGAAAAAAAAAAAAGATTTTCTTAGCCAAAGACCCTGATCATAGTTTACCCCGATCCAGGCCTGCTCAGAGCGTGTGCTAGGGGAGGGTCTCTGCTCATCCACTCCCAGGACAGGGCTCCTGTCTGAGGCTGACTCTATTCATGGACTCCCCTCCCTACCAGGAAGTCCTGGGGAAGTCCTGTTTCTCAGCAGAAGTCTTTCCCTGCCCTCCAACCAGAGGGACTGCTGCATGCCTCTCTGAGAATTCTGGCTCCTGGCATTTCAGAGGTTCTGGGTGCATGGGCCCTGGCTTACCCAGCTTCCTCTTGGCCTCATCAAAGGCCTGCTCGAAGCCGAGGCGGGCATCAGGATGGGGGAACTCAAAGATGAAGGATTCAGTGCCCTCGGGCCTAGTGGTACACAGCTCCAACTTGGTCGGGGGGAAGGAAAGCGCATAGCATAGCGCCTGCTTCTCCGACAGGTCCCGGTGCATGGCGGTCGAGAGGTCCCGCAGCGCGTCATCCAGGCTCTGTAGGGAGCGGGACCCAGGCTTCAGGCCAAACATGCCCCCAAAGCCTGCTCCTGTCCTGAGGATGACTGCAGGGACTGGCCTCTCCCCTCAGACAGAACATCGAACACAGCATTTCCCCTTTTAGCAAGAGGCAGCCTGTACTCCCTCCATAGATGACACGGGTTCTCTGTCCTCCCTCGGCTGGGGATGGAGCTGCGTCTCCTCCCTCACACATTACTTCCCTCAGATGGGGTGAGATTCTATTTCCCCCTCAGAGCAGTGACAGGGATGCCTGCTCCCTCCAGCAAATGACAATGCTATTTCACCTTCAGAGCATCAGGGAATCCACACCCCCACCCACCCCCCAGTCTCAGGCAGAGGGCGCAGACCTGGTGGGGGAAACCAAGGCTGTCAGAGAGCTTGTTCATTTGGCCCAGGGTGGTCAGGTCCTCATCTAGGCGACTGATGGCCTTCTGGATATTCTCGCGATTGGTGGCTTGGGATGCTCCTGGTGAGGACAGAGGAAAGTCATAGACAGAATCAGAGACAGAGCAGGTCAGGCATGGAGACTTTCCTCCCCTCGCTGCACAATGTGCAGCTGGGTGTGGAGAGCGGCCAGACCGACCATAAGCCCACGCTGCCAGGAACACAGTCAACAGGGAGCTCACAGAGAAATCCCAAGCCTGAGAATGCCCTGCCTGGGCCTGATTCACAGCCACAAAGCACAATGTGTCGGGTGTTTGGAAAGCTCCCCAGAGGAGCACAGAAATGAACAGCAGACGGTTCTGCAAGCAAGCAGGCTCCAGCTGACACAGGACTGCTGGGAGGCGCAGCTCCAGCAATGGGCTGGCAGAACGGGGACAGGCGGATTTGCTGACCAAGGGACTTACTTCCTCCACAAAGGAGGGAGCACTGCACTGGTGCCCTAGATTTCTCTGGTCCTGCCTGTGCCTGACCAAGGCCAAGCATGGACCCAGAGACCAGTTCAGCACACCCGACCCTGCCTGGTTGGGGTGCATACCCCGGATCCGTGGCCCACTCACAGTAGAGTAGATAGTAGTGACTTACTAAACAAGCCAAGTCTTGGATTATCTCCTACTTTTCTTTCTTCCTTTCTTTCTTTTTTTAAGAGATGAAGGGAAGAAGGGGAGGAAGAAGCATTTGAAGGAAGGAAGGAAGGAAGAAAGAGAAGGAAGGGCTTTCAAAATTTGTTTTGGTTGTCCCTCTGATGCTGGGGTTGCAGACCCAGGTCCTTGGGCTTTACATGGTCTATCACCCAGTTGCCACCTTAACATTGAAGTCACCAGGGCATGTCTTCTATTCCTTCTGAGAAAAACTGTCATCCTAATCCCCACCACCAGGGTAGCCAGGTTTTCTCCTGCCCCACCCCTGGCCCTGACTAACCGGACTGGACGCCTGACCTAAAGACAGTCATTTTATTGTTTGGTCTGTTCTCTGGTGAGCAGCAATGAATAAGATGAATAAACAGCCTGCATTCACCTGGGGGCGGGGCAAGCCTCTTCCTCACCCTGGGGGTCACCTGGGCGAGCCCAGGGAGTCTGGACCTGAAGTGCTGTCGGCCCACTACCGCCTCTGCGGCCCCTCAGGAAGGTGAGCTGCGGATCCTGGGCCAGCGAGGGCCAAGAGCCAAGGGAGAAAGGCTGACATGCAGCATGGACTGACAAAGACAGACAGACAGAAACACCTTATGCAGCTCCCAACAGGCTCAGCCCCAAATAGCATGGCCCTTTCCTTTTAACCTTTTGCTTAGACTGACTTGCGTCTGTCCCCTGCACAGAACCACTGGAGCGGAACAGGGGCGCGCACCTGATACGAGGTGCTTACATGAGTTTGCCTGTGCAACTTACAGCCTGAGAATCGCCGCGAACTCCGGTATATCTGCACCCCTGGACCACCCCAAGTCCACTTGGAAGCCTAGGTTAGCCCGCCTGTCAAAGGGCCTGTCTGGCGGACAGGGCTTGGTCTGGCTCTGTGATTGCCCAGATCATCCTGCATGGGAAAGGGTGACCCGAAAGCAGAAAAGCAGATGCAGAGGCAAGCAGCCTGGTCACAACCCCCGGAGGCGACTCAGAGGAAGCCCTGAGCAGGCGTCAGCTGGCCCCACCTCTGACGATGTCCGCGTCTTCCAGCGGCAGCTTCCACAGCACCTTGTATTTGCTGGCCGTGTCGATGACGCTGGCTGCTGTGTACCTGGGGGAGCCGAGGGGGTGGTCAGGCTGGGGCGGGGAGTGGGCCCGGGGAGGGACAACTGCTCCTCTCTTCTTGACCCCCACCCCAGCCTGCCCCGGCCACTCACAGGCTCATGGAGCTGCGCCGCAGGGAGCCCGACTTCCTCTTGAGAGTGGTGCAGACGATGAGGTCGGTGAACAGGAAGAGGGACCGATCCTTCTTGCCACCCACTGCCTTCTGTGGGACCCAAGGCAGGGTTCAGGCCCAGAGACCCACCCTCTTGCCCACAGTGCCCCCGGGGATGGCCAGGCCCAGGGAGGGTGCGGGCTGTCCAGACTCAACCCAGGCTCCTGCTGAGGTAGAAAAGCAGGGGCAGAAGTATGGGCAAAAGTGGGGAGGTGGGGACATGTGAGGGGACAGCAGGACACTTCTTACCACTTCAATGACCATCTCCTGCCTCAGGAACCGCCGCAGAGGGGCTTGGAGCTGTGAGACAGAGCAGGCAGGGTGTCTTGAAGGCTAATTACACATTCCCATTCCTCCTGAACCCCCACTGAGCCCTTGGCCCTACTCATGGGTCAGGCTGGCGGAATCAACATCCCACCCACCCCGCCAGTGCTGTGCCCTCAGGCCATGGACACATCGCCAGAGACAGATGGGAAGGAGAAGGTGGACGGAAGCAGAAGCAGACGGGGAGATGCTGGAAGACATAGATACAAAGACACTGCAGACATGACTGGACCAGCCAAGCAGATGCGAGTGGCAGGGGGGACGCACATCCTCCATGCCCTCGATGTGAGCCTCGATCTCCTGCAGCACACGGGCCTGCCGCTCGGCTTCCTCGGCGCTCCGCACGCCCTTGTTGATGCGTTCGGCCACCTGCTTGATGTTCCGCTGCGCATCCAGGAGGAGTGGGTGGTCAGGGTGGTCCTCTGGCGTGTGCTTCAAGAGGTCCTGGTGCGGAAACGGGGGTCAGACTTGCCTGCTTGGCTGTACCTCCTGGGTCCAGGGCCCCACACTGACCACTGTAGATAGATGCCAACAGGGACCTCCTTTCCTACCCAACCACTAGAGTCCCTCATGACAGCTTGATGAGGTGGGAGCCCAAAGCCCCATGCATCCCCCAGGGCTTGCCTTCCTGCCCACCCAGCCCCATCCCACACTCACCTTCACCAGGAGCTCATAGCGTGGAATCCGCTGCACAGGTTTGATCATGAGGTCGGACAGCGCCTGTTTCTCCTTGTTCTCACGCATGCTTTGCTGAAATCCAAAACGGGGCGGCCAGGCACCCGTGTGAGGAATGACATGCAAAGAAGGGGATGTGCAGGGACAGCCCCCACTGCCCTGAGCTAGGGCTGTGGTGGCCAGGCTGGGAGCTGGGGGGTGGGGGCAAAGCAGGCAGAAGGTGAAGGTTACCCCTCCCCCCCAGCTCACAGTACCTCTAGGAACTTGAGAAAGGCAGGCCGAGCCTCCTTAGCCACACGCACGGCATCCTTTGCATTGAGAAAGTTATCAATATAAGCAGAATAGATGTTGACCAGGATATCCTTGGAGAACTATGAGTGAAAAGAGGCAGGTTGGGAACCCTCAAGTGTCCCTTAACTCCATCACCCTGTCTTGATTTTCACTGATTCATGAGCTGACATCTTTCCCCTCTAACTGGACATGATGCCATCTGTAAGGGACAGGGCGTGTGCCCGTGTCTTATGTGTGTGTTGTGCATGTAGCTGTGTGCACACACACGTTCATCTCTGTGTGTACGTACATAAGCTGGAAGTGTGCTGTGAGCTCAGACCTGGCGCTCTCGCTTCCAACTGGGCATCTCCACCCCTTGGTCTCCTATCTCTCCAAGTCCATCAGTCAGCTCTCCCTCTTCGCTGTCCTGAGTGACAAACTCATTCCACTGCTGGTGGCCTTTTCTTATATAATTCCCCCACCAGCAAGGCCCTTTTCTCATCTGAATCTCATCCAACCTGTGTTAACACATATTTGAGGAATGAGTTTGTATTAATTTGTAAAACAAAGTTACCTCAATAAAATACCAAAAGATAAAATAAATCTCATGCACCCTCAGCACTGGGCTCCAGTTCTGCCTTCTCCAGGAAGTACTCCCTGACTTAAGTCTCTGCCTGAAACGACAACTGGTCTATGGCCTCCCCTGATCCCCTAAGACAAGTCTTCCTTCTCCAAGAAGATATGCTCCTCTCCTACTCGAGAAATTCAGAGCAGGGCACACAGCTTGGGGCTAACACCTGCTGGCCAGCTAACAGTTGGGATAAATGTAGAGGTTTTTGGTTAGAAACCCTGGTGAGAGTTGGGACAGCCCAGGTCCTACCTCGGCTGCACCATGGATGGACTAAGTGATCTACAGTGGTGCTTCCAGCTCTGCTCTGGTCCTCCAAGCCCCTGGGTCTCTAAGGTGCTGATTGCCGTGCCCCATCACCCCCACCCCGGGGTGTGCCGCAGGGCAGAGGCTGAGGCACAGCCCTAACAACTATGTGCCCCCTGCCCGGGGTCAGAGCAGCCCAGGCTGCTCCTCCCTGGGGCCCAGGGCTTCTGCTGAAGTCCATGATCAGCATCAAGGTCTGGGCAGGGGATGAGCCCAGTGGCACTGAAGGTGATAATAGCCTGGAGATGTCAGTAGTCCACTTGGGGTCCCATCACAGCTGGGTCAAGGTTCTAGTCATGCCAGTTTCTGAGGCCTTCTAAGAGCTTCTTAGGCCCAGGGCCCAGCTTATCATCACAAATATGTTAACACAATCACATCTGAGAACACCCTGGTGACTTAGTATTAAAGCCCACTGGACGCAGTCCACAAACATCCCAAGGACCCAGGTATGTGTCCCGGGGCTGGGGGCACAACCAAGACGAACAACTAAAAATATAAAATGCTGCTTCCCGCTTCTCTTTGTGCATGTCTATCTCTGCATGCCTTCATATCTGCCTGCACTGTGCTTTAAAAAAGAAAAAAACTCACATCCCACAAAAATAGGTAAGGTTTCTTTCTTTGGCTAGTGACATCTTTGGAAGGAGTTTTACAATTTTTCTGTAGAGAGTATTTGGCTCTAAATATCCCTTTAGTTTGCTTGTTTAGCTTAGCTATGATTTATCCTCATGCACTTTGGAGACTTTCTGGAAAAATAACAAAATGTAACTCAAATTTTGCCAAATGAGGGTGCACCCTGACGGTCTCACAGTCTAGTACACCCTGAGAGTAGTCCCACATACATTCCAAGGTTATGGGTTTAAGACCCGCAGCTGGTGGGGAACAACCGATGTGAATAACTAAATAAAAAATAAGTGCTCCTTTTGCCTCTCTCAAAAAATTATTTTTTAAATGAATGCTTAAAAATAAATACTAAAATTAACAATTGCATAAAATTGCATGTTATGTTTCACAGACGTTACATTAAACACTGAAGAGCTTTGCTTTTGCGGTCCCTTTTGAATTTTGCAGTCAATGCCTTCCTCGGGTCTAGTGTACACTCTTAGAGCTCAAGGCTGAAGGTTTGGTCTGTGTTCAAGGGGTCTAGGGTGGGGAAGAGCATGGACGCTGGAACCAGGTTTCCTGGGACTGAACCCTCCATCGCTTACTAACTTAAGACTGATCAGGATACTTTCTCTGCCTTGGAGTCATCAACTTTAAACTCTGGGAATAATCACACCTCCCTCCAAGAGTTGTTGGTATATATAATGTATTTAGATTAATGCCTACCACGTCAAAAGAGCCAAGTAGTTAGCTATTATTATCAAAACAGCCAATGGAGAAAAGAACTAGGCATGGTAGGGGTTGAGGTCAGTACGAGTATCCATGAGGCCTCGGTCAGCATCAGCACCAGCTCAGGTCAGGACTAGGATGAAATCATGCCAGAAACCGGGGTTGGTGCAGGATCAGGGTCAGTTGGGTTGGGGTTGGGGTACCTGCCAGAGTTCAGCTAAGCTCTGGGGGTGGGCAGAGTCCCTGGCAGGTTAACCCAGGGGCTCGGTCAGTGTCAATGTCTGGTCCAGTTCCGGGGTTAGATTTGGGATCAGGGTTAGATTCCAGGTAGAGCATGGTGAGGTGGGGTGAAGGGTCCAGTCTCTGCCAGGAGGGGCCCAAGTTCGTGGGGGCTGCAGCAATGGGCAACAGGGCCACTCACCGACTGGATGAGCAGGTCTCCCACCTTCTGCTGGGCATGCCAGGTCTGCACGCAGTGTCGCACCTGCTCCAGAAACTGCTCATGGTGCTCCAGGAGCTCGGGGATCTGGTCGAAGATCTCGTCCACCAGTGATGGGTCACACAGCAAGGAGTTCTCTGGCTGCTTCAGTGGCTGCATGTAGCCCTGGGGGACCCACAGGGTCAGTGCGGGTCCCCTCACAGAGACGGCACCCCGACCCATGGCATGGATGCACATGAAATCACCCAGGCCTGCAGCTCAGCGCCCTGCCTCCTGGATTCCCCTTCACTCTCAGAGCTCTAGAAGCTGGAAGACCTGGTCCCATGTCCTCGCCTTGCAGTCCACGGCACAGGATGGAGGTGAGGGAGCACAGGAAAGAGCTGGTAGATGCATGAGCAAACAGAGCTCTTAACGAGGCAAGAAAGAGACTGGGCTCCCTGGAAGACCATACACATGCATTCTGCAAGTATTTTACTGAGCACTTAACTATGTGCAGGCACTGTTCTAAGAAATGGAGACCGCACTGAACCATCGAATTCAGTGGAACACACAAATAAAACAATTTCTTTTAACAGTGCAGGCAGGTATAAAGGAGGCAGGAACAAGCAGGAAAAGAGAGGAAGAAGGAAAGGTTTATCTATTTCTATTTAATTGTTCACACCCCCGCCCCCACCCTGGCCCCTCCATGATGCAGGACTTGAACCCAGGTATGTGGTTCGGAAGTGACTGACCTAACCACTACTCCACTAGGGCCAAACAAAATACAGTTTTAAAATACCTCACATTTAATCAAATCTAAGACACACCCTTATTTTTATTTATCTTCAAGATGAAATTTCCTTCCAAATCAATTAGGATATGCTCTTAAATATACTATGAACAACGATTTCAGAACTGTTAGAATGTGAAGAATGCGTCTTAGAAGGCATTCCATATGGAAAATGTGATAAGTTAAAAGTTGATGACGACTGTGGAGAAAACAGAGCAGGGAGGGGCACGAGAGGCCATATGGGAAGTTATTAGAGACTTTTAGTGATGTATCCGAGCGTTTTTCACAGTTTTCAGGATGCTAGACGGTCTGCGACTAAAACTCATTTCTTCATCTCAAACCTGCCTTCAGGGTGTCCTGAGCTGGAAGGCCCTGCGCTGTGCTGGAAGTGCATGCGGAAAGGCCGCCCTCTACCGGCCAGAACTGCAACTACAGGCCAAAAAAGGAGCGTGTAAAGAGTATGGAATAATATTTACATTAAACGTGAAAAAAACGGCTTGTTTTGCAGGACCATTTGGAGGAAGTGAAGGTCAAAAGACTCGCTGCCTGGCTGGGGATTCTGACAGGGCCATCAGGGAAAGGTGAGGAGCCAGACAGGCAGCTCCCCACTCCCAGCACAAGCCATTCTGAGCTGCCTAGGAGTCTGCTGCCCCTAGTAGAGCAGGAGCGAAACCACACACCTACGGGTTCCAGTGCCCCACTTAGAAGCAGGCACGCTGTGGGAGGAAAGAATAAACAGTGGCTGAGAAGCCACACAGAACCCGCTAGGAGCCAGCAACCTGCACTCACCACATCCTGGCTGGGGACAAGTGTCTGGCCTTGGAAGCCTGGACTGCAAGGGCGGCAGACACAGACCCCTATGCATGTGGAGCTGATGTTTTAGTTGAGGGAGGCAGGAAACAGGTATAATAAATGAAATGATCATACTGTATGCTAGATGGTAGTAAGTGCTATGGGGAACAATGTCACGAGTGCTAGGAGAAGGGGGCTTGGTCAGGGAGGGGGTGTTGTTAGCTGAGAATTTGGAATTGAAGACTCAAGGAGGGGCCCTGAGGGAGTGGTGATTAGGTCAATCATCTCCAAAGAAGCACAGTCCATATACCCCTGGGTTCAAGTCTTTGGTCAGGGAGGGGGTGGTGGGAAACGGGGCAGGGGCGGGGAAACCAATCAACAATTAAATAAAAATTAAAAATGCTTCTTCCTCCTCTCTTCTTGCCTGCCTACTTGCCTTCATGCTTGCCTGCACCTTTCCTTAAAAAAAAAAAAAAAAAAAAAAGACTCAAAGGATGAGAGTGGCCGGGGTGAAAGACTGTAGGCTTTAGGACCTGGGTTCAAATCCTATCACCTTCTGTTAACCTTGGCAGTTCATCTCTTCCTTCATTTGAAAACTCCTGGTCTGTAGAAATAATGCCAGTCGATGACAGGTCACGGTCTCAAGTTGACTGTCTCCTAAGCCTCAGGCTTAGGAGATCAGTGGGTGAGAGGGGACACCCGGAGTCAGACTGACAGGGATTCAACCCAGGCCGTGGCACTTTCTAGCCTCGTTCTGTGACCTTGAGCACGTTGCTTTACTTCTCTGTGTCTGTTTCCTCATCAGTAAGAAGGGGCTTGTGTTGAGCCTGACGTGAATTAACATGTGTAAAGGACATACCTTAAGAGCTCCGTAAACGTCAGTTTTCAGTACTGCCACTTGCTATCGACCGCGTGTTTCTGTCCTCCCAACACGCGTATGTTGAAACAGAACCCCAAGTGTGGTGGTATCTGGCAGCGGGGCCTTTGGGGCGTGGTTGGGTCATGAAGGTGGAGCCCTCCTGACTGGGATCTGTACTCTATAAAGGGGTTCCAGAGAGCTCCCGTGGCTCTGTCATTGAGATCACAGTGACAAGACAGCTGTCTAAGAGTCAGGAAGCACGTTCTCCCCAAACACAGAATCTGGTAGCACTTGACCCTGGACTCCCTAAGTCTCCAGAACTATGGGACGTAAGTTTCTATTTGTTTAAGCTGCCCAGTCCTCTGAGAGCTTTGCTGGAGCAGCCTGAAGACACCACTTCACAGGTGGAGACCAAGGCAGGTCACTCAGTCACTCTGAGCCTTCACTGCCTCATCTGAAGAAAGGGCCTGCAGCATCTATCCCACAAGGCTAATACCAGGCTAAATGCGATGTTACCTACACGTATGTGTGCAGAGCTGCCAGGCAGTATGCTAAATTATATCCACAAGTCTCCTATAACCTGTCTCTTGAGGCAGATACCATCGCTCCCCTCTCTACCGACAAGGAAACAGGCAGCCGCTGGCTATGTAACTTGCTCCAGGACACAGGGTCGGTCAAGAGGTAGAGCCATGTTCAAAGAAACACAAACAGCCTGGCTCCACAGCTGATCCTGAACCCTGGCTGGATTGCAGGGATGCCTTTCAGCAACAGCCCTTGGGTTCAGATGACGCTCTCCTGGCACCTCCATCCCGCCCCACCAACAGACTCTTCGGATTTCCTCAGCCCCATCCTCCCTTAGCTCTCTGCCTGTAGCTCCTGGGGGGTCTCTATGTGTGTCTGGTGTCAGCCAGAGAGTCCGAGGTAGAAACAGGGCCCAGGCCCTCCTGCCTGCTGTCTGTGAACAAGGCATGGGCAGCCTCATCACCTTGTAATCTTCGCCTTGGGAGCTGGGGGTGATTAGTTACATTTTGCAGACAAAGATACCGAGTCTCAGAGAAGGGAGGTGATCAGGCTAGCATCACCCAGAGGGAGGCAAGTGACTCATTGGCCTCTCTGACCCCAATGCCTTCCACTTCCACCGAGGAGACAACAGAGGAGCCCCTGTTCCTGCGCAGACCCCTGTAAGTTTACTTCTGCCTGACAGCTGGAAGCATCCTTTAAAGGTGCAATTCCAGTTGCATCCCTCCTGTGACTTCCTGGCACTTACAATAGAGTCCAGCAGGCCTTGGACCTGCACGGCCTGGCCCTGCCTTTCTCCCAGCAGTCACACCGGCCACCTGGCTGTCCCTAACTGCTCCAGATCACCTCCAGCCTCCAAGCCTTGGTTCCTGCGCTTTCCGCTGCCTGCAATACTGCCCTCTGGGCCCTTCTCTAGCTCAGCTCCTACCCACCCTTTAGGTCTAAGCTAAACACCCCAAGCTCAGAGAGGGCGTCCCTGAGTCTCCCACCAGGGCAGACCCCCAACTGAGGTTTCATCTCTCTGTGAACTTTAAAATATATAAACATAAAAGGAATGGTTGTGGTAAAATAAATGTAGCATAAAATCTGCCACTTTAATCCCGTCTATGTGTACACGTCACACCTCACATTAAGCCCACCTTTCCCAGGGACTCTAGCGTCATCCCAGGCTTCCCGTTGGCCCTCACATCGACCAGTTCATGACAAGTCCACCTAAATGCCTGCCCCCAACTCTCCCTCCTGCAGCCTCTACCCTGGCCCTTGCCTCTCCTCCCTTGCCTAACCTCAGTGGAGCTGGTCTCCTTTGCTGCTACTCACCTTCCCAGAAGTCAGGCAGACTTTACAAAGCCTGAGTCACACTGCACCACAGTCCTGCTCAAAGCCCTTCAGGAGAGGTGATGAATAAAATGAGGGGTACACCAGAAGGGGGTTCACAGGTCTAAGTTCAGAACCGGGGCTGCCTGAGGCAGGTGGAAGGACGGAAGGAGGGGCACCTGGCCCGGGTGGCCTGGTTTGGCCTTGTTAAGGCTCCTGCATTTTTTCCTACCCTTGAGGGTGCTGCTTCTTCCTCTGGGGACGTCCCATGGGGGTTCTCTCCAAGGTCACCCCTCTCTGGTCTTGGCCCCCTGTCCATGAATGGCTTTGTTCTTGTATGTCTAACAGTCTCCTAGACTCAGAACAGCTGCTCTCGGGGACCTGGGCCAGCTGCGGGCCTCACCTGCATCAGAGTGCGCAGCGACTCCACATATGACTGCTCCGTGTCCAGCAGGGTCATGGTCACGTGCTTCCGCATGTCCTGGGGGGACAGAAGACAGAGGGTGTGCTTCGTTGTCTGCAGACCACGCCAAGTGCAGTCACATGGGCCCAGAAAGTCCATGCATCCATACCCTCTTTTATTTCAAGGCCTGCCCACCACCATCCAGGGCTGCTGGCTGCTCCCCCAAATCACCCTGAACCTCCACAGGGCCAGGTCTTTGCTGAGGTGCTCTACCTGCAGGGAGCACCCTGCCCTCTCCAAAGCCGACCTCCCAGAATGTGGCCCTCACTGCTCTGCCCTGTCTGCTGCCTCCCCACTGGGCTCCTGAAAAAGACTCACAAAAATCAATAAGCTCTCACAGTTTCAGAGGACAAAGCCTCTAGGTCACCCCCTACTCCAGCTACCAACTCTGAAACCCCCATCTTCAAGCTCAGCCTGTGGGGAGACCCTGCCATCCCTGAGAACAGAAACCATCACTCCCCACACCATCCCGCCACCCCCCCGCCCCCGCCACCCCAACCCCCCAGGATGAAGACAAGGGAACCGGAGGGTGAGGTCGCTGGCAGCCACACAGCTGGGTGGGGGCAGATATCAGCCACTCAGACAAGGCTGGACCCCTGTTCTCTAAATCACAAAAGTTAATTGAACCCTACTCTGCACCAGGCAATGTTCGAAGCATATGTATTTAATCCTTCTTGTCACCCTATCAGGTAGATGTTATTGTTCTCCCCATTTGAAGGATGGGGTACAGGAGACCCAAGCACTAATGCCTCCTATCCTGAGGACTAAACTACAAAGTTCTCAGGAGCTGTCCCTACTCTACACCCATAGGCCAGGGACAAGTGTGCGTCCCTGTCAGGACAGACCTTGTTCTGTGGGGAAGGCTTTGTCAGAAACCAACTTGGGATTCCCTCTCTGTGTTTAATTCCCTGGGACTCAGTTTAACTGCTGGTTCTCAATACCACTCCCTAGGCCTCTGGCCCACTCAGCCTCCAGGAAGCCTTCAGAGAGCAGCAGTCCCAGCAACTCACTTCCCAGCCAGCGCTCACCCCAGGGCTCTGCTAGGTCCCTGGAGTGTCCTGAGCAAGGCCTCCAGCTTCTCTGGTCCCCGATCTCTGGGGCTTTCTCTTGCCCTCTCCATGTCCCTCCCCAGCCTCGGCTTGGCCATAGCATCTCTTCAAACTCTCTCTCAGGCTCCAGTCACCAAGGTCTAGTAGTTTAAGTGAATGTGCTTCACATGTGGTAATGTCTATGGCATCCCTCAGCGCCCATCCCTAGGCGCTCCTCAGGGTAGAGACTCAACCAGCGGGGCTGCCCTGGTCACAGCTATGTCCAGTGTCTATGTCTGCTAGGTAGCGCTGAGGCCTGGTCCTTTTTGGTCTGCCTGACCCAATCACTGCTTACCTCTCTGGTTGTGGTATGCCTCCCCAGACCCAGGGACTTGGGGCTCAGATCTGTCTCCCAAATCTGTCCTACAAAAAAGGCACATTCAGAGAAGCAGGCACCTCTGATAGGAATTCAGGGTAGAGGGTGTGAATGACACCCCTTAGGGGAAAAGAGGAGAGTAACTTGTCCCAACCCTGTCAGCCTATATTCTGACAACTGAGAAGGCCTGGGGTCCTGTCCCAGAGCCCCAAACTATCTGTCCTTAGTGCTTCTGAGGCCTTTAAAAAAAACCCAGAGCAGCTTCCTGTAAGAGGTAGCATGAGCCAGGCCCAGCCTGGGATGGAGAGCTAGGGAGACCATCAAGGGTCCTAAGGAAGTGCCCCAATGCCTGATTTTCCTCTTGTCCCCCAAGGACATCTCAGCACTTCATTGGTATGGACTCATTTCAGTTTCACACGCACAGCTCTATGATCTGGTACCACCATCTCCATTTAACAGGTGAGGAAGTCAGGTCAAAGAGGGAACACGAGATATCCAAGGTCGCACAACTAGTGACAGCAGAGCCAGAATCAGTCTCTTTAGCCACCTCATGCTGAGTCTTAGGGATCTAGTGCCTGGAGTTCTTGCCCAAAATGACTGGCCAGCTGTGGGCCACAGGGTCCACGGCTCTGCCCTTATCAGCTGTGTGATCCTGAGTGATAACATGACCATCCTGGGTTTCCACTTCTCCTCTAAGAAGTAGAACCATTAATACAATATCTCCTTCCCAAGACTGAGAGAGCAAGCAGATGGCGAGCAGAGCAGCACTCGCCACACATACTGGCTCAGGTCTTCTACTTCAAAAGGCCATTTATGTCCCTCTCCCCACTGAACTGAAAGCTCCCTGAGAGAAGATGGGCCAGGCTGAGTCCCGGGCTGCACAGCTCTTGACTAGCCAGGCCCAGGCAGGGAGGCTTCTTGAGGGAGGCAGGGCAGCTGCGGGGCCTCAGGGCACAGTGAGCTGGGGTAACTCAGGGTGGCTGAGGAGGCTGATGCTGCAACACCTGCCTTTCCCGGCCTCCTCTCTGCTTGAAAGCACAGCGGCTGTCACTCAGCTGTCAGACAGAGGCAGGGAAGAAAGCCCAGTTCCTTGTCACTGCACTGAGCACCCTTCCACACGTGCCTAGACACGGGTGTGAGTGTCTATGATGTGGGGGTGGGACCAGGGGAAGCGGGAGCTGGACAATGCAGCTGCCAGCAAGACCAGCAGGCCCGCCTGTTCTCTGTGGTGTAGCCCTGGGGGCCCAGCCTCCCCACCCGAGTCCTTCATCCCTCAACAGCCCCAACCCCAGACTGACTACAAGGGACACTGAAGTGCAAGGGGGAGAAGGGTTGAAGGGATACAGCAGGAATCGAAGGGGCCTGTCCTATCAGTGTGACTGGAACATCATGACCCAAAGCCTGAGACCCCAATAAACAGGGCATGAGACACATAAACAGAGAGAGAAGCCATAAAAGCCAGACACCCTACAAAGAGACAAAACTGCAGCCAAGTCACCCAGCTGGGAGAACCAGGCCCTCTAGCCCAGAGTTGAGGTGGTGAAGAGAAACTCACAACCCAGCATAAGACAGACCACAGCCCCCACTGCAGCCCTGGAGAGGGACCCAGGCCAAAGAGACACAAAGACCTGGGTATGACCCATGTAGGCCTCCCCTCGCCCTGGGAGAATGCACATTGAGTCAGGGACAGGGACAGCACAGTTATCACCATGGCATGGCATCTCCAAGGCCCCCCGCAGGTCCAGAGGCAGAGAGAAGATGCAAAGTGGGGTGGGGGCAAAACTGGCTCCCACTCCACCCCGTCTCCTACCACATTCCTTACACCTGAACTGCCTGACTCAGGCTTAATGGGAGGCTGGAAAAACCTCCCTTCCTGAGCCTGTGGGCCCAGGATACCCCTGGTTAGTCTCTGCCTCTGTGCTGACCCATATCCTGTACTAAGTGCCACTAGGCCCAACAGAGGCTGAGGCATTACGTGCAGGCCTTGGACTCCAGCTGAGCTTGCCAACCCTTCTGTCATCCCAAACTTGCATCCTGGTACCATCAAACCTCAGTGGCCTGCCAGTCACACCACTCTTGCCACGGGTCCTGACATAGTCTTGACTCCCTGCCCCATCACCAGTCACAGGGCCCCTGGGCCCCTGCACCCCAGCATCTGCCCAAGCCTCCCCAGGTCTCCCCAGCCTAGGTGTCTGGCTGCCCATCCCCCTCCCTGTACCTGGGCCTCCCCGGGTTCCTCCAGGTCTGCGCTGCTGCTGCTGCTCCCGGTGGGCTCCCCGGAGGCAGCGGCCGGGCCCAGCTCGCGCATGTCTTCCAGCGCGATGGTGAACTGGGCCAGGGTCTTCACCATCTGCAGCATGCGGCCGGCCGGCCTGCCGCCCGGGCTGGGGCGGGGACAAGGGCGCAGGCGGCAGGTGGCCTTCCTCGATCCTAGCTCCCTCCTGGGGCTCAGCCCTTCCCCGCGGCGGTCGCGAAGTCAGTTCCAGGGTTGATACAAGCGCGCGATGGGCCTGGCCGACTGCAGCGCTGCTGCCTCCTCAGCGCAGTGAGTGCGCCCGCCAGCCCGCCGCCCGCCCGCGGGTAGGAGAGCCCGCACGCGGCGACGCGGGAGAGGAGGGAGGGAGTCCCCGCCTTCTCGCGGCACCCCCACCCGCGCTCCCCAGCCCTCCTCTGAGGTCCTGTCTCCCCCAACACATCCAGGGCAGCCCAGCCTTGCCCGCACTGCTCCCCACTCAGCGGCCCCCTCTTGTGGACTCTTCCTTGGCGGCGGCTAAGTCAGCGCACACCCAGGGACAAAGGTGAATACACTACAATATCCACACCTGTACCCACGGAGAGACACACGGGGGCACGTACCTACACACACCTTGCCCCTAGGCATGGAAACCTGCCCTCGGATCTTGATTATAGACACACGCGTGGGTCAGAGCCCAGGGCACACACATCAACACAGTTGGACACAAACAGAACCCTGACAGGCAGTGATGCAGTGACATGTGCTTTTGTGTTCACACAGCTGTGACCACGCTCAGGAACACGAACGCATGTACACATTCCTAGAAAAGACCTTGGTCCTTATAGAGGCAGAGCACTTGGGCCTGATGGAGGGGGTTACCATGGAAACGGCCCACTCTGCTCCATCCCTACTTCCACCCCACCCAATAGACCTGGTAGTTCTAGAGTTCCAGTCCCATCCACCTCAGCCTGACTCCACTACTACCCTCCATGGGGAGGGGCTCAGGCATGTGTAACTCCCACCACCATGAGAAGGGTCCCAGGAGGAGCCTTAGGACCAGTTCCTCACATCCCAGTCCCTGCCAGGCCCCACCCAGACTCCCCTACTCAGGAGAGGGGCAAGCTCCCACCCCCACCAGGGAGCACTGATGCACCTGTAGCTGACACTCACCAAACCCCCAACTGACTCCCTCCCTGTAAACCTGCTTTCCCCTGGTTTCCAGTGCAGTGGAGACATCCTGATCTGACCTAGTCACCCAGGCAGGTCCCACCTGTCCACCCCTCTCTCCCCACTTGCTTGCAAGCTCCAGCCACTTTTGTTTTAATCCTGAAAACAGACCAGGCTCTCTTCTGCCTCAGGGCCTTGGCCCATGACTTTCCCCTCTCCTGGGAATGCTTGTCTAGTTTCTAGAAGTGTCACCTCCTCAAGGAGGCGCTTCTTGATCTTCTTGACCAGGCCAGGTACACCTTACCCTGTGCTCTCAAAATGTCTCCATCAAGCTTCATAGTTTGTAATTTACACATCTGAGGAACAGCTAGCTGATAACCTATCTCCCCTCAAAAGACTATGTGTTCCCTGAGGGCAGTCCAAGTCCTTTAATAAATCACCGTACTTTGCATAGATGCTGGCATATAAACACACCCCTAGTCACTCCTTCTCCCTTCTCCCCACAAGTCGAGCAGCAGCCCACCAAGAGGCAACCACCCCATGTAGCTCCCTGTTCACAACCTTCTCTGACACCCCCATGGCCCCAAATTAACCCCTTCTGTTGGCCCTTGCAGTCTCCTATCCTGCTCTGCCTACTACCTCCCACCTCTGTTCAGCCCGCAGCCAGGCTGAATACAAGGGAATTTCCTTATCGTCTCCTGAGAGGGCAGGACATGGGCCCTGACAGCGCTGGCTTCCTCAAAGAGTACAAAATAGCCAATGCTAAAATGCTAACTTCCCACCAGGCATCCCAAATAGCCAATAACGAAAACAGGCACCCAGAATCCCAAGAGAGGAGCAAGAGAACCCACCTGGCAGGGCTCCAAGGCAGTGACCCTGACACAGCAGGTGGCCAATGTGGCACTGGGGGCAGAGCCTGCCAGGTGCTCACCAAGTTTGTGTTCTGACCAGAGAATAAGCAGAAACATCTGCCTCCCCTGGATCCCATGAAGGCCCGGCCCAGAACAACTGTGGAGCCAGCGTGCTGAATGAAAGAACCAACGAAGGCACGGTGAGTGCATACTCTGCCGGAACCCCCGTCTGGTCCTTCTCCAGCAGCGGTTCTCAAAGTATGGTCCCTGATCCAGCTTCAGCCCTCCTGGGACCGTGTTAGAAATGAACATAGTCAGTTGCCCCCTTTCCCCACTGACTGACCCCCAAACTCGGATGGACCCCAGCTGTCTACACTGAAAGCACAGAGCCTTCAAGGCCTAGAGACTTCCTAGCCAGCAGGGGTAGGAGAGCTAGTCCTTGCCCAGGCTCCTCTGCCTCTGGGAGGTAGGAATAAAGGCCCCCCATGAACCCCCCAAACTTCTTCTGCTTCCAATTTGGACAAAGAGATCCAGCAAGTCCATCTGCCTCTTACCAGTCCTGTGGGATGGAGTATGGGCTTCCCTGGGGTGGGGTGGGGGAGGGGCGCTTCCTCCCTCTCCTCCTACTCTCAGGGCTGGGCATGTGAGGGGCAAGTTTGGAATAGCTAGACCAGCTGACCGAGGGACGATTTCAGCAGAGAAGATGGACACACCCTGTGGTCCAACCCAAGTGCCCAGGTTCCAAAAATAAACCACAGTAACATGAGGGCGGGTATTCTGAGATACCACCCCGGGCTCGATTGCTCGATCACTGTAGCTATTTAACCTGCTTCTGAATTTCTTCTGAATACCTACTTTCCACCTGACCCTCTCTCCATCTGTATGACCCTGGGCCTCATTTCCTGAGCAACTAAGAGGTGGTACATAGCTTGGACTTGTGAATACCTCCAATCCCTTATGTGCTTCTGAAGGACCAGGCCCTGCAGAGAGGAATCCACTCTGGCTGGCATCCAGTAGCCCTCAGATAATACTCACAGAGGGAGTCACCTCTGCCCAGGGGGTAGGGAGTCTGGGGCATTCAGGGAGGGCTTTCTGGAGGAGACATGGTTTGAACAAGATGCTGAGGTCAAGACATCCAGAGGCATGTGACTACCCAGAAGGCAGAGTTCACTGGAAGCCATTGCTCTGGACAGGGCTTGGTGCCAAAGGCACTACTTGCTGATGCTGCTGCTTCATTAGAGATGGTTAATTAGATTTAAGCCCATTGCCACAGCAACAGGGGGTGGTGGGGGCAGGAGAATGAAAGGAAGCTGAGAGAAGTAACAGGAGTGCACAGCTGCTGAATGAGGGTGTCCAGAGATCACAGCACAGGCATCAGAGCCCCTCAGGGTGGGGTCCACAGGGCAGGGACTGGAGGCACCCCTGTGCAGGTCTGGTGCTGCTGTTGTTCCCCTGAGCTCCCACTTCAGGCAGGGGTTTCTCTTCCTTGCAGGCACCTGCAGTTGTTTCGAGAAGGTCTGGCGCAGGAAAGGTTTTTTTTAAGTGTATGAGGTAGCTGGTAAAGGCCCACCCAGTCTTCCTGTTCATACTCTACACCCCATAACACTTATGCTGCCCTCACCTCACCAAACAGTTCTCCTTCCTTGTCCTTAGTCAGACAGAGGAGGGGAGACAGGGAGGGGCAAAGGGGTCCTGCTCTGCAAGGCCACCATCCACTCTAGGAGGACAGCTGGGCATCCAGGCTCTATGCAATCATCCTTCTGCCAGCCCTGGGAACACCTCGCCCTCCCTACCTCCACCAGGTGACAACTTCTTCCTTGCTTGTCTGCCTCTGGACACCCCCCACTCTGAGCCTCGCCAAGAACCCTGCCCACTTGGAGACACTTGGTCCTGGGGCTAGTGCTGGACCAACTCGGGGACCAGTGCCGAGAAAGTCCTTATGTATGGACAAAAGGATGGGCAATGAATAATGGCTGAATAAATGAAAGGATGGAATGATGACAGGTGAAAAACTATTAGTGGATCGGGAAGCTCAATAATCAATGACAAATGAGTGCATGAATGGAGGCAGAGGTCCGTGAGTCAATCGATGAGGAACAAACTGAGTTTTCATTGTATTCATTTGTTGATTAGTTCAGCAAATACTCATGGACTACCCACTAGGCACCAAGATGGGGCTGGGGATTTAAAGGTAAGAATGAGGTCTGTGTTCCACTGGGCACCTAGGAATTCAAAAACAAATGACAAGCGCAACGCAGGCTGTGAAGGAGAAATGTGGTTCTGGGCAGCAGGTCTCATCAGGCTCCGGCGGGGTGAGGAGGGTCCAGCCTTTCACATCTGCACAGCTCTGCATATGGGCTGGAGAGGGTCTAGGCCCAGAGCTGCCCAAAGTGGAACAATGGAAACCACGTAGTCTTAGATTTGCTACCATCACTACATCACAGCTGTGCTAACGCTTTCAGCTGTCGGCCACCCTGCCATTGCCTTCCAAGCCCTGCGTAATCCCCACAGCAGCCCTCCATCAAGGGCTCCATTGTTGTTACTCCCCTTTTTACAAACAAGGAGACTGAGGCTCAGGGAGGTCACCTAACTGGCAAGGGCTGGAGCCCAATGGCTGCTTTCAGGACCTGTGCTCTTAGACTGCCCCTCTCCACTCCTGCCCCTCTCAGCTCGGCCTCCCTGCCTCCCTGGTGCACTGGTTCCGGGGCTGCCTTTTTCCAGTCTCGCTGGACTGAGACAGCAAGATGAACAGGTTCTCCTGACCCAGGATGGTTTGATGGAAAACAATGCCATCCACAGGCGATACTGGGCTCAAGAAAGACCCTCTTCCCTGGGAACCAAGCCCTGGCTAATGGCCCAGGTGGACAGTCTGATGCCCCTGACTTCACTCATGTTCACGGGCATGGTATTAGGACTGAATGTTCCCAACCTAACAGGCTCTCCATTTCACTCATAGCTGCTGCTCTCAGGTCCCTCAAGGAGATGAAAGTTCCAGAAGAGGACCTTCCTGGTAGAGAAATTAAGGGAGCAGCCTTTAGAGTCAGTGTGGGCTCAAATCCTGGCTCTGCCAACTACTGGTGATATGACCCTGAAAAGATATTTTCCCTCTTAGGGGCCTCAGATTCCTGATATGTTCCTGCCTGAGACCCCTCCCCTTTTCTTCCCATCATCATTCCTTTTCCCTGCCTTCTAAGGTCATGTCCTGTCCCCTACAGACCCTCCCTTCTGGAAGGAGGAGCCTCTCAAGTATCCAGAGTTCCCAGGCCTCACAGGCAGCTGCAAGGGCAGGGTCCCAGCCACAGGGCTCCCTTGGGACTGCTAACTCCAGGCAGGCTCCAGAATCCTGGAAAATGCATTGGGAATGGGAAGGAAAGATCAAGGGCCTCAGGATCTTCCTGCCACTGCCTGCTTAGAGGGGTCTCTGTGCAAACCTAGAGGTGGGACTGTGAGTGATACAGTATGTGTCCTGTCTGTGTGGCCTGATCCCTGTGTCTGTGTATGTTCTTGTCAGTGGCCTTTTGTGGCCATGTGACTTGTCTGTGGGTCCATGTGGTTCTTGGCGGAGGCAGAAAGCCAAGGGGCGATGTCAATAATAACCACATGAAAGAGCAATAGCTATTGTGTACTGAGCAATTACTATGTGCCAGGCATGGGCTAAGTACTTTACATCACAGTCTCATTTTATCCTCATTATCATGCTAGGTAAGTGTGGCAAGCTGCATTTTTCAATGATAGCCAGCACAATATTTTCCATCTCACGTGCTTCTTACACTCTTCCATAGGACAGTGAGATCTGCATCCCTGCCCCTTAGAACCAGGTGGACCGACATGACTGCCTCAACCAACAGAGCACAGCAGAAGGGATATGATGTGAAAATCAGATACAGGTCATGCAAATGCCTATACTTCTACCCGACTCTCTTGGGTCATGTGCTCTCAAAACCTAGTTGCCATGTTGTGAGGAAGCCCAGGCCCAGGCAGAGGCCATATGTATGAGAGTTATTCCAGCTGATAGCCCAGACGAGGTCCACCCGAATGCCTTCCCCAACGGCCGGATCTGTGAGTGATCATAATCAAACTGGTTCCAACCCAGCCACCACTGGGTCACAACTGCAGGCATGACTTCAGGTGAGAACTACTGAGCTAAGGATACTGAGGCTCTGACACGTGAAAAAGCCAGAAGAATAAAGATCCTTACTCTGCTGATGGGAGAAGTGAGACAAAGGGATGATTTCTGCACAAACTCAGATTTCATCTGTGGGACTAGAGGAGTTCCAGTTGGGACACCAATCTCAACAGTACTAGAAAAATCTCTCCCCTTCTTCCAGAAACGGTCCTTGATGACTGAAAGGGCCAAAGAGGCAGCTCTGACTCCCTAAGCTGGGTCTTACGCCCAAATTCTGGCAGCTGAAGTTTGCTGGTCACCTCTCAGTCCAGAAGAGACCTCCACCCACTGCACTCTGGACCCTCCTGGACCTCTAGGAATGTCATGTGCTTACTAGACCCTTAGTGAGGACTTTCACTGTTAGCTCATGCTCACGGAGGTGCTGCTTCTCAGATGTCATCTCCTGTATCCTCACACCAGTCCTCTGAGCTATGTATTACTATTATTGCTAATACAGATGAGCACACAAAGCTGTCAAGAAGTAAAGCAACTTCCCTGAGGTTATGGAGTTGATGTGACAAAACCGGGACTGGGCAAAGCTAGGATCTGACTCCAACTTGTCAGCCTGTCACAGAGGTTGAGTGACTTCACCAGGGCCACAAAGCTCATCAATGAGGAGTCAAGCCAGGCCCAGAGCACCTCAGATTAGGGGCTGATGGTCAGTATTCTCTTCCCTGGAGATCAAAATAGGAGGAAGCGCTGTGTGTCTGCCCTCCCTCCCCACTACCAGTCCCATAAAGGCAGAGACCAGCCTCTGTGATAACAGCACATCCCTGACGTACAGAAGTTGCACATACCACACAAACTAGTGAACTGACTGACCTGTTCTGACTTTAGCCAAGTTGCTTGCCACTCTGGGATTCAATTTCTCCCTCTGTAAATAAATGGCGAGGAGGAAGGGTGCATGTGGACTCTCCTGCCAGGCTCCCTAAGGGAGGTGGGTAAGTGAGGTCACACCTGTTGGTGAGAGATGGGAGCCTGACCTTCCTCCAGGATTTGTGGTGTCAGGATCCAGCCTTCTGGCTTCAATGAGGAAGCTGGCGCTCCAGGAACTGCACTTCTGCCAGACGCCCACAGGTGGCAGCAGAGGCCTGCATGGCAGGGCTGTGGTGCATGTGGTTTGAATTTAATTCATTTTTTTCATGTGGGTTTTTTCCCTTTTCTTCTCTGGCCCCTTTCCCCTTTAATTTCAAGAAGATACAGCTGGACCTTCCCAGCCTGGGAAGGAAAAGTTTCTTAACATCATGGATAATGGCCGGAAGCAGGAGGAGGGTGGGTAGGGAGGTAAATGGACAGACCCCAACAGATGTGAAAAACATAACCCGAGGAGCGAATAAGTTCTGAATTTACTCATCTCCGTGGCCCAAGAGGCTGCAACTGTCAGTCCCCATTATACAGTCAGAGCGCTGTTGTCACTGTCTTTATAACCCCCAGCTCAATTCCTAAACCTGGTTCCTGGGCTTTACATGGCCTGCCCCTTAGCCGCCTGAGCCACGGGGTTGTTGCCCCCCACTACACAGGCCAAAAAACCAAAATCCAGATTCCCTGGGTCCCACGTGTGAGTCTGAGGGGACGGGCTGCCCCACACGGGAGGGGCAGTGTGGCTGGGACACCACGGGGCATCTGACGCAGCTTTCGGGTAAGATTTACTGAATCTGGCAGCCCTGGCTCCCAGGAAATGCACCCGCCCACCCCCTGTGCACACTCCTGGCCACACTTGAGATCTGGCCTGTAGTCCCAGGCCTGGCTTAGAACTTGTGGGTGAGGTCACCTCTCTGTGCCCTCCCCTTCCTAAAAATGATTTCATTCAGAGCGTCCAAACCTCGGTCAGCAGAGAACACTGCACAGAGAATTACCTGTACGGTCTGCGCTCAGCACCGCACCTCCGGCGGTGGCAAACATCCCTTCCCTTCAGCCTTGGTTTCCTCACTAGACAATGGAGGTGAGCACTTACTGTCCAGTAGGTACCCTGGACAAGGGGCTCCCTTCTCTCACTTTCACCCAGGTCTCTACCTGGAGGGAGGCTGGGGGCATGGGAATGGAAGTTATCTAGTGTCTGCTTCCAGCTCCTCCTGTTTTTTTTCCCTCCATCGGACCCAGGCACAAGCCAGGAGGGGGGGCTCCATGCGTGTGTGTTGTTGGGGTGGGATGGAGTGTCTGCCTCTACAGCGGAAGATGACTCACTGGGCTGTGAGCCAGGCACCCTGGGAAAGGCCAGGCCAGCCTCAGGCCAGAGCCCCAGGGAGCTGAGGGGCAGGGAGGAGGGGAGAACTGTAGATATAATCCTGGGTGCTCTCAAAGCCAAGAGAGGCCATCTTCCCTACTTATCTTGGTGCCAGAAGTCCTCCTACTCAGAACACCAAGGTCTCAGGGCAGCTTGAGGTGTCATTAGCGCCTGCCTGCCTACCTACCTACCTACCTACCTACCAGCCTCTACATCCAGCCAGGCTGCTCTCTTCACACTACCAGCCAGGCCCATTCCCACCTCTCCACCTTTGTTCAGGCTCTACCCAAATCTGGGCTGCCCTTCGTGCTCTTGGCGCCTTCACATCCCACCTGTCTCCTCCAGGAAGCCTCCTTTCAATCCTCAGCCCTCCCTGGCCTCTTCTTCCTCAGTGGCAGTCCCACTTCAGAACCGGCACAGAGCAGCTGCCCTGTGACAGCTCCCTGATCGACAGCTTCTTTTCAGTACAGTATACCGCGCACCCACTGTGCGCCAGCTTACACTCTGAGCAGAACGCCTGCGGTTCCAAGGTGTGTATTATAAAGCTGGTGAGCTCCAAGGGGAGTGGATCCCTCTCATTCCAGCAGCATCCATGTCTAGAACAGAGTCCAGCCCGGAGGAGGTGCTGCGTACATATCTGTGAATTAGTGGCTGAATGAAAGCAATGATCAGTGCAATGACTGTGCACAGCGAGCTTACACTGTCCGTGTTCAAGCCCCTCTTGAAGGAGGGAGCCAGAGCAGGGACCACTCCTTCCCATCTTACTTATGGGCACTGACCCACAGAGGAAAGTGCCTTGTGACCCGCAGGGCAGCAGACAGCTGAGGCTAGAAAATCCTTGGGGACTCTCCCACTACAACTTGTCCAGAGGGGCCCGACCATAGGAGGCATGTGGCCTGTGCCTCCCCTGCCCTCATCCTAATCTAGGACCCTGGGACACTTCCAGGAGGGGAGCAAGTTCCATTCATTACCCAGTCATTCTGACCCTGGAGTCATCCCTAGTGATCCTGGCCTAACCCAGAGCCTAGGGTCGTCCTTCTCATGACACCAGACAAGCTTGAGAGTCGTCAGGATGCCCAGGAACAGTGACCAGGCCCTGCCAGTAGAGGTGGTCTCTGCCTTGGGCAGACCGGAAACAGCCTCTGCTTCTAGGCCATGCTGTGATGTTTCAGCTACTACTGACCAGCAGTGATGCCTGCACAGCCACACACAGGTGCACAGCATCCCAGCCAACAGTCAGTCTGAGCCAGACCTAGGGTCCACTCTCCTGGGGCTCTAAGACCACCATCTCCCGGAGCTTTCCTCGTAGCCCAGTCTGCCAACTCTCTTCCCTCTTCGGATACCTGAGGCTTCTGGAATTGCAGTCTTGAAACTTCAGTCTCTCTAGGCTTGTGGTCAGGATACTGATAGTAAGTGTGACCACCCAGAACTTCAGTTTACAAAATACTTGTGCGGCCTCATCTCATCAGAGCCTCAGAGCAGTTCTTTGGGAAAGCTGAGGCTCAGTGAGGAGCCATAACTGGCTCAGGTTCTCAAGACCTAGGTCAGGAGGCTGGGCTCAGTTCTCTGACACTGCCCTGCTGTCCGACTGTGGGTAGATCACTTCCCCTCACTGTGTCTGAGAGCAGGAAGAGAGCCGGGGCAAACAGCCTCTCTCTGGGGAGGTTCCTATGTGCTGCCGACAGAGAGCGTTCTCAATAAATATGACTATTATGACTGACGGGAGAGTCTCAGAGGGCAGGTCATCTCTGAGGTGGACTGGACCAGCCCCTCCCGAGGCAAACATCCTTTGCCTGCAGACTGCCAGTGCTGAGGAGCCCTCACCATGCACCATGGTAGCTCTCGCTACATAGAGCAGGTCAGCTGGGGAGAAAGCCCATGCTGGGCCGGGCCCCTCATTTCCCGGTGGTCTTAGTTTTGGATGCCAGTCACCTTGGGCATGATCTCCCGCCTCTCATTCTAAAATCCTTCAGTTGTAGATCCTCCTAGGTGGTGATTTTTCACGTTTGAAGATGGGGGGATCATTTTGGTCTCTGTTGTCCCCAGCCCAGGTGGTCACCTCTGTCCCTCTCACTTTCCCTGGGATAACTGAGTAGCCTTTATTGGCAGCACTTTGTGCCATTTCCATTTTCTCCTTTGGAGAACAAATGAAAAAACATCTGGGTCTGACTGCCTTCCTACCCTACCCCCAACCCTGCCAATCCATCCTGATGGAGAACCCGAGAGGTAGGGCCCTGGGAGCTGGCTGTTGCCATGGTAATGGCAGCCCTGGAATTTGACCACTGGGGCCAAGGAGTGGGGGTGGGGAGCTAGTACAGGCCATGCTGGGGGCGGGGTGGGGGTGGGGGCGTCCAGAGGCCCAGCAAAACCAAGAAGAGCAAAGAAAGGGCAGGAGTCTAGGATCCCCTCCATGGCCTCAGTTTCTCCAGCTGTAAAGGGGGAAGTAGCACGAACATGAGGTGTCTTTTCCGGCTCTAAAGCAAACTGGAACCTGAGGGCTAGGGTCGGAGGAAGCACTGTAAGAACAGTTGCCCACTTTGATGGATAGAAAACCCAGGGGACAGGGATGCAGCCCACATGGCACAGCAGATCCAGGGTAGTGGTACCAGGACAGAAAGGAGGTGTGGTCTGTCCGCACAGGCTTCCCTGTTTCTCCACTACAGAGGACAAGTGTGCCTGCTTCACAGTGGGGAGGACGCCCTCTGAGAGCAGCTACAGCTGGGCTGGGCCCACAGTCCTGAGATAACCATGGCGTGCAATCCCCGGCATTCCTGCATCCAGAGGGTTGGCAGAGGGCCTGCCCCCACCCCTGCTGGCAGTGCCAGGCGGCAGTGGGTATTTTTAAACAGGTGCCCGCCCCTCTGCCTTCCCACCTGCCCACTCCAGGAACACAGTGAATTTGGCTGCCAGCCCTTCTCCCCCTGCCACTCTGGTTAAGTCGCAGTGAGAGCTAAACCCAAGGCCATCCTCTATGCTCCCAACCCCAGGACAGCGCCCTCTTCAGGCTGCCTCCTGCCTCACAATCAGCCCTGGGGCTGGGGTCTCTCCAGGGCCCTTTCAGCTACGACGTGCTAGGCCCAGAGAGGGAATGAGATTCATCCAAAGTCACACAGCACAGATGAGGTTTGAAGAATGCTGTGCCACCAGCCTGTGCCATCCTACTGTCCAGCATGTGACACTGGTGGCTCATCCTTCTGCCACTGACCCTCGGCAGCCACAGCCTCGTCCTTCACACCCACCCCAGAAAGACACTCATGTTCTGCTCAATTCACTCCTCAGCTTGAAATGCCTGCCATTTGGGAAAAAAACAGAGTTGGGGCCATAACTCATATTACACACCAGGATTAATGCCAAACAGATTAAAGATTTAAATGTTAAACAAAACAAGAAAACATAAAATACCAGAGGAAAACATGGGGAAATTGCTTTATAACTTTGGAGTGGGAAAGGCCTTTGTAACCATGACTCCAAATCCAGAAGCCATAAAATAAAAGCTTGATAAATTACACCACATAAAAATAAAAACTGTGCACGGCAAAAATATACCACAAATAAAGTCAAAAGTTAAGCGACAAATGAGGAAAAAATATTTGCAACTCAGAACGTAGACAAAGGACTGAGCTCCCTAATATGTAAAAGGTGCCTAGAAACAGAATGAAATGCCAGCAGCCCAGCAGAAGATGGACAAAGGCTGTTATGTTCACAGAAAGGAGACTCCAAATGTCTTGTGGAAAGCTGCTCAGCCTTTCTCATTATAGATAAATGCAAGTTAAAATACAACAAGATACCAGCCTCTGGTCACCTGTCCCATCCTGCCCACTCCTGGTCTTCCTATCCGCGTCTGTCTGTTTCCAGCCAACATAGAGGACCAGACACAAGCGGCTCCCAGTTAATGGAAATAAAATGAAATAAATAATGGAAGGCTGCTCTGGGACCGAGTTTGGAGCCTTTGTCCTTCCTTCCTTCCTTCCTTCTTTCTTTCCCTCCTTCCCTTCCTCCCTCTGCCCATCTCCCTTTCTTTTTTAAAGTGTAGGCAGAAAGAGAGAGGAGAAAGTTCTTTTTGTTTTTTTAAAGAATGGTGCAGGCAGGAATGAAAGCAAGCAGGCAGGCAGGAAGAAAGAAGAAGCATCTTTATTTTATTTTTATTTAGTTGCTCACACTGGTTGTTTCTCCCGCCCCCCGGGCTCGGGGGTGGCTTGCTCCTTTGGAGGTGAGTGACATAACCACTGGTCCACCAGGGCACCCCGAAAAAAGCATTTTTATTTATTTTATTGAGTTGTTCATCTTGGTTGTTCCCCCCCTGACCCGGGTCTCGGACCCAGATCTTTGGGATGTATGTGGACTGTGCCAGCTGGAGGCAGCAGACTTACTCACTGAGCCACCAGAGCATACCTCTTCCCTTTCCTCCTTGTTTAAGGGTTCTCATTTAGAGAGAACACCCCCTCTGTGGTGTTCCTCCAGAACATGCTCCCTGTCCACCTTATATTAGGGAGAGGCTCGGCATGCCTGCCCTTTCTACAGAGAATTGTCCAATTCCTCCTTCACATACCACCAACTCCTGCAGGTTGAGTGACCTCAGCCAGAACTTTGTCCCAGCCTGGACAAAGGCCCTCGGCCCAGAACTCACTGGGTGACCCTGGCAATCCTGCAGCTCTGGCCCACAGATGCCGTCTCTACAGTGAGGTCACAGCAGACAACTTTACAGCAGAGTGGGAAATTCTGCCAATGAAAATCTAGCAGAGCCCCAAGCCTGCAGAATCCTACCTCTGCTCTGCACAGCTCGAGTGCATTTCCAGGAGCCAGCTGCTTGCGGGGGAATTTTGAGTCTCCTTGGTCGAAAGGAGCTTCTAGGCTACGCTGGGTGACCCCATCCACTTCTCTCCAAAACCACGACCCTCCTCAGCCAGGCAACCCACCCTGCTCCCCTGCCAACTTGATTTATCATCTCTGACCGATGCTCTGTGGTCCAGCCCAGCCACTGCAGGCATTATCACACTGAATTCTCACAAAACCCTTATAATAGATGCCGCCATCATCAACCCATTTTACAGGTGTATAAACTGAGACACAGAGGGATTAAGTCTTTATTTATGGCCAGATACCTAAGGGAAAGAGCAGGATGTGAACCTAAGCCACCTGGCCCCAGTCTGTTCTAACCCTTACACCAATACAGCTAGATGCAGGATCAAGGATGAGTACTTAAGCTGACCCCCAACATCCTGGGTGCCTGGCACTTGCCGACCCACTAGGGTCAAATTTCCCACCCGTATCACAGCATCACACAGTTTCATGGTCTGATCACAGTATTCCTCCACCCATCACTCTCTCATACCCCTAGGCCTCAGCAAATGCTATTCTCTCTGCCAGGTGCACACTCCCCATCTTCATGTTTGGCAATATCTTACTAATCCTGTTTTTGGTGGCCAAAGAAGTGAGAGTCCAGGCTGTGTGCTGGAATGGCTGGTGCCCAAGATGGGCATAGCCCTGGTTCAGAAGGGCCTTGGACCTGGCCAGGCTCAGAGCTCAGGTTATTTTCTCCCAACACTTGTCATACTTCCTTTTACTCACACTAAACTCTGGGGATTCTAACCTAAATTACCTCACCCTAGAGAGCCAGGAGGATTCCTGGGTCTCTAGAGAATATGCTTCTACCTGTCCCTGGTCAGTGACTGAGCTGGTCAGAAAGCATGTCAGCTCTGAGAGCATGGTGGCTGCCAGATCCTACCTCCTTCAAAGAGCCTGTTTCTTCCTAGGTAGCAGCGGGCAGGGTCTTCCCACCACTCTAACAGGTTGTCCTTGTGATCAAGTAGGGCCTAGCTCAGCTCTATCGGCCCCAGGTAGGGGCATCACCAGCTCATGGGAGCCCCAAGGGCAGGTGGGGTGCTCCAACACCTGGCTCCTACTAGAGACCTGGCCTCCAACAGGAAGCCTGGCTGGGCTGAGCTTCAGAGCCTGTGGAAAAACTAGAGGGAGAGGCCTGTCCTGCGCTAAACCCCTCTTGCAGGGTCTTCTGTCCCCAACAGGGATTCTGTCTTGAGTCTTAGAGGGCTCCTTGCGATTATATAGAGGGGAACATGGCCACGAGGGCAAGCACGCCCCACCTTCCCTTAAATCAACAGGGGGACAAGATGACCTCTTTTACAGTTCTGTGTCAAGATTTTTCTGGAAGAAAGGGTTCAACTGCTTTGGTTTTGATTTTTTTTAAAAGAAAGGTGCAGGCAGGAAGAGAGAGGAGGAAGAAGAACTTTATTTTATTGAGTTGTTCATCGTGATTGTTTCCCTAGTCCCAGATCTCAAACCTGGGTCCTTGGGCTATGTGTGGACTATGTCCGGTGGCCTTATTCACTAGGTCACCACGGCACACCAGCGTTCTACTACTTTTAAAAATTTGGAAATGACTTTTCTGGGATCAAACTCAGACTTTCAGGCTGACCTTCTAGACTCCCCAGGACTCACCCAACTTCTCCAGAACCAGGGAACTTTCACGGTACTCAGATGCACCAGGTCTTTCTTTCCACCAGGTCGCTACCTTCCTGGTTTCTCTGAAACCTAGTCTGAAGGACCGGGGCCTGGTCCCATGTCCTCCTGTCAAGGTCCTGCTGGTCTTCCAAGGCTCCAGCCACTGTCCCAGGTTAGCCCCTCACTGTCACCCTCCTTGGTCTCCTTCTGGATCCTTAGTTCTTAGATGAGGCTCCCTGAGGCTCCCTGTTTATTCTATAGCCCACCTGCTAAGTCTGCACATACAGGGCCAGTGGGCAGCAATGGAATTGAGTTGTATACGTCACCATGGGTTTTCCAAACCCATTACACCATGTACACCCTGGCCCTCAAAGAACCCAGCCTGCCCGATGTAGTGAGGCCCTGCTCCCGGCAGAAAGTGAGCTGAGGCTCTCTCCGCAGTCTCCTGACTCCTGCCCAGACCCCCATAGGGGAAACTCAGGGCTCTCAGTGCAGGGCAGAGAGCTGGGTCCATATCTCCCCAGGGGGCTAATGCCTATTTACATGACTTGCTCAGGTGACATCTGGTTGCCCCTATCTACTCTAACTGTTCTGTCATCAAAGGTCCAGGGAAGGACCGAGGGGTTCTCAAGCTGGGTTCTTACACCCAACGTTTACAGATGTCTGTGGGTATAGAAACCTGTAGGGGATCAGTAAGGAATGTGAGAGCATGTATGTGCGTGAGTACGCATGTGCATGTGTATGTACACGTCTACGTGTTGTACGCCTTGAACTTGCTGATATTGGGATAGGTGGGGGTCCACTATGGCTTATCCCTGACACAAGAATTGTTGGCTTCAGTGTGTTCCTCCCTGCAGCCTGTAGGCTCTGGCTGGGATCCTGTCCACATCCCCAGCCCTAGCTCAGAGCCCACACTGGGTGTTCCTGTGTGGCCCAGGGCTGGCCACTCAAAAGATGCCTAATGACCGAGGGGAGGGGGCCACAGTGCTGTCTGAGGCCTGAGAGTTAAACTCGTGGGACAGGGCTCAGGGCTAGAGGCCCAGAGGGAGACAGGGCAGGAGGCCGGGGGTGGGGAGGCCGCCTAGGCTGGCTGCGGGTCCGGGCCTCTCTGGGCTCTTTGTCCAAATATGGAAGGTTTTTTTGTCTTCATTTGAGTCACGCCGGCCATGGCCCAAGAGATCTGCTTTCCAGATACTGCAGCAGGACTGCGCCAGCACAGCCTGGCCTGCCCCACCACCCTCCTCCCTGCTGTGCTCATCTCAGCACCTCTCCAACCTCCTAGGCCAGAGCCTCATTGCTTTCTCCACCTGCAGGGACCCAGCACAGTCCAAGCTGCTCTCTAGCACCGAGAGAAGGTCCCTGGAACACACCAGATGGTTCCCCGAGGGCCCCTCATATCCAACTGAGCCATTCAACTCATGTTTGCTGAGTAACTGCTACGTGCTAGTTCCTGGGCCTGGAACTATGGACTGCAAATCCAGTGGGCTCTCTATATCCAAAGTGAAATCCCCTCTCTCCTCCCACAGGCCCATCTCGGGAGGACACCAACCCCACCCAGGTAATCCTGAAAGCCAGGAGCCTGAGTAACTTTCATGAATTCAGGGGCCAAACTCTCTGGGTTTGAATTTCAACCCTGCCACTTAGCTTTCCTAACCTGAGCATGCGAGGCCCCCATGCAGGGCCTGGGTTGATCATCTGTGAAACAGCACTCAGAGGACCTCCCACATGGGGGTGCGAGGACCAAAGGAGAGAACACAGGACCGTGCTCAGATCAGTGTGCGGCACACAGACGTGCTTCACCCCCACATCACATCTGATCGTGTTCCCTGTATGAGAATGTCCCTCAGCTCCCTCTAGGATGACTCTACCTTAAAAAAAAAAACAGTCACTCCTGGTTGCACCCTGGTGGCCTCGTGGTCAGGTACACCTGGGAGTAATCCAACATACATCCCAAGGCTGGGGGAAACAGCCAATGTGAACAACTAAACAAAAAATGAAAATAAAGTGCTTCCTCCTCCCTCTTCCTGACTGCCTGGCTACTTACCTTCATTCCTGCTGGCACCATTCCTTTAAAAAAGAAAAAGAAAGCAAGAAAAATAACAGTCATTTCTGCAGCCTTGGAGAGGAGGCTGGCCAGTGTTCCAAGACCACATATCTCCTCTAGGTCCTGTGATCTGAGCTGGCACCTCCCCTCTCTGGGACAAGGGGCCAGTTCCCATCCTACCTCTAATCCACACTGGCGTGGGACAGTACCTTTTCCATTCTGCCAGTTTCCTCCTGCCTGGGTGCTCAGACCTGAGACGCGGGGGCTGGGCATGGATGGCAGAAAGACTTCAGAGTACCCTGGGAACTCCCCAAGGGCACGGCCCAGGACTCCTTCTCTCACCGTCCCCACCCCTCCAACATCATCTATTTAATCAATGTGTGTGGATGCCCCCACCATGTGCCAGGGACAGGAGAATAGGGCATGGGTGGGGCCACCTGACCAGACCAAGCATTGGATTAGAGTGAACAGGGGGCCCCACCCAGATCGCCGCACCCTGGAGCCTTTGAGGTCTGTCCTCCCTCAAGCAGAGAGGTGCTGCAACAGTTGTGTGCTCTGTGGTAAGGGCAATTTCTGAGACCCAGTCTGGGACACAGAGGGGACATCCACCTACATAGGGTCCTCTTACAAAGGCCTAGTCCTGGTCAGGGGCCTCTGTCTGGCTCTGTCGGAGGCAAAGAGATACAGAAGATCAGAGGAGACAAGAGACAGGATCAAGATGGAGGGAGGAGGGTAGGGCAAAGGACAGAGGAGGGGAGGAGAGAAGAAAGCCAGCAGTGCCCAGTGCGGGGAAGACCTGGTATGAGTGGGTAAAAGCAGCGGAGAGAGGAGCCTTCGAAGGCGCAAGCCCCGGGTCCAGGTGAAGAGGTGGAAAAGTGGGTAAGCTGCTGGCTAGGCCCTTCTCTTCCTCCAGCCTTGGGGCCAGGCCCAGGACTATTTTTAGCTGGGGCTGAATTTAGCTGTTCCCTCGGAAATTCCTCACCCGCCCCAGGCAACGCCCCGCTGGCCTTGGGGAGAAGCGAAGCCTGGAAGCTCGGGTCTAGGCAGGAGGGAGAGGAGGGCCCAGCAGCAGCAAGGAGCTAGGAGGAACCCAGGCTTCTGATCAGGAAATGGAGGCTCAGATCAGGCCCCCAAATCTGAATTCCTACTCACCTACAGCCCAGGCCCTATCTCCTTCAAAACAGTGTAATAGCTTGTCTCGGGGTCTATGACATAAATATCATGAGGATGTACTTTGTCTCCAGCAGCAGGACCCACTGTGAGCACTACTAGCAAGGTTGCCTGCCTGTCCACCTAGCAGTCACCCTACCCTGGCTCCTGACAGCTTCAAATCCTAGAGTTCTCCTGGGCTGTGCCACATCCGGGCTCCACTTCACAGACAGGGAGACTGAGGCAGAGTGGTGTTTCTTAGGACACAGTCAGTAAGGTAGCACAAGCCTGCTCCTTCTCACCACAACATGCCCCCTTCCTGGCCTCTCCCAGGGCCAGAGCAGAGCTGGAGCCTGGAGCACTCTACTGTTCCCTGGAGACCCCCTTGAGAAGCAGGGACCTCCCCTGGAGCAGGAAAGACTGAAGTTAAACAAGAAAGCAAAGAGAGCACAGAGGTGGGGACCCTGGCTGACCTAGAGAACACTCACCCTTTCAGAAATGCAGAGGAAAGTTCTGTCCTGAGGCAGGGGAATGACGCAGGTGACCCAGCATCCAGTTCCACTGGCACATTCTTGAATCTGAATAAAGAAGGTGGGCCTCGTGCTCTCCATCCTGGTTTCTGACTGATAAAGGTCCTGAGCCTAAATTCAAATCCTCACATTTTACCTCCCAATTATCACCGGAGTAAGTCCTTTTCTCTCTGTCCTTATGTATCACCTGGTCCCCTCAGTTCAGGCTTCCTGCCCCCCTGCTTCCTCCAGTCCCATTACCTTCCCACAACCAGAGGACGCTTTCCAAGGTGCCCACCTGGCATTGCCTCTGCTCAGCTCCCTTCTGCCAACAGGACAGAGCCTGGCCGTTTCACTTGGCACTCGACCTGGCTGCACACATAACTCTCCTGTGTGCTCTGGTCACTGTGACCTCCCTGTCCTCTTGGCCTCAGATACTTAGAAGCTTCTCTTGACTTGAGGTCAAGTCCCTCATACGATGAGTGACTTGTGCCACCTTCTCTCTCTGGGGCATTTTATACAGTCCAGCAGTTCAAATGTGAGCGGTGGTGAGGTAGTGAGGTAGATGAGGCAGACGCCAGGCTGGTCTACTACGATACAGCTTTGGAAACACCCCTCCTGGGGCCATTTTCCCTTGAATAATGCAGGGGTGAGGGGTGGTTAGAAAACATGGTTGATTTCTAAAAGTCTTTCCATTTCCAGGTTGACCATCCTAGCATCCAAGGGCTGGCTTCTTCCTCCTCTGCCCTTCTGGTCTGCCAAGAAGCCTTACCACCAGGCCCCCGGCCCAGGGAAACAGGGAAGAGTCGGAGGGGGAAAGTGAGAAACCAAGATCAGGACTTCAGTGACACAGGCAGCCAAGAAAGAGAGAGCAGTAGTAACAGGAGGGGGGAGTGAGGTCCCCTCCTCTCCTTCCGCCCCTTCCCTTCCACATCTGCTCCTTGACCTCCAGTGCCCTGTCCTGGGAAAGGACTGGATGTTTGTCCAAGGGGGCGCAGAAGGAGGGGAGGTCTCAGTTGTCCCAGGAGGCCAGGCTGTGGGGCTGGCTGGCAGCCAGGGCCCAGGGCCTCCCTCCCGCCTGTTTCATACTCCTGGGGAGCAGGGCCTGCTCAGCCCCTGGGAACCAATAAACAGGAAACAGACACCGACCTGGTGTTAGCTCCCTCAGCCCGTCCCTCCATCACAGCCCCACACTGCACTCCCACTGGCCCAGGACCTGCTCCCCATCTCCAAGCCCCAGAATCTCAGAATCAAGAAGTAAATCAATCTCAAATACACAAACAAACTCAAGCTTAGAGGTAAAGGCTCTTGGAAACAAAACAAACAAGCTCAGAGTTCTTTATTGTGAAACTGCGAGATTCTACACTCTGCACCAGCAATCTCAAAGCTGCAACATTTTTGAGACCTTCTAGGCCTGGGGCGCTGGACTGAGGGCTCCACAAGCATCATCGCTTTGGCCCTTGCAACGACTCCTTAGTGTCCCCATTTTACAGAGCAAGTAACTGAGGTTCCGAGCCGAGGTCCCATGACATGTTAGAAATCACCCAGCGAACGAATCAGAGTTGGGTCTAAGGTTTTAACCCTTGTCAGTCACACCCCCAACCCACGAAGGACCCACACCAGACTCTCTAGCTTGGAGGGCTCTGGGTTCAGAAGGAAGGACAGAGGGAACTCTGCTCTCCCCTACTTTGTGGGCTGGTTCTAATTCCTGAGATTTTGAGCCAAAGTTGGTTCTGTTCTGCCTTCCAGGTTGGGACTTGTGAGCTGATAGGGGGAGCTGGAGAGAGGAGTCAGGACAATGATAATGGGCTCTGGGGTCCACCTCACCCTCCTCCTGGCTCCAAAGGCGAGGCCACTGAGCCACCAACTCTACCCAACCGAGCCCAACTTGCCTTTCTGGTCTTCTGCTTCGCAGCTGGAAAGAGATGCCAAGAATCTGAGCATCGGAAGAGTCAATGTCTCTTAGAATCCAAACAGCCTAGCATCTTAGTCATGAGGGGAAGAGCTAACATTTACTGAGCACTTACTATGTCCCTGTGTGTCCTCTTGGCATTTTCTCATTTATTTCTAACAATTATCCTCAATGGAGTGAGGGGAATAACATAGAAAAGTCTAAATGTTTGCTCTGGGTCCCAAAGCCAGCCTGGGGAGAGAGCTGGACCATATTCCTTCCACCTCCTTGGAAGCACTTCAGCCTTTCATGTCATGAAGGGACAGGAAAGCCTGACAGCACCAGGGTCACCAGTTCCGATATGGATCTCCTAAAACATGGGGATAGCTGCTTTTTACCTGCCCGTGAGGTCCATCTGAGTTGTCCTGGCAGAGATGCGACTGCCAATCCCTGCTTATACCCACCTTTCCTGTTGCCCTGGCTCTAAGCTCACCTGCCAACTGCCTTCTTGGGGGCTGCTCCATCCCAATTTCTAGTCAGCAAACTCAGGGCTAGTCACTCCTGGAAGACAAGCCCATCCCTAAGGGTCCCATTGGTACTTCTTTTCCTCCCCAATCTGACCAGGGCTCAGCCACTCTCTGGACCCCATCCACCTCAGAAGGCTAGGATCCTGACTGAGTTTTTAGCAAGCAGGGATCATGTCCCAGCTTTCCCTGTGTGTCCCAACTGCCCATCAAAGGGCTCAATGATTGCTAAATGAATGAATGAATGACATGACAGTGAACATGGAAAGAAATAAATGCAGAAAAAAATGAAGTGAGCCTGAGTTCAGAAGCTCCACCCTGTGACTTCCACCCCACCCCACCCCACAAGGGGCTCTGAATCTCAGGAGCCAACAACCTGGTTCTTCTTCTGTGGCAGGAACAATCACGGTGCCCAAAGACACCCATATCCTTATCCCCAGAATCTGCAACTCGGTTATCTTATGTGGCAAAAGGAACTTTGCAGATGTGACTAAGGGTTTTAAAGTAGGGAAATTATCCTGGATTATCTAAGAGAGCCCAATATCATCACAAGGGTCCTTTTAAGAGGCGGCAGGAGATTGGGCTCAGAGTGACAACCATGTGAAGATGTGATGTCGCTGGCTCTGAGGATGTGAGGGGGCTATAAACTAAGACACCTATAGTCACAGAAGTTGGAAAAAGCAAGGAAACAGATTTTCCTTCAGCTTCCAGCAGGAACATAGCCCAGCCCTGTTACACCTTAAAGTTAACCCAGGGAAACCCATTTCCTCTGACATGCAGAACTCTGAGAGTATTTGTGGGGCTTTAAGCCATTAAACGTGTAGCAACTTGCTATAGCAGCAATAGGGAAATGAAGTTCCCAGCCATCTGCCAGCACAGACCTTGGAATCAGCTTGAGTCCCTCCCACCTCAGGTAGCCCCCAACTAATACTCCCCCTCCCCCTCAGTCCTTGCCCAGGGAAGGTCTCAGAGCCCAGAACCTGCCCCAAGTCCCCAAGGAAATTTTAATGTCCCAACAGCACTAGCACCACCACGTGTGGGACAGGCCCCCAAGTGAGCCCTACAACTTGCCACAGGTGTGGGAAAAGCCTGTGTGCATGTGTGTGCGTGCATGTGTGTGTGTGTGTGCAGACATAGGAGCCTCGGTCTCCTCACCTGCCTAATGGGGTTGTGAACCCCCACCTGCCGGGACTTTAGTCTGCAAGCAGGGACCTTACTCAGGACAGCTCTGTCTCTCCCAGCAGCCATAGGAAAGAAGTTTTATTCTGATGCCCAAGAGCATGGAGGAACTTAAGAAGGGAAGGGACTAATTTAAGGTCACACAGCAGGAAAATGAAGAGACTGAGGCTGGAACCCAGACTCTCTGACCCCAAGGGCAGACCTCCATATACTCTGCTAGGTCATCCCCGGTGACTCCCACAGTTCCTGGTGGGGGGCTCAGATACCCTGGTGGGGGCCCCAGGCCTCTGAATGTCACCAGCCAGGGCTCAGAGTCCAGCAGCTGGGCAGTGTTCCTCTGTCCACCCTTGGACTGCTGAGAGGCTAGGGAGGCGGGTGGGCAGGGAGGGAAGCAGCAGTGCTGCGGGGATCAACTCCCGTGGGGGGCATCAGCTCCAACAGGCTCTTGCTTCCCAGGGGACCCAGGGCCCCCATTTCAGGGCCTGCAAGCAAGGCGCCAGGCTGCCTGGGCACGTTTCCCAATAAGCACGCCAGGGCTGTGAACCTTTCTGGGAAACATGGGCTCCCCCTCCCGCTGCCCTGCCACCAACATCCCAGCCAACTCTGCCCAGTGGGAACTCTGTGGGACCAAAGTATGACCTAGGAGTCAGGACACCTGGAGCCAAAGCCACCCTGGGCCTGCTTCATCTGATTACTAGGGTCATACCCACACCCACTTAGTTAGAGGACCAGATGGAAGGGTCAGGGCTGCCTTGAGGTGGCAGGAAACATGAAAGCTGGAGCTGCTGGGTGTCACAGTGGCTGCAGAGGAGACACCAGAGGGATATGACACTGTCACCCGCCTCGCTGGGACACACGCCGAGCCTTTGTGCCAAGCCAGTGTAGGTCTGCAGGGGATAGCCAGTGCAGCCCACAGCCCAGGCCACCCTGGGGGCTTGGTCAATTTCGCCCTCCCCAACTCAGAGACTCCTCACACACTGCTCAGCCACAGGAGCCGTAGTAGCTCTGTGCTGACCTTGAATGCTGGGGTTCAGCCCTGGTAAAGGCCCCTGGGCTGTAGCAGAAACCCACGACCCCACCACCAGATTCTTTCAGGGCCTCATGGCTAGCCTCCCTGCTTCTATTCTGGGCTCCTGCAAGCTAGTCCTACAGTGCAGCCAGAGCAGACCTGTGAAGCCTAAATCAGATGGGGACGCTGGTCTGCTCAAAGCCTGCGCCATCCACAGTGCCTGCCCCATGTCACTTCAAGTTAATACTGAAGTCCTGTTGGCCTGAGAGCTAACTCTGGCCTCAGTCCACTTTCACTTTCTCTTACCTCTGGAATCGTCTCTGCTACTTTTCTCCATCCACACAGACCTCTTGGTAACACCTCTAATGCACTTCAATCTCCAGGCCTTCGTACCTGCTGTTCCTCTCTGCCCAGAATGCTTTCCCGCCCCCAGCCAGCCAGGCTTTTGCTTAAATCTCACCTGGAAGAAACCTTACCAAACCTCTTGATTTAAAACAGTACCCCTCTTTTGTCATTCCCTACTCCCTTGCCCTGTTTTCTGTTTTTCCTCAGCCCCTACCTTTCCCAGACACATAATCCATTCAGATAGGTCTTCTCACTAGTCAGGAAACTCCCCAAAGACAGATCTTTGTTTGCTGCGATATCCCCAGGGGGTACCTGACAGGGTCCGGGCTCAGTACTTAATAAATGGATGACTACATTACCCTATCAAGGGTCACCCTCAACTCTGAAACAAACTCCTATTGGCATACCAGCTGCCATATTCGTTCCCACCTCCTAGCCTCTGCTAGTGCTGCTCAGAATCCCTCCCTGTCTTTTCTGGCTGGTTCCAGGCACAGCCTCCTCCAGGAAGTCTCTCCTGTCAGCCCCCAGGCCAGTTCCTCAACATCTGACAGCCTCTTCGAGTCTGCTTCAAGATTCTTAAGGTTCTGAGAGTCTTAAATGTCTTAAGACTCATAGGCTGCCTAGGGGTGCCTTCTTTTTGCCTTCCGGGAGACACGTGTAGCTGGAGAGATCACAGATGGGAGGGAGGGAAGCAGCAGGAGTGAGTCCCTACCCTGAGAAGGGGGCTGGGGACAGGATTAGCAGCAGCCTCGCAGCCTCCTAAATTCAGCTGGTCCAGGAAATGTGGGGTTGGAAAATGTCAGGCTCAGCAGTGCTCCCTCCAACTCTTCCCTGCTGGGTGGGGTGGGGGCTCACTCCTGGGCCACACTACCCTCCAGTAGCCAAAGACCCCTACTCTAAAGGGGTAGAAGGGGAAGGGAATAAAAAAGGGAAGGGACAGCTCTCTGCCTGTCCTCCCCCATCCCACCCTCCTCTTGCTGGGTGATAAGACATTTAATTATAGATATTTGGTACCACTCAGAATTCCAAATGTCCTAATCGCCTCCCCTTCCAGAACCAGTTTCCATGGAAAAATCAAAGCAAAGAGTCAAGGAGAAAAAGGAGAGAACCCCCACCTCCTTGGGTTCCCTGCCAAGGGGAGACAGAGCAAAGAGAGGTGACTAAGAGACACAGCCCAGGGCTGCTTCAGTCAGGCAGGAAGCTTGGCTGGGCAAGCTGGTGGTTGGGGGCCATGTGTGGGGGACAAGGGGACAAGGCCAGGGTTCCAGTACTGGGGCCAGGCTTGCAGTGCCTCGCTGTGTGACCTCAGGCCCAGCATTCTTCCTCTCTGAGTCTTTTATACTGCATCCCACCCCAAGCCCAAGCCCCGGTGAATTAAAGAACCACCATGAAGGTGTGTAGGCTGTTAGAGGAACACACATGGTGCCCCCAATTTCCCCCAGGCTCTGTCCCCTACTCAGATGGCAGACCACTGAGAAACAGGGACCCCATGAGCCCCTTCGCCTGGAAGACACCGACATGCTAGGGTTCAGTCTGAATTTAACAGTCTGCAGTTCTAAGAATGAGCACTAAACTCCCACAGCTTTCACATTTGAAGAACAAAACAGAGCTTCTGGCTCTATGGTGAAAACTTTATAAACATTAGCTGCCGGTTCTGTTTCTTTGAGTCCCTCTGTGGTTCTGAGACACAAGTCACTTCTTGTTTTTGGATTACCATCGTCACATCTGTCAACTGAGTATCAGGTGAGCTGGATGACAAGACAGTACTTAAGGTGAGTTCTCCTATTCCCTAGGATGAATGTTTTGTTTTGTTTTGTTTTGAAGATGAAGGAAGGGAGGGGAGGAAAACTTAAGAAAGGAAAGATATTTATTAATGTGTTTGTTTTATTTTTAATTGTTTTCTCCAGGCCCCAGGTCTCAAACCGAGATCCTTGGACTTTACGTGGTCCATACCTCAGGTGCATCTGAGAGTCGCCAGGGTGTGCCAGGCTCCTAGGTTCTTGCAGCTGCCTTTCTCCCCTTTCCAGCCATGACCCAGCTCTTCCTGCTTCCCTTGACCACTCTTCAAGTTGAGTCCTTCTTACAGAACCTCAAAGAGTAGGCAGTCTAACCTCCCACCATACAGACAGGAAAACCAAGGTCCAAGATGACTGTCCAGGTGTCAGAACGAGTTAGAGGCTGAGTCAGGTTTGGTCCCCAGGCTTCCTATCTCCCTACAATGGGGGCCAAACCATGTGGAAGACAAATGTGAACTCTGGGCTGGGAGAGACTTGAGTTTGAGCAGGTCCCTTCTGTCCCTGGGCCCTCTATTATCTCCTGGCTGGGTTCGCACTGGTTTATGCCTCACCAGTAAAGCGTGACAGTCTCTTCTCTTGCCTTCTTATTCTGCAGCCAGACCACATCATCTCCACCCACAGCCCAGGGAGCGTGACTGGAGCCCCAGGCCTGAAACAAGGGAACATTGTCTCCTCCACGGAGGCCAGCAGAAGGGGGTGAATAGCTGCTCCCCATCTTCCTGGAGCCAGAGGAAAGGCACAGCAGGAGAGATCAGGGTAAGCAGATGGGAAAACCTGAGGAAAGGGTGCAGAACTGGGAGATGGTGAATCTCTTTGGAGCTAATTCCAGTCCACCAGGTTACAGAGGCCAAGTGCCCAGCCCTGTGCTCAGAAGGCAGTAGGGGGCAGGGGATCTGCCAAGGCAGATCACCAAGAAGCAGCCCAGGCAGTGGAGCCTGTTTTCTGCCTCTCCTGGCCCCAGGGAGGGAGTGATCACACCACCTACACACCATACAAGAGCCTGCCAGGCAGAGACCATTGCCCCTGTTTTATAGAAGGGGAGACTGAGGCATAGAGCAGCGTGTGACTGATCCCAGGCCACACAGGGACTGAAGCTGAGGTCCAACCCTGGCCTTCTGATGATAAACTCACCAGGTCTCTCTCCCCTAAGGGATCAGGGGAAAGGAGCTGGCGTGGAAGCGGGGAGAACTACAGTGGACAAGCTAGAGAAAACCTCCACTGAGGGCAGAGAGGACGGATATGTACCACTTCAACAGCCCTGGGGGTGCTGGAGGAGGGGATTAGCTTCTCCCTGGGCTCACAAGGACAGGGGAGCACATGAAGGAGGCGGACTAGATCAATTCCACAGTAACTCCCAACCCCTCTCTGGGTCTCAGTGCCTCTTCTTAGGAACACACGACCTCCACCCGTTTTCCTGAATCCCTTGTTTCACTCCTGCCTTCTCCCCTAATTTAGCCTTCAAGGTTCCCAGAGGAGATAATTATATGGGAAGGGCAGCCGGGGAGGGGGCCTTGTTCTCCCCCACCCCCACCCATGTTTCAAAGACAGAACTAGCACTGGAGTTAGGGGCACCTGAGCTGTCCTACTAGGCTCCCAGAAGGCAGGCCAGGTCCAAAACCTTCCCTCTCCCAATGCCTGCCTGCTGACTCTCTGTCCTCTGTGAGAGGCACCAGAGCCAGGGATAGGGGGAAACAGACAGAGAGAGAAACAAAGAGAGTTCAGAGGGGCGTGGGAGCGCTGGGAGCAGGGAGTGACCAAATTAGTCCAGGGTTTAGGGTTTCCGGACTCATTCAGGCAGGGAGCACAGTGGGGGTGCAAGCCATAGTTGAAATAACCCCCAGCCATCCTCACCATCCCCACACTAGGCCCAGAATCTAGCTTCCAGCCTGGATATCAGGGGATCACACACCTAGAACCCATCTGAGCCCACAACCCAAACTGCAAGGATGGCTGAAGCCAGAAGGCAGAAGTAGGGGTCCCAGGGAGACTGAGTTCCCGGGGCCTTGGGACCTGACACAGGAAGGGAGGAAACAGTTCAGAACCACTAGGAAAGGGGTGAGGTGGGGAGAAGATGCAAGCTGGCAACTTGAGGGACCAGTGACCCCATCCTGACCCACAAAGGCAGCCCTCCATTTGGGTGCCAGAATCGCTCCCAAACTCTACAGGCGTCTGCTGCGGAGCCTTTCCCTGGCCCTGTCTTCCCCTACAAGCCCTTAACTGAACGGATGAAGCTCTGGCAATTTTCAGGCCCCAGAATTCCCCAACTCCAATGACAACTCCCCCCAAATCTGTGCAGCAGCAGCTGGATAGAGACACAGGCATACTTCGTGCAGACTCCCTGATTTCACACGGGCAGGTTGCATCATGAGAAAGGCTAGAGTCACCAAAATACTTCACGGCACCTTCTCCAATAACAACATCAAGTGATGCCTTACACCTCGCCAATTGTCCCAGACCCAGGGACAGACTTTGTTCTGCCAACAGAAAGCTAAGGAAGAGCAAACCTATGTCAACTATGGCCCCAACCCAAACATCCTTCAAGGAGTCTAGCCTACAGGGTGACCGGGCTCTAGAAAGCTCCAATACCTTCACATCTTCTTGTGTATTTATAATAAAGAACCAGATAGGAATCATCCAAATTCTGAGAAACATCCAATGAACTAACTCCACCCCAGAATACTTGGGAGCAGACAAGACCTTTTGACATGAGCATTAGCAGAAGCTTGAGGCCTCTGGGGCCTGAATAAATGGGAGCCCTGTGATACTCACACTCTTAAAAATGCCTGGCACTTCCAGAATCAGAAAAGCATCCTGAGATACCTGACCAATGAGGACACTCAGAGGCTCCTGTGGAAGCCAGGGCCACCACCCTCTTGCAACCCCACCCTCAGGCCCCCCCACAAAACACTCACCACCTGTGGTTTGCTGCTGCACTTGCTGGCTGGGGCAGGCTCATTTGGAGCCCGGGCTGCCTCAGGGGGCTTGGCCTCCGCTGAGGGCGGTGCGACAGGAGTCAAACAGGGCACATCCACTGGTACTGGGGCAGGGACCTCGCCAGAGTGGAGGGTCAGCATGTACTGCTTAGTGACGTCCTCCAGTGATGGTGCCTGCAACACGGGGTGGGCTCTGGCAGGGTAGCCCATGGGCTCTGGCACAGCCACAGGAGGGCCAACAGAAGTCGGTGGCTCAGGCACCATGATAGGCATGAAGGTGGCAGGCATACTGGCATGGCGAACGTGTTTGGAGGAGGGTCGGGCCCGAGACAGGTTGCCAGTCTGGTCCTGATGACCCTCCTCTCTTGGCAGCTCCTGATGGCTGCTTCGGGCTGGGCGCTTCTTGGAGCCACGGCGGAGGAGCCTTGGGGACAAGACATCAGCCAGTTTAGGGTCAAGGTGGAAGTCATGGTGGGCAGTGGGTGAGGCAAGTGGGGCCTCAGGTAGGGCCTTCTCAGACTGTGCCCGGCTCCTGGCGGGACTGGGCTCTTCTGGTTCTGTCTGCCGCTCTGCAAGGATGGGCTCACTGCTGGATGGAGGCAGTGTGGGCTCCACCTCTCGGATGGGCTCCCCTCCAGGGCCCTGGAATCCCGGCTCAGCCAGCTCCCCACGGCGGCTGGGATCACTCAGAGATTTCTTCTTGGGTGCTTTGCCAGAAAGCCAGTCATCTGCCACTCGCCCCAAGGCACCTGGCCCCTGAACAATGCTCTGAATAACCTCCTGATATCCTTTGCTCTCTTCACTGCCCACAGACCAGTCACTGTGGCCACTGGTCAAGTCCTCATCCACAGCTGGGACCGCTGGAAGGCCTGGCTTGGGGCTCAGTGAGCCCAGGAGGTTGCTATCCATAGAGAATCCAGAGGGCTCCTCAGTGGTAGCAACCCGGTGGCGCTGTGGAATGGGGTCACTCAGAGACCTGTAGGCCTCACCTGCCTCTCCATTGCTCAGTTCAGTCCCACCAGGACCTGAAGGTGGGACTTTGCGTCTCCGGCGGAGGGCACCTGGTGTGGAAGGGGTTTCGGGGGACGACACCAGGGCCCACCCGCCCAGACTGTCTTCAGCCCCAGGGCCATGGTGGTTGGTCTGCGCTGAGGGTGAGGAAAGGGGTCGCCACACCCCTGTGGTCCCTAGGCTGCAAAAAGCTGAAACAGGAGGCTCAGGGTCCGCCCCAATGCCCTCATCTGTCAGGCTGGACTCCGGGCCAGAGAGTTCCTCCTGGGACCGCGGCCCTCGGGTCATGTCTCCTGCCCAGTCAGGGCTTCCAGGAGGGATGTCATTTCCTTCATCCTGCTGGGCACCCATGCGCTGAATCTTCTCAAAAACTTGACGGGCCTCTTGCACATACTGATCCTGGACGACGAGGGGAAGTGGATCCTCCTCGGCACCTGGGCCTGCCAGCAGGAGCTCTGAGGAGCTGGGCTTCAGGGCACTAGTGCGGGGTAGGCGGCGGGTCATGGGCTTCTCAGAGCAAGTAAATGACTTTGCCCTCCGTAAGGTGGCCGTCAAGTCCTTAAGTGTGGGACGGGTGCTGGGTGAAGCTGGGGCTGGGGAAGGCATGGGACCAAGTTGACCCGCTGGGCCATCTGCTGACGGTGAGTGTCTGTCATCTAAGGTGCCACTCAGAGGGTCACCAGGGCGCCCACCAGGCTTTCGGACCCTCAGTTCTGAAAGGTCTGAGCGCAGGAAACTAAGCAGGGTCAGGGTCTCTGAGGCGATGTCTGGATTTGACAGGGACTTGCGCTGCCGGCTCTTGTCCAATTCCAATCCTCCATCCCTCAGTCCCCTGGTGGTACCCAGAGGTGCCTTGCTTCGAGTTCGAGACTGGGGCCTTAGGAGGAGCCCTTCCCCAGCTCCAAAGCTAGGGGAGCAATACACACCCCAGGTACTGGAGCACCGGCTAGCCCACAGGTCCTCATCCTTGAGGGTCTCGGTGCTGGAATAACGACTGCCACCACGGGAGCCAGATGGGCTGGCCAGGTATGCAGGAAAACTCACCTTGGCCACGCGGAAAGCTCCCCCCGCAGGGTCAGACAAGGGCCGAAGTCCCTCCTGAGTACCTGGTACACAGGAAGGAGAGCCTGTACCCCACTCTGGGAGTCCTTCCATGCTAGGGGTTCTTGGAGATGCTGGAGGCTCCGGGCTCCTGGTTCCTCCTGCAGAGTCCATGCTGCCCAGATTTAACCCATAATTGTCCGGTCTAGAGTCTTGATTCAAGAGGGAGCTTCCAGGTCTGGGCCCCGGCCTCCCTCCCCAGAGGCGGCCGCCCTCACCGTCTTGGTCCTCGTCACTGCCCGAGGAGTGGCCGTCGTGGTAGGCCGGACTCTGTGTCCCGGTCCGCGGCGGCAGCGGCAGCGGGCCCTCCTCTTCCTCCTCGCTGGAGCTTTCAGGCCGGCTGCGGCTGACAGGATAGGAGGAGGCGATGGCGGAGGAGGAGGAGCAGGAGGCCCGGGCCCCGGCCTGCGGTTGGGAGAAGCTATGCCAAGAATGTAAACCATCCGCCGGACGCTGCGCCCGCTCCTGTTGCTGCTGTTGCTGCCACCTCCTCCCCTCGGTCCCAGGGCCCGGCGGCAGTGGCCGCGCCGAACGCAGACCCGCCAGGGGGAAGCACGTCCGAGGAGGTGGCGTCGGTGGCTGCCGGGGCTCCCGGGCCGGGGGCTCCCATTCGGCTCCGTCGGGGCTGGGCATCCCCGAGGCCTCAGAGTCGACACTGGGCCGCCTGGAGCCAGGGCCACCGAAGAGCTTGCGCATCTCGGTAACGCTGGGCCAGGCCCCGCGCGCGGGGCCCTCGGTCGCTTCTTCCGCGGCCCCCGGGGAGATGCCCCCGTCCCGGGCGCTAACAGAGTCCTCGTCCAGACGCGGCGCGTCGAAGCGCCGGGAGAGCTGGCGCACCGACGGCGAGAGGCTGCGAAGCGGGCGCGGCTGCGCGGGGGTGGCCGGGGGCCCAGACGCCAGCTTGGACACGCGCCGGGAGGGCTGGCCCGGGACAGCCGTAGCCGGCCGGCACGAGGCACGGCGCCGCAGTCCGGGGGTGTCTGTGGCCTCTTCCCTCGGCCCGGGCCCGCCGCTCCAGCGCTCCAGCAGCTTGAAGGAGACGCTGCGATAGAGCGGGGGCCGGGGCGCCCCGTCCGCCATGGTGGCGGCACTCACTCCGGGGGGGCTGGCCTCGGAGAGCCGCGGCCAACCCCCCCTGCGCCCCCTCCCCAAAGAAGTGCAACTGCCGGGGCCCAAAGGTCTGGGCCCTGCAGCCGCAGCGCGAGGGGCTTGGAGGGGAGAGGGCGCAGAGACCTGAGCAGAGGTTTATCTGCCACGGCTCAAGTTTCGGTGGCCGTAGGCTGCAACGGCTCCATCTCGCGCGGCCCCTCCAGCCTCAGCGCCGACCCTTGGAACCGGCTCCCGCCTCGATCGGTGGGACTTGCAGCATCGCGGCCCGGTCCGGGAAGGATACCAGCGCTCCGTTCCTCGGCTCTGCACCCACTAATCAGCCTGCCCGCCTCCCCTCACGCTCCCGCTCCAGCTTTCGCTCCCTCCCTCTTGGCTGCTAGCTTCTCGCTCCCTTTTGTTGCAAATAAACTTTGTGGCAGCGGAAAGGGGGCGGGGGGCGGGGCCTCGCGCCCAAAAGAGGGGGTGGGCTCCGGGCGCGCGCTGGGCAGGGAAGGGGGGGTGGGATCAGGGAGGAGCTAAAGGTGAAACTGGACTGCTGGAGCACGTGCAGACCGTAGCGGCCATTCAATAAGCTCCGCACCGGAGCACTGAGTGCTGAGCTGCCCACCCCCGCCCCGACCCTCTCCCACACAAGCAAGCTCTGAGTGTGGTGAACCTCACGGACGTACAGCCAGGGTAGCTCCCACAGAGGTTCAATTACTTTAATGCAGAAACACCTGCCCAAGGGACCCCAACATGGCAACCTCGGAACCACAAACTCTTACACACCGATACTCAGGTACACCAGAAACACACTCCCCGCTGGGAGAGGGGCGGGACTTGCCGCAAAAGGAAGCAGAGGGCGCGGCGCCCGCTGCTCCCTGCCCCGCCTCTTCACCCCGCCTAGGTCACGCCCCCATACTCTGTCCTCCGTGGCGAATCCCGCGGAAAACTGGGACTCGGTCCCACCCCTAGATCTCCCAAATGCTTCGTTCCTCCCATATGTGCAGCCAGTCCAACTCTGACCGTCCCTCAACCCATCCCAGGCTGCTCCAGCAGCCCAACTCTTTGTGACCAAGCAGCAACACGCCCTCAAGTTTCCAGCTGCCCACACTAGCCACGCCCCTCCACCTGCTCGGCCACCTCAGTGGCCTTTCTCCTCGACGCTCCGCCCTACCTCCGCGCAGTCCTTCCCCTTGTATAAACGCGGGCACGCTGCTCTTACGCCCTCTACCGGTCGGATTCCCCCCCCCCCCCCCGCAGATCGTGGATAGATAAAGCACCCACCATAAAAAACAAACAAGAATCTGAAAACGAAACAAAAAACGCGGGATGTTTAGGGAAACTACTCTTTTGTTCCTTTCAGTCGTTTCCTAGTCCTTTCATAAAAGTTCACTGCCTCATTAGGCTTCTCACACTAAAGGTTTGTTGGAAACTCCCTTAACCTCGCCACTGCCAAACCTACACTGCTGCTGGTGCCCCACCCACCCCCGGCGCGCCCCCCACCCCCACCCCGTTACATGGGGAAAGGTGTGGGTCGCTTCTCTTGCTTCAAACTGACCCAGTCCTTGAGCTCCGTTCCCGCCTCTGTCCTAATCTGGCAAACTTCGCTTTGTTCTGGAGACTGGAGTTTTCCCCAAGTCCACCTGCCTTTGCTAGATTCATTCATCCTCCAGGACTCAGCTTAAATGCAGGACAAGCATCTACAAAGGAATGAATGGGAATGTATAGAATGCCTTGGGTGTTTGGGTAATATTTACGGTAATAATTTACCCAAATTATGTTAGTTACTCCTCGAACCATCATCAGTAGACATTGCTGCTGGTTCTCTGGGTCATGAAGGAGAAGTAACTTTACCAGTGTCAGTGTCAGGAAATGTCAGCTCCTGCTAGGACTCAAATTCAGATTTCAGGAACTTCAGACTCCATGTTCCTCCTGGTCCCAGATCCCTGATGAATAAAAGGAGTTCCCTCTCCTTTGAGCCACCAGCAGCCTCTTCTTCCTCCTTGGGCCTGGGCTTACCCTCCCCAGAACCAGAGGATAACCTGGTCTGACTCAGGATACCTTCAGGCCAACAGGAACTTGACTGAGCCTAACCAGGCTGGGGGAGACTCTATGAGCAGGAGACCCTGGTCTAGATGAGAAGATCAGGGATGGTCATAAGGTGGGTAGACATAGGGATTGCATAACTCATGAGCGAGAGAGGACTCCCCCAGGACCCTAGACCCTGCTTGCTGCTTCCCATGGATTGTGGGAAATAGCTGTAGGGAGAAAGCTCTTCCTCTTTGAAACCAATTTCCTATTGTCCCTTCCTCAACTTTGCCTCAGCTCTGCTTCAAAAGGTCCAACCCACCCTCCCAGTGATGGGCAGGGAAGAGATCCCCACCTGGCCTAGTGTCTTTCTACCCTTGCCTTGCTATGTGACTGTAAGTCTCTACACTGTTTAGACCTCAGCTGGCTCCTCTGAAAAGTGAGGAGTGGATCTAAGTTTCCTTAAGGGTGCCTCACTCTGATTCTGTCTTCTCGAGTCTTTTCTTTCTGCTCTTTTGGGGAAGTTTTGGTGGGAGGGGGAGATCCTCATCCTAGGAGTCTCTGTTTTCACCCAATAATGATGGCCCCTACCATATGAGATTTGTACTTTTCCAAACTCCTTCATATTCTGTCATATTCTGTCTTCCTGACATTTCTGGAGTGGAGGTTTTGGTTCCCATATCACAAATGGACAAAGTAATGAAGAGGATTAGAAATGCAGGTCCAGTCTCCTGCAGCTTGAGGTAGGCTGGTTGGGGCTTTTGGTTCAGGAATCTCCTTGATAGGAAGGGAGGATATTTAAGGGTCCAGGCTAGTCCTGCATCCAGTGGATGCTCATCCAGTGAGAGAATGCTTGTTTGCTTCCTGCAACTCATGAATCCTCCCACCCCCAACCCCTTCTGATTTGGCATGAGACAAAGTCATCTTCCAGGGACAGAGCGGGCCTGGGTGTTTTAGCCCTCAGAAGACTCATCTAGGAAGGGGGCTGTGCCAGGGTGGATAGAGGATCATTGATGGGGTCTGGAGCCAGGCCCGCTGCAGGCACTCTCACAGACGTGCCAGGGAACCCTCAGCAAGTGACTCTTCCTTTGAGCATCAGGTGTCTCCTCTGTGAAAGGAGGATGAAAACAAAAACCCATCTACCTGATGAGTCACCGTGACCCAGCAAGATCAGGGTTATGGAATCCTTTGGGGACATTAAGATGGGAAAGTTTTGACAGTCACAGCATGGTCAGTGACTGGCTGCGGTACTTACAAGGAGAAGGATGAAGAATGAAAGGACCCCAAGAAGCTATGAGCTCAGGAAGGAACTATCTTAGTGGGGAATTTGACTTCTGATTCCCCTCCAGAACCAAATAGAAAAGATCTGAGATTGTCCCCTCCCCTACATGGTGAGACCACAAGTGCACAGAATTGGATTATGTTTATTCAAGATACATTCTCACCAGTTATCTAATTAACTCCCACCAAGAAAAGAAAGAGAAGAAAACAAATAGGGCCTAAAACAACATCAACTAATACACTGTTTTATTTCAGTTAACACAAAACAAAACACTAGGACCTTTAAAGTGAACTTCCTCTCATCATATAGTTCATCTACCACCTATTCTCCTGCTGACCCTCACCAGACATAACCATCACCTGAATATGGTGTTCAGCATTTCCTTGTTCTTTTTTTTTTTATATAGCTTTATCACAACTGTGTATTCCTTCAAATATATATTTTTATTTTAGTTGTTTTTAAATTTACAAAAAAGGGTACCTTGCAATATATAATTTTAGGGTTTTCTTTTTCCTTAATAGTATATATACATGTATGTCTGTATATAGCTAATATTTATCCATATTGTTGCATGTTGGTGTCATGAACTGGCTGAGTGTAATAGTCCCATGTGTGACTATGGCACAGTATATTAATCCACTCTTTCATTGAGGGACATTTGGGTGTTTCCATAGGTTTGCTCTTGTGAGCTGCGCTCTGAGTGCTATGCGTTAGTCCAGGTGCGCATGCGCAGAAGCGCGGGGACCGTGCCTCATTGGCTGCCCTATGCCAGGGAGGCATCGTCAGACTGGATCAAATCTCTTCTATATTTTTTATTATCTGTGCTTCCTTTTCTGAGAAGTGACGTGCATCTTGCCCGTTCTTCTATTGCGTTATAATACCTTTTCATACGCTATGAACATTCTGTCCTAACTTTTCCATGCGCAGTACCTCTGGTGGACCTAGGGAGGGATGTGGTATAATCACTATTTTTTCAGGTAAGTACATTGAGACTCAGAGAAGTGAAGGGGCTTATTCAAAGTCATAGTGTCAGCAACAGCCCTTCTGAACTAAACTGATGCCTTTTGAGACCCTGGCGTCTCATGGTCTGAACCTCAAGCTGAGTCAGGGTGTTCCCTGGTTCTCAGGGTCTCTAGGCGCCCGAACATTCCATGAGCTGATTGTCTCCCTAGTGAGTCTCTCCATGCCTCCTTGGCCCTCTTTTTGTCTTGAGCTCTCCTCCTTGGTTGTAGTGATCCAGATGTGAGTTTGATTATTGCTGCTCTCCTGTGTTAGACTATCAACTCCCTGAGGACAGGGGTCCATTGCTTAGCATACGTGGCATATAGCTGTTTACTGGATGAACTGTCTACTTCTGTCCTGCACCACTGACTTCTTTCTTAGGCTAGGACCTCAGCTGCCCCTGTGCTCCCAGCACCATCACCATCTCTGAGAAGCACAAAGAATGTTTGTTGAACGAATGAGGGAGGAGGAACAAGCTGCACCAGTTGTTAGGACAGATCCAATGCCCTGGGCTTTTCCTGCTTGGAATGGAGCTCTTCCCAAGATAAGTCCTGGTTCCTGACTCTCTGGCTTTCCTCTCTTTGGCCCTACCCTCCTGGCTCGCTAGCCTCAACCACCAGCAGCCAACACTCAGGTCTCCTGTCCTGGAAGTACCTCTTCTGGTCCTGGCTTCCCTCCAATCTTCTTTTCTCTTTTCTTTTGCACTCGTCACTTCCTCTTCCTCTGCTACAGTCACTCTTCACTCACCCAGCTCCTTTACCCTATGTGCCTCCAGGTTAAGACTTCTACCTCTCTGGTTCCTCTTCCCAAGCCCCTAATGTTCCCAGGACTCTATCAAGGTCCTCCTTTCTCACTGTCTCCCTCGGGAAACCCATTCACTGAGGCCCATCAGCCTCAAGCCACTTTTGGGCTGACCACTCTTCAGGCTTCACACACCTTTTCCAGAAAGCTCTCCAGTGTCTCCAGACCATGTTGACCCTAGCTCCCGCCCACATGGAAGACTTGCCTCCACCCTAGACCCTGACCTTCATCCCGTTTCAGGTCACTGCCTGGCCTCCACTTAGGTCCACCATCTCAGGCAGGAACCTGAGTAAAGGGATTTGTTTTGCTTCTGGGAAATAAAGACCTGGAAAACTAGTGACTTAAAAAAGTTAAACATTTCTTTTTCTCTCATGAAAACTTCCAGATTTGGATGGCCCCACACTGGAATGGTCAGAGACACAAGCTGCTTCCAAATTTCTACTTCACCAACCACAAAAGACATCCTTACCTTCTTGGTCCAGAGGGTGCTCCCGTTGTGATGTCCCCATTGTAAATAACATTCTTGTTTCCCCGTATGAAAATGCCTCCCTTACATCCCATTCCTTAGGAGTAAGTTACCTGGCCATACCTAGCTGCAAGAGAGGCTAGGAAATAAAGTCTTCATCCTACGAGTCATGTGTACCCAGCTAAAAGAGAACTGATATTGTGACTGGCACTTAGCTGTCTCCAACACAACTTCCTAGGGGTCCTCATTTACTGAGACTGGGTGGGGCAGCTGGGCACTTGGAGAGCAGGTGAAGAAAGGAAAGGGAAGTAAGGGGTGCAGAGAGACAGGGCCATTATTGCATCTGGGTCAGAAAAAGGCTGCGTGACTTCGACAAGTCAGTTCTCACATCGAAGTCTCATCTGTAATAGGAGGTATTAGAAGATTAAATGAGAAAGTGTGTGTACACTGCATGACGACTGGAACCCACAAAGCCAGCCAATGATCACTGCTGTCACTGCTGGTGGTCCCCAGTGCCTCCCTGGCTTGGCACCTATGCCCTTTGCCATGCCGACTCTCCACTTCATGTCAGGGCTCAGCCCTTCCTAATCCTCCTCCACTGCCCTCATGCCTTTGCCTGTGCTGTTCCCCTTACCAAGAAGACCCTCATTCTGTCTCTTTCATTCTAATTCCACCCTTCAAGACCCAGATACACTGCTCAGTACCCTGGAAGTCTTTCTCAGCCCACAGCAGCATCACCTTGGGTCCCTTGGAACCTGTATGGCTCCTCTGCCCCTCACTTCTCTCCACTCCACACCTCTGTCTATGTTCCCTTTGTCCCCCACCCGAGCAAGTGCCAGGGTAAGTACCCACTTCCCACCTTATCACAAGCAAGCACTGGGTTAAAGGAGGGAGGGAGAAGGGGTGCAGAGGGGGACAGAGCAGAAGGAGGGAGAAGGGAAGGGGGAATTCAGCATGCTAATAATGCCTGAAGTCCTTGGTACTGGCATGTAATAAATGGTTTTCTCTTCTTATAGGAACAGATAGAGCTAATGGATTATGACGCTTTTTCTCAAAGAAGTACACGAAGGGTCTGTTTTTATTTTGTTTTATTTTATTTTATTTTAAAAGACTCCCAGATAAAGGAAAAAGATGAATCATTGCAATCTCCTGTTTAACGCCCCTTGTTTACAGGCCTCCTATGCCAGTGTGCCCTGGGAGAGTAGTAGTTTGCTCAGCCGCCTTCAGCTGGCGCAGTCCACATACATCCCAAGGACTTGGGTTCTCATCCTGTGCCAAAGAGGCAACATCATTGTCATAATAACATTGGCTACATGCTTTCTGTGTTCCAGCATTGTCCTCGGTGCTTCACACACATTCATTTAATCCTCACAATTGCTTTACAAGACGGGGATCATTATTATTCCCATTCTACAATTAGGGGAGTTACAACACAGAATAACACAGTTGGTAAATGGCTGAGCCAGGATACACACCCAGGCGGTCTGCCTCTGGAGTCTGCACCCTTTGCACGGTTCAGCCTCACAAACGGATGCTGGGATTGGCATGTACCGGTGGCCCTTAGTTTCTACTCTTGGAAAAAGCAACCAAAGGGTCCTATTTCATGGCAGCCTTCTGAGATTCTCTTCAGGGCTCAGCCCAGGCTATGGGCAGAGACCCTCTGCCTGCTGCTCTCCCACACTGTGGGCCACTGAAGAGTCTGGTCTCAGGCTCAAAACAGATGTTAAGGTGGATAATATCTCTACGTTTGGTATGGATGGCATGGCGTGGTATAGGAAATAAGAACCAGTCTCTGTCTTCTGATGTCCCCACACATCTAACTGTGGCTCAATGAACCAAAGTTCTTTCTGTTTCCATTGTCAGCCTCTCCAACAAGGGCGCTTGGGATGGTTTCCCAAGATGGGCTTGTTTTCCCCACATCCTCAGCCAGCTTCACGCACACTCTGACGTTACGAGACTAACTCCTCCAGGGCCCTTCTCTGAATGCCCTCATTGCCCAACAGTCTTGGAGATTAGGAAAAAGGAAAAGGAGCAAATTAGTTATACAGTCCTTCCCCTCCCTGCCTGCCTCGCCCCCCGCTCCTCCCTTTTTCTAAAAACGAAGACTCTGCCATGATTGATTCTGTCGTATCTGGAGGTCTTTGTGGCACCAGCAGCTAGAAACAGGCCAGTGTGTTCTACAAGAGGAGACCGAGATCTGGGAGGAGGGATTTAGGGGATGGAGAAGTGGTGGGGCAGGGGCAGTGGGGGTGGGATGAGGAAAAAGAGCCAAAAGGATGAAGTGCTGCTGCAGAGGGGAGGCTGAGAGAAGAGGTGGGCAGGGGAGAGCAGGTGGAGGACTTGGAGGGTCTCCAGTGGTATGAGTCCCCTGTGTTGCCTCCTGGGGCACCTTCAGGGAAGATGTCCTTCCAAGTCCTTCTGAGGTCTCAGGCCTGTGTCTGAGATGCCTCCACACGAGATGGCCCCTTGGCAGCCTTTCAAGTACCCACAGGTCAGAATGATGGAGCCCAGAGGGCAGGAATGGAACCTGGTGGGAGCAGTCTATTGTTGTCGGCAGGGTCCTGGCCAAGGGACCTTGATGAAATGTCTCCTGGTGACCCTGAATCTCTGCAGCTGCTGGTTTTTCTTCTAGAAGGAAGCTGTGTTGAAGGGCTATTTTTCCTTACTTTGGGGGCTTGGTGGAGGCACCGCAGACACCCCGAGCCTGAATAGGCCCATTTGAAGAGGTAGATGGAGGAGCTGTGACTCTTTTCCCTGCATTTAGTCTCTGGTCCCACCAGCTCCTTTTTTGCCACCTCCTCGACACAGCCAACCACCCTGAGCTTACATGAAATGTGCCTTTGCTTTACAGCCAGGCTCAGTGTGTCTCTGCCTCTGGGTTTAATGCACATGGTGCCTTCCACCAGCAGCAGCCTCCTCTTTTCTGCTGTGGGAACCTTCCCCAGTTTCAAGCCTCTTCAAATAAGTGCTCCTGATTCCTCCTGCTGCTGAGGGCCCACAGCCTGGAGTGCCTGGCCTGCTCATGCCTGTGACTGAAGGGTGGCCTTGGGATAGCTCTTGCTTTCTCAGATTTCACACACATGAGGTCACATGCCTCTACCCCAGCTCTCTGCCCGCCTGCCCCAGGGCAAAGCCTCACCCCACTCGGGCCCAGAGTGCTCCCTCTTCTGTCTGTGCAGTTCCCACTCAGCCTTCAACATGTGGTTCAGACAGTGCCTCCTTGCGAGGGCATTCCTGACTGCTTGGATGGGGTCATCAGCATCCTCATCCCCAACTGGATGGGGTCAAGGGCACCCCTTCCCCTCAGCCATGCTTTCCCCTGTCACAGCCCTGGCATCGCTGTGTCACTGTAAGTAGTGGGAAGTTTGTCTGGGGCAGGGTTGGGCTGGTTCTTCTGGGGCTGCAGAATCCACCGAGACCCCAACGCAGATGTCAGCAAAGATTCGCTGAATGAAACATCACCCCTGGGCCCGAGCGCTCATATTCGACCCTGAAAACCTGGCTCAAGTGCTCCTTCCCAGAAGCTTCCACTCCCTGCTTCCCTTTCCCCCCACTCTCTTCATTGGTGACTCCAAAGCACACAGCATACTCCTCTGTTACAGTGCATGTCACACTCTATTTTTGTGAGCCACTTGACACAGCTTCCCAACTCTCCATGGCCACCAGGGGGCTTCTGGAGAGCCAGGCCTAGGACTGGTCTCTCTGCCCGCTCTGCCCGCAGAGCACGGTCCAGAGAAAGCGCTGGTGAGATGTGGGGGGTTCCTTACTCCATGCTCAGCAGAGCGAAGCTCTCTGCGTGGTTTGGGGCTTTTGCTGTCCCAGCCACAAGAGCAAACACAAGGGTGGCTCAGGGTCCAGGTGTCCTACCCCATAGACTCAGCGACCCTGCCGCTGCCACTTGGCTGTGAGTTTCTGGAGCAGCTCCTGGGGCCTCCTGCGGAACTTCTTCTGGGTGAAGTAGAAGAGGATGGGATCCAGCACACTGTTGGCGCTGGCGAAGGGCCGCGTGACTTTGTAGGCAGCTGCGAAGGCTTCCATCACTGGGCAGGAGACACCGGGTGTAGAGCGCACTGCCAGGTAGGCTGTCTTGGTGACGTGGAAAGGCAGGAAGCTGATGGCAAAGACGGCTGCCACCACCACAGCCATGCGGGCGGCCTTGCCACGCCGCTCGCGGGCCACAGGTCCTGCTGGGCCGTCGTGACGGCACAGGCGGCGGGCCAGCAGACAGTAGCAGGCCAGCAGGGCGGTGAAGGGCAGCAGGAAGCCGATGACTGTGAGGGCCATGCCATAGGGCATGTAGTGGGTGGCCAGGGTGGGCGGGCTCAGGTCGTAGCAGACGGTGCGGTTCCGCTGGATGCCTGTAGCGGCAAAGAGGGCTGTGGGCAGGCACTGGGCCGTCACAGCCAGCCACACGCCCCCACACACTAGCCAGGCAGCCTGGCGGCCCCCATGCTTGTGCCAGGGAGCCAGAGGGTGGCAGATACCCAGGTATCGCTGGAAGCTGATGCAGGTGAGGAAGAGGATGCTGCCGTGCAGGTTGGCGTAGAAGAGGAAACGGACCAGGCGGCAGGTGAGGTCGCCGAAGGGCCAGTGGTCACCCTGGGCATAGTTATAGATGAGCAGGGGCAGGGAGCAGGTATACAGCAGATCCGCCAGGGCCAGGTTCAGAGTGTAGATGGCTGTGCGGGTCAGGGCCCGGCGGGACATGCAAATCTGGGCAATGACGCAGGCATTCAGCGGCAGGCCAGCCACCAGCACCACCGAGTACACAGGTGTCAGCAGCAGTCGCTTGAAGTTCTCTTGGTAGACGCAGTTGGTGGGTGGTGAGCCCGAGGTCAGTCCAGTCGCATTGCCCCACTCCATGGGTGCCCCCAACTGGGCTTCCTACATCCAGAGAGCCTGGGGAAGCAACAAACACCCTGTCAGTGACCAGACTCACTGGCTGTCCAGTGGGTGGCTAGCCTCTGGGCCTTGGTCTCCCCATCTGAACTGTCTCTGATACTTGTCACTCCCCAGAGGCCCCACACAACCTTCACTTCGAAGAAACAGGAACACAATAAAGCTCACATTTGGGTGAAGTCTGATTCACTTCTTTCTGTAGTATTAATTTCCTGCCAGTCTTATTGGTGAGCTTCTATTCTGTCTTCAAAACCCTAGTGATCAACTTCCATATGGTGACTTGATAGGATGTACGTTTGGGTCTCTCCTCAAAGACATTGAATAAAACAAACAAACAAAAAACCCCACCTGTCTTCCTGAGACAAACACCAAGAAAAGACTGCCACTTCAGCTGGGACAGAACAGGCGATGACTAATGATGGATGAGGGTAACTGGTGGGGTTCTCAGTTAAGCCACAGATTTGGATTTGGGACAGAGTTTAGGAGTCTCCAGACAGGTGGTGGGGCAGAGGCTAGGGACTTTGGAACCAGCTGTGGAGGCAGCGAGAGGTGGGCCCAGTGAGGCTGAGACACAGAACCATGGAGGGTTGATGTGGGAGAGGGTGAAAGGAGAGTCAGTGCACCAGGAGCTGAGCTGGAGCCTACATGGTGAACTTGCTCTGGGCACAGCCATAACCGGAAATCAGCCAAATCAACCCCCTCCCACAACCATTTCATGCCAGAGCCTGGGGTCCACGGAGTGGAAATCCCACCCACCGCATATCCAACCACCTGAAATCCTGCCCATCGGATGCCCCACCTGCTGGATTACAGTGAAAAGGCAGTTCCAAACCTCAGTGCTACCCACTAGCACCACCTTGTGAGTAGAGGTGAAACTGCATCCTGGTTGCCAATCCTGGGCAAGTCAAACCTATGCAACATCAGGGAAACCAAACCCTCAGAAATAGAAACAGAATGCTATAGCAAACACAGAGAAGTATATGTGAAATGATAGATCCAATCAAAAATCCAGGGGAAAATCTGAATACAACAGATGTACGTAAGTTAACAGAAGAGGAATTTAGGGTAAGAGTGATTAACATACTCATGGGAATCCAGAAATCAGTAGAGGCAGTAAATGAGAATGTCAAGAAGCAAAGAAGATTAAAAACAAGACATCAAACAAGTAAGAGATAATGGCTGAATTAAAGAACTCAGTAGAGGGACTCAACAATAGGATGGATGAAGCTTCCAATAGAATCAGTGATCTGGAAGATAGGATGGAGGAACTCAATCAAAAAAATCAGCAAAGAGATAAAAAAAAAATTTCAAAGACTAGAAGACAGCATTCGAGACCTCTGGGATAGCATCAAAAGAAGGAACATTCGCATCATTAGGTCCCAGAGAAAGAGAGATAGAAGGGGGCAGAAACCATATTTGAAGAAATAATAGATGAGAACCTCCTCAGTTTGAAGAATGAAGCAGGCCTCCAGACCCAGGAAGCTCAAAGAGTTCCTAACAAAAGAAACCCAAACAGAAATACACCTAGACACATTATCATAAAAATGTCAAAAATACAAGATAAAGAAAGGCTATTAAAAGCAACCAGAGACAAACATGTCACATACAGAGGCGCCTCCATAAGATTGCCAGCAGACTTTACAAATGAAATTCTACAAGTCAGAAAGGAATAGCATAATATATTCAAAGAGGTGGAAAAAAAAAGGATTTTCAGCCTAGGATACCATATCTGGCAAGATTATCATTCAAAACTGAAGGAATGATAAAAAACTTTTTCTGACAAGCAAAAGTCAAAGGAGTTTATCACCACAAAACCAGCTTTGCAAAATATAATAAAGGAATCTCTATAAAGTATAAAGAAATCACACAGAAAAATAGTATGACAGCAAGTATTAAAAGTGGGGAGGAAGAGGACAAATATGTGGATAGTTAGAATGAATGAAGAAAGACTAAAATGCTTTCAAATAAAATTAGGTAGTAAACAGAACTGTGAATGCTAACTTCAGGGTAACCTCAAAATACATCCCCAGGGAGAAAGTGAAGGAAAAAAAACAAAAAGCAAAATCAATCAAAACATAGCTGCACCCACGTGACCTACAAAGAGAGAGAGAACAAAGTCGTCATCTTGGAGCAACATACAAAAGACAAATTACAAAATGACACTAAGTAGTACAAGTCAAAGGAAGAAAGATAAATACCAGATGACCTCACTCATAGGTGGAAGGTGAATAGACAACAAAGGAACAGATGAAACATAACCAACCCTGGAACATTTGCAACAGAAATGAGGTGACCAAAAGACAATGGGGCAGGCGGGGGCAAATGGTGGTGGAGCCCACTGGACAGTGGGGAAGAACACTTGGTGATTTGGTGGAGGGCATGATGTGTTGACATATACCTAAGAAATGGGGAACCTATACATAGGAAATTATTTTAATATGTAGAATAATTGCTACACTAAAATAATTAAAATAAAATAAAAAACAAAAAAGATGTTTCTACTCTTTGGCTATCAGGGAAATGCAAATCAAAACAGCAATGAGATATCACCTTACACAAATTATGGCTATTATCCAAAAATCTGGAAGCAACAAATGTTGTAGAGGATGTGGAGAAAAGGGAACAATTTTATACTTTTGGTGAAATCCCTATGGAAAACACTGTGGCGGTTCCTCAAAAAGTTGAAGATGGAAATTCCATGTGATCTGACCACCCCCTTTCTGGGTGTTTACCCAAAAGATACAAAAAACACTAATATGCAGTGATTTATTTACCCTCATGTTTATTGTAGCCCTATTCACAATAGCTAAGAACTGGAAACTACCTAAGTGCCCAAAGTCAGATAAAAATGGATAAAGAAGATGCATATATACACGATGGAATACTACACAGCCCGTAGAAGAGATGAAATCCTCTCATCTGAATCAACATGGGTGGATCTAGAAGGGATTTGCTAAGTGAAATAAGCCAAAAGAAGAACGATAAAGCGGTGATAGAGCCCATTTGACCGTGGTGAAGAACACTTAGTGATTTGGTGGAGGGCAGGGTGTACTGACATATATCTGAAGAATGGGGAACCTATACATATGAGTTCATTTTAATGTGTAGAAAAATTTACTATAATAAAATACATTTTTAAAGGAAAACAAAAAAAACCTAGTCATGGCGTATCCTAGTGGAGCAGTGGTTAGGTCAATTGACTATGAAGGAGCAAGCCACATACTCCATGGACTCTAAGGGAAGCAATCAGAGTGAACAACTAAGTAAAATAAAGATGCTTTCTCTTCTCTCTTCCCACCTTCATGCTTACTCGCCTTCATTCCTGCCTGCACCTCTTTAATAAAAAACAAAACCCCAATCCTAGCCAAATGTCTTCTCTATAGGTGAAAACTGATGGACTTTGGTTTGAATCCCAACCTGGAGCTAGTGATATACCTCATCAGAGCCTTAGTTTTCCCATTTGAAAAATGAGGGAATGATGTACCCAATTCTCAGGGTGTCATGTGGTTAGAGGCACTAGGCCATGCTGTGGAAGTCTTCCCCTGGGCTCCTTGGAATTGTGAGATTGTGGTCACGGTGGGCCTATCTCTCCTCCACAGACCAGGAACCTCCAGAGGTGAAGAACCAGATCTGGTGCCTCTCATGTCTGACAGCCCAATCCAGGGTCCAGGGCAGAGAAGGACCTGGTAACTCTTAGCTAATCAACATACACTGGGAGCTGATCAAGGACAGTGCCCACCTCCTCAGTCTGCACTCCACTTTCCAAAGCCATGGCCCTTCATCTGGTCACAGTCTTCTTATCTGTAAAATGGGGGAAAGAAGTGATTCAGGAGTTCCCTGGGCCTTTCCTACTTTTGACTTGAGGTTGCAGACTGGTGGGGTAGAGCCAGTGAAGTCACACTGCCCCCTGGTGAGTAGAGCTAAAACAGCATCCCTGAAAGCAGATGGAAATCTGAGGACCCAATCAAGACAATTTATGAAATGGGCAATGCAAGCACAGTGAGGGGCAGTGGCAGCTCCATTTTACTCAGTGAGTTAGAAGTAGAAGCTAGAACAAGAGCCCACTCAGAGGAGCCCACTGACACAGAACGTAGGGTCACAAGCCCAGCTTCAGAGCTAAGAAGTCCTGGCTCAAACCCCTTCTCTCCCTTTTCCATACTGTTCAACCCAAGGCATGTCACTTGCCTTTTCTGGGCCTGTGCCCTCATCAGTAAAATGTGTCATAGGCCTGACGTGCAGTCAGTGCTTCATAAATGCCATGCCACGTCATTGTATATTACACCTATCTCTCCTTGTGTCCCTTTAGACTGGGTTTTGGGGCGCCAGCAGCACAAATGCCTTATGGGAATCCCTGGTGTTCTAACTTATTTTTTTTAATTTATTTTAACTTATTTTTATTTTTTCATGAACCCAGGTCCTTGGACGTTACACGGTTCACATAACAGTGTCTCAGCTGCCTGAGCCACTAGGGCACATCCCAAGTCTAACTTCTTGAAACTCACCTTCTAACAGGTGTTGTCCACATTTATTGGTGTCCAGAGAGGATTCTGGACTTAACCCAACTTCAATCCAATGAATCTGTAAGGCAAAACATAGTGAGTCACATCTTCCCCTCTCTCTATATTACAAAAGGAAGAAATAGACCCAGAAAACACACAAGGCCCTGCAAAAGCACTCAGAGGGTGGTCAAGGTTGAGGCCAAGTGTATGGGTTCCAGCCCAGATGCTCAGGTTCAAATCCCAGTGTAGCCACATGTAAGCTATGTGGCTTTAGGTTCATTATTGGGCCTCTGTGCCTCAGTTTCGCCATCTATAAAATGGGGTAATATAGTACCTGCCTCATAGGGTGATTGTGAGGATCAGCACCTGGCACAGGACAAGTGTTAACTATTCTTAATGTGAATATACCTGCTAAGTAAAGAGATTTCTTTTAAGAGTTGTATTAGAATAAAAGACAACTCCTCAAACTACTTTCTCCCATCTTAAAGTGTGATTTTGATAAAAATATGCTACTTAGGTTCTGGGCAAAAGCAGTAAGATGATGTTTGGCTATTCCAGTCTGCATCCTACATGCCATTTCACCTTCTGTTATCCAAGAGTCTTCATGGGCCTTCCGTGCCTGTGCTGGAGTTCTGGGTGCCCAGCTAACCACGTAGGCACAAAGGGGAGACCAGAGGAGGAAGCATGACATCCCCCAGTGGAGCCAGGAAGCCAAGATTTGTATGGACAAGCGAAAATTCATGTATTCACTTAGGCCATTCTTTCATTCATACAGTTATTCTCTTGTTTTGAACCTGCCAGACATTTAGTGCCTACATGCCTGCTGGAGGCACGGGGGCACAGTACACAGATACAGTTGTAGGTAGACAGATACACACACACACGTATGTACGTGTGTATGCTCACCTAAGGAGGGGCACTAGTGTGAGTCACAGCATGGAAGAGACTTTTCAGAGGAGGTTGAAGAATAGAGCAAGGCGCTAGGAGCTGAGGAAGATAGAGAGGGTCTATCAGGTGGGGAAGAAGTTGGAGCAGGTGGGGTCTGAGAGGAGGGCAGCTGCTAGGGCAGTGGGTCATGCTGAGGAGGAGGAAGCAGATAGCAGGAGAGGCGCCATGCTCTCTTGGGAAGCCTGTTATCAGACACTATCGCCTGAGAGACCCCTGTGCCTCCAGGGACCGAGACGCCAGTCATTTTCTGCCTGCTTTCCCAACCCCGTACTACTGATCCTTTTAGAAGAAGACAGCAGGTACATGAGGGTGTCCAGGCCCAACCTCCTGGACAGGGAAGCCTGGCTGTCACCGGGAATCCCTCATCCACTTTGCCTTCTGGGGAAGGTGAGCTGTTCTCCAGTTTCTGGCAGGAGTTGACCTCAGTGTCAGCTTGTTTGCCCACTCCCACCCCCCACTCCACTTCTGGGCAGCAGCTGACACTGATTCTCTCAAGCTCTCGCATGTATCATTTGCTTTAGGGCCCCAGCCCTACAGCAGCTCAGACCCCAGCTTCTTTCTGGGCTCCAGATGGCCCATGGTGGGGACTTTCTAACAAGCGGTGCTGAATACATTCTTCTCCGCATTCCTCTTCCCTTTGGGAAAAGCTCAACCACTGTCTTGACACTCAAGGCCTCTGCCAAGCCCTCAGCCATCTCTGAAGTACCCGGGGTACCTCCACTCTGCTCCTGTCATGCTTGCCACTCTGTTCCCAAGACACCGAGCCTGTCACACAGCCCTTCTCAGCCAGAGACTCAGATTCCTCTTGCATCTCATCTTTACTGTTCCTTTCAGAGAAAATGTCATTCAAACCAATTCTGTCCATCAAAATGTCAAGTGTCATTTTCCAGATCCAGTCTTGCTTCTTCCTTTTTGATCTCCCCAGCTGCATGGGGTCCTTCTGGGCTCCCCAACTCTGTGGCCCTCCTTTAGGTCCAAGACCCAGTCTGCCCAAAGTCACAGTTCCTTGTATTCAGTTGCCTGCCCCCACCACCACTGGCCCATGACCCTGAGAAGGCCCAAGACCCCAAGACAACCCATGGCACCAACACTCACTTGCAGGCTCCTGTACCCAAAGTGCCTCAGTAGCCCCAAATGTGTTGGGATACGGGGAGGCCAGACTCGAGGTTCCCACTCTCCTGCCCTCAGTCCAGACTGCAGGACCTCCAACAGGGCGGGCTGCTTCCTCTGTTTCCTGGCAGGGCTGTCTCTGACTGAAATAGACCCTGCTGGGCCATCCCTTCCCTGCTGGAGCCACCCCCTTCCCTGCTGGGACCACCCCTTCCTTGCTGAGGCCACCCCCTTCCCTGCCATGACCAATGCGAAGCCCTAGTGGAAACTGGGCCTAGGGAGCTAAAGTTCTCCTTCCAGGAGCCTCCCACCATCTCCCACCATGAGAGGAAAGAAGGTGACAAGAGGGCAGAGAGAGATTTGGAGGAGGACCAGAGGCTGCCGGTCAAAGGCCAATCCCACAGACATGGCAACTTTCATTCTCCTCAGCCCTCTCTCCATCTTCTTATCTGTTAAATGGGCAGGCTGAGGATAAGAGAGCTTTTGGCTGTTCCTTTAGCTGTAATACACGGAGCTATCTTTCCTGTCACTTATTCCTCCATCCCTCCTGTCTACATTCAGTCAACAGCTCACTCACCCACTTGTCTATACCTCTATGTGGCAATCTATTCAGATAGTCAATTTTTCACTGCCTCTCCCTCCTTTCCTTTCTTTTCATCGCAAGCATTTATTGAGCACTTACTGTATGCCACCTGATCCTCCCTAAGTGCCCCATTCAGCAGTCACTGCCCCTCTTCCACACTCAGGCCCAGAGCTCACTGGGAGCTATGGTGTGAGCTGTGGGAACAGAGGTGACGTCCTGAGACGTGACCCGAGTGAGAATCCCCCTGCCTGGGCCCAGCCCTCCCTGGGCCCTCCTCTCCAGCACACCTGGACTCAGAGCTGTTAGGATAGCCAGAGGAGATGCGCCTGAGGAGGCGGCTCCATGGTAGAGGCAGCATTCGGGAGTGATCGCATGGGGCAGCTGAGGCAACTACAGGGGTGCAGGAAAAAAGACTCTGCCCAGGTTCTCATTCTACCTTGACCCTTACTTGCTGTGTGACAAGCCCCTTTCCCCTCTGAGCAGAATGACATACTACCCCTCACTCATATCCACCAACAGTCTGTTGTCAGGATGAACTGCGAGGAGTTAGGGAGGGGGTCTCCTTTCTACCCTGTAAGGGGAAAGTGCTGACCTCACCCCTAAACCCATTTTATAGGGAAAGGGTCTGAACCACATTAGATCCCCAAATTTGCACTAGACTGAGGAAATTCAGGTATGAGCCGCTGGTAAGGAGTTGGTCAGCATGCATGGGTTGAGTGCCTGTGGCTTATTCAGTTCTGTGCGAGGCGCTCACTTGTACCTGTTAAGCACATGGACCTCATAGTTTGAGCTGAGCTGTGCTTGGGCCCAGGAGGCCTTCAGTCCAGCAGCCAGTCCTCTGCTGGGCCCCCAGGATAACATCCTGTAGTCACCCCGATGAGGTGTCCATCCCCAGAATGGGAGCAGCTTTGAGGTTTTCCTAGGGGTGTTGGATACCTGGGTGGAGCCCAGGAGGCAGAGCTCAGGTTTGGGTGCCCCTGGGAAGGAGGAACCTGGAGAGCTCCTGGAGAAGGCATGTCTGTTGTCAGGGATACTTGGAGTGAAGAGGACACCCCACATAGGAGGCACGAAGGTGGGGAATAAGCCTACTCTGTGTGAGAAATGAAGACGAGATATTGTAGCCAGGCCATGGGACGGGTGGTGCAAACAGAACTGGATGAGAGGCCTGGAGGGAGGGGTGAGTCATTACAAAATTTCCAAACAGAGCCCCCGTGCCACTGCCTTGCTCCAAGGCCAGTCTCAGCTTCTTTTCAGGCTTTCCAGCGTCTAGGCCATGCCGAAGTTGTCTCTTCAGCCTGGTATGCTTTCCCCACACTCTCTGAGTATTTCCTACTTATCCTTCCTGTAATTTCCACCCAGAAAATTGGTAGCTACTGCACAGGCTGTGGGAAGACTGAAATGAAACCAGGTGTGTGTGGTGTCTTGAACATGGTAGGTACTCTATAAATGTTTGTTAACTGAAGGAATAAATTCCAGGCCTAGTCTTAATGCCTCCATTCAGGTTCCCTTAGCCTGCCACAATCTCCACTAATTTCTGGGCCCTCTGCACTAGCTGTTCTCTTCATTTTTGTTTGTTTTTTTTGCTATTGTTTTTTAAAGGTAAGGTGCAGGCAGGAATAAAAGTGAGTGGGCAGGTAGGCAGGAAGGAGGAAGTATTTTTATTTTTAAAGTTTGTATTTAGTTGTTCGTATTGGTTGCTTCCCAGCCAGGCCTGGGACTCGAACCCAGGGGTGTGTAGCTTGCTCTTTTCAGCAATGTTCTACCAGAGCGCACCCAGGTGTCTCTTCTTAAACACCTAGTCTGTACTTTATCTGCACGTCAGGACTGGTGATGGAGGAGATGATTCTTTTCATTTTAGATGAAGAAACTGACTCAGCAAGGGTGTCCCATCCTGGTAGCACCTTAGCAAGGTTTTTCTTATTCTAGGACTCCCTTTTTCATTGTCCCCAGTAGTCCAATCCTTGTTCCCCATAAGTCCAAGGCAGGGAACTCCCAGGGGTGTGTGCTGTCCCTGTGCTGAGGGCCTATGGCCAAGAGATGGCGCCAGCAGACAGCCCTGGACAGGTAGCCCTGTACCTTCAGCCAACTGCCCAGGAGCCAGGGCTGGCCAGTAGGTCTGCGCACCCAGGGGGGCTTCCCCTTCCCACTGCGGCTGGTCCTGAGAAACCTCAAGAGGGCTTTCCCAGCCTCAGGTCCTCCTGACCTGTCCCCCAGCCTTCTTCCTATGTATTCTCAGATAAGCTCAAATGCCTGTTCTCACCTGGGCAATGTGGCTCACAGGAGCTGCTGGGGCCATTGGCAGGATGACAGGCCAGTGCTGAGCCCTGTCTGTTTGAGCCAGAGGCCCAGCAGCGTTGCCCTAGGCATCTGCTGCCCATCTCCATTGCAGGTACACCACTGGTAGAATCGCTGAGGTCCCTCACCCCTTAGAGGGAACAACCTCTGCCAGTTTCCTTTTTTCAGTTCGGGCAACACCCCATCAGTCGCTTTATGCCTGTGGCAAAAATGATTCAGTTTAGACATAAAGAGGGTTGAAGCTCCTTAAACTGCTTGGGTCCTAGAGTCCCAGGATGCCCCTTTAGGTGACACAGCACTTCCTCTCTGATATCTCCCCGCCCACCCCACCTCAAGGTCTTATAATCTGGAAGGGATGAGGGGGCCTGATGGTCAGAGGCAGGAGCTGGAAGACTGACTCACTGCCTGCCAGCCAGCCAGGAACCAGCCCAGACCAGGCTGCACATGGGAAGAAGTCTCCCAACCTTGGCCTGCTTGCCTGCCTGCAGGAAAATAAGTCCTGGAAACCCCCTTGTTCTGTCCCTGGTCTGTGAGTTTAGTAGTAAGGACACAGGATGGCAGGACTGAAGATAAGCTTCCTTTCCCGGAGGAGCCAGACAAGCTCGCTTGTCCACGTGCTTACCTTATACGGTCAATATGCCTGGGGATCTAGTCACCAACAACCCCTGACCCGGGACAGCATCCACCTGGGGCAGGGAGACCCCTGGAGCTCGCTTCTGGCCAATCTGAGACCACGTTCCTGAAGTTGGTGTCTTCCAGGCCCCCCAGAGGACAGCGAGCAGGGGGCAGAACTCAACCTCCTGAGGTGCTCTGGTCGCACTGGAGGACAAGGAGAGGACTGAAAATCTGATTTATCTTTTCTTTCTCTACTTCCCCTTCTCACTTCCTGCTCAACAGGAATGAAAACAAACTGAAATAGTCATTTTGAGTGCAAAGAAGGGGAAGCTATAGTTTTGGGGAATTTGGAGTTGAGGCTGCTTCCTTTAGTTTCTCTCTGGCCTCTGCAGGCTGAGCAAAGAGGGAACTCACAAGTCCCGTGCTTCTACTCTGAGCCAGGCCCCAGCTGCCCACCGGTGCATCATGTAATCTGGACAAATGTTTAATTGGGCCCTGACTATGCAACATCACTGTAAAAAATGCTTCGCATGAATCCCATATGACCCTGTCATCCTAATTCTTGGTATCTACCCAATACTCAAGACACAAAATATTAATACACAGAGATATTTGCACCCTCATGTTTATTGCAGGATTATTTACCATGGCCTAGAACTGGAAACTACCTAAGTGCCTGTCATCAGATGAATGGATAAAGAAGATGTGGTACATACATGCTGGAATACTACACAACCCTGAAAGATGTTACCCTGTTCTTCGCAATAACATGGATGGAACTGAACAAGATGATGCTAAGTGAAATAAGTCAGAAGAATAAAGACAAATACCGGGTGATTTCATTCACATGTGAAATCAAAGAGACAAAACAAAGGAGCAGACTAAGTAAAAACCAACCATTGGACATGGAACAATCACCTGTAGGGAATGGGGGCCTGGGGGAATGAAGGGGGGCCAAGGGATAATGGTGAAGAACTTTTGGTCATTTGGTGGTGAACAGAGTGTTGTCATATATCTGAGGCGTGGGGAACCTGCACATGTGGGTTGGCCCCACCTCTTGGTTTTCCTTTGTTTGAGGGGTTCCTCTTTCCTCTCCCGGAGTCCTGAGGGTCTGAGAGTGAAAGCCTGTGACCTAGGCTTGCCCGTGAAAGAGAGTGGGCTCCTAGGTTGTGTAACTGCTCTGGGAGCCTCCAGAGCTTTTTCTGCAACATTGGGAAAGAGACAGGCTTTCTACTGGGTTTGCAAAGCAGGTGGGAGGTGAGACTGAAGCTGCTAGAGACAGGTGAACTGTGGGCCAGGAGCTATCCTAGGCACTGAAGACACCGGGGAGGAGACTGTCCAAAATAAACCAAGGGTGGCAGAAACACACAGGTTCCTGAGGACACCGAGCACCTGGTTGCAGCTGTGCCTGAAACTCTACCTCCCAATGGACTTCTTGGTGGCATAAGGTGATAAGTTTCATTTTTTCCCGTTCATTTGGCCTTGAATTCAATCACGTACGACCAGGGATCCTGCCTATAGACCGATATCCCCATGCCTCCTCTGTCCATAGTCTTATGTTCACAGTTTTGGCCCCGGAACCCTAACATCCATTTAGGGTAGGCTGAAATTGGCCTTGAATGAAGCCACCAGCAGAGGGGCAGGTGGGGTCCGAGGGACTATCAGGCTGAGCCTGATCCCATGGAGGCAGCCAGGAAGGCCCCACTTCATTTTCTATGAGTAAAGCCCCACACATACCCCCGCCCCACTCCATCAGCTCTCAGAATAACCACTGAGTCATCTCAATAGCTACTGGCAGGAAGCTAGGAAAGCTGGAAACCTAGGTTCCAGTCCTAGATTCGTCATTCTCTTGCTGTGTGACTCTGGGAAGGTCACTTCACCTCTCCTGGCTTCATTTTCCTGAGTTACTATACTGCTATACTTTCTTAGTTAGCAGGTGCTGACCAAGTGTTTTTGCCATAAGATCTCATTTGTTCTTACGACATCCTGCTTTGTGGGTTGTATCACCCCCATTTCACAGAGGAGGAAACAGGCTTAGAAAAGGCTGTGATTTGCCCAAGGTGGACACAGTAAGTCACTGGGGAGCCAGAACTAGGACATAGGTCTGAATAAAGAGAAAATCTATGCTCAGGAAGAGAGATGATATTTCCCTATGGGAAAATTGAGGCCAGAGAGATTAGGAGCTTTCCCCCAGTGTTCAGTAAATTCACCGAGCGGCTGTCTCCCAGGAATACAGTGCCCTGAGACAAGACAGAAACGCAGGCCACAGGTCAAGAAGAAAAAAAAGACCAACCCCAGGGTCTCTTCCTTTCTCTAACTTAGCCAGGATCTGGGAACAAGATCTGCTATGCCTTTGGGGTCCCAGAGACAGGCGGACTCCAAGAGGCACTGAGAAATGTTGAGTAAGAGGACCTCGTCCCCACAGGTGAGCCACAGGGCTCTATCCTTGGTGCTGCCTGGCTCCAGAAAATGAAGAAAACCCCTGAAACTTTGCCTTAATTGGTAACAGAAGGGACAGGGACAGCGAAGGGAATGGCTGCAGGAACAGCATCGCTGAGCCTGCTTGAGTCTCCCAGCCCTCGTCCCTCAGTAAGGGCAGATCACCAACACTGCCCAAGTGCTTTTTTTTTTTTGTGGGTTATGACCCTGTCCATTTCACAGGCACAAACTGAGGCCCCAAGGGTTGGCTCAAAGGTTTGTCCACAGCTCATAGGTAAGGTTCAAGTGTGGAGGAAGACTTAAAGAAGCCCTTACCTCCCATGAAAGGCTGCCAACTGCCTTGGCCCTGCTCTTACCATGCTTGGCACCTAAGCCCACCTGGCAGAAACAAGACACCCAACTGGACCCCAGAGCCCATGGGTCAATGACAGAACTCTGAGTTCTGGACGCTCAGGACCAGAGGCCTTACAAGCACCTGACCCAGAGCTCTCCCCTACCCTCAGAGAAGGAGGCTCCCTGAAGCCTCTTTGAAGGGATTATATTGTTCTTGACTTACACACTTCTCATGACAGAGAGTATCTCACAGGCTGCTGCACCCCATTTTAGAAAGCTCACTGGGTAATATGTTTTATTACACCAAGTCCTGAGATCTGTCCTTAATCACAGCTTTCCTTCCCTGGTCTGCCCTGCTTCTGTGGCCATAGACCTTAGCTTCGCCCTGCAGAGACTGTCCCCAAACTATTCATCAGTTAGTTTTTATTCCCACCAAGCAATTCCAGTGCTCATGCCCAGGCCCAGGGAAGCCAGTGGTGGAGCCTATAAACTTACCATAAGCCCAGATGGACGTGATTGCTTCCAAATCTTTGTTCTGACTCATTCTCTGCCTGGAACCTGTGAGTGGGTCATGGTATCTTATTACCTGTGTGGGAGGATGAAAGTGTGGCCTCCAAAATCTTAGTACCTGCCAAGCCACCAGTCAATGATCTTCCAGTCATCTGGGTTTCCCTCCACCAGCCCCCAAATCTTCACCTTCAAAATCAACCATGTGGGACTGGGGCCCATTTGTGACCAACTTAGTGTGGAGAAGCAGCACTGGATAGGCATCTCAGGGTGGCCTGGGAGGAGGAGATCAAAGTCAGGGCTCCTGTCTGACTCAGAGTGTAATGTAGAGGGTCAGCAGGTGACATGGCTGGTTCCTGCTGCAGACCGAGCTATAGTGTCTGAGGTGTGTATGAGAAACAGAGACAGACCTCTCCACCTTCAGGTGTCACTCAAAGGACATCTCCGTAAGGCCAGCCCCTACCACTCTAGCTAAGATCACAGCCTCTCCTTTTCCCCCCACCCCCCCCCACCATCCCCTTCCTACACCCACCTCTGCTGTATTTTTCTCATGAACATTGATTATATCTTTTAATATACTATTCTATTGATTTGTTTGCTTACCGTCCACCAAGACATAAACTCCATCAAGACATGTATTATTCAGTATTGCATTTCCAGTGCTCAGAGTGGTGCCTGGCACATAGCAGGTATTGAATAATTGTGGAATGAATGATGGATGGATGGATGGATGGATGGATGGGTGGGTGGATGGATGGATGGATGAATGAATTTCTAGGAGTTTCTCCAGTATGTCTACACAGAGGGGACCGAGGGACAGAAATCTGACTGGCATCAGGGATTTTGCCTGTGTTTGTGTGGTATGCTGCAGTTTCTACCTACAGGATTGTTAACTGAGGATTGGGCGTTGATAGGGACCTCAAAACCTTCCATTGGACTGCCTCTATCTGGCTGTGTGTGTGAGGTCCAGGCTGTGACAGTTTCCATTGAGAAGAGAGAACAGGATGTGGCTGGTAGGACAGAGCTGCCTCCTCTCTCTCCTGCCCTGGTCCTCTTACCTCCCAGATTTTATCTCCCCTCACCTCCACACTGGCCCTGCTCTATCCTGCTCTCCTCTCAGAGCCTGCCAGCACCCCCAGACTGCACACCATAACTCTCTGCTTTGAGGCCTGTGATTTAGAGGCATCCAGCATCTTGGGCCAGCATGTTTCTGGCCTCTTTTCATTCCCTTGCCAGCCTGAATCTCCACCTCAGGACACAGGATTCCTCAGAACATGCCAGTCCGTTTGTATCCCTGGTTCTTGGCACTATCACATAGCTCTGTCCTGCATAGTGGAGCTGAGCGGGGCTGGAGGACCTCAGCTATTCTTTCAGAGCAAAGAACACCCTTCCAGGGGACCTCCTTCCATGTCCTGGTTCCAATAAACCATGTCTGCTTGTCTTTCTCATTCCTCCACAGACTCCTGGGCCCAGGCCTCTTCCTCCTGTGCTAGTTCCCTCAGCCCACACCCCTGTTTAGCCTCTTCTCTCCCCTCTTATCCAAACCTGTTTCTCTGACCCCAAGCATCTCTTCAGCTGTGCTCTTCCTCCTTTCACAGTCAAGCTTCTGGAAGAATCCTCACTGCTCTGTTTCACTTGCTCTCTCCCTGCTCCCATTTCTTGCACCCCCATAGTGGAGGGACCAAGCAGGGAGACTTCAGGCCCAGTTCAGAGAAAAGCAGTGAGCCCTTCTGTCAGATCTTGCACCGACCTCTGAGGTCATACACTGTCTGTCTGGAGAGTCCTGAGCTCTATCACAGACAAATCTCAGAAGTGGAACTTGACATAACAGCCTTGGGGAATAAAACAGGCCACAGTGCAGTGACTTCTGTCTGATTCCCTGGCCCCTCTTGAGTCTGGCGTCGGGCTGGGGGAGGGCGTCACCTCTGTGGCTTCCAGGAAAGGGAGGGACTCTGCTGGGAAGGTTGGTGTGGGCTCAGGGTGGGGTAGCACCTGCAGGCTGTTTGGGTGAGAGCTGGGAGCATCTGGAGAAGCTCAATGAGGGACTGAGGGACCTTTACCACCGCATAGCTCTTGATATTGTACCCAGAAGAGGAGGGGCTGTTGGTAATGAAGCAGGTGAGGGTGGAAGCACAAAGGTCCCCAAGTGACCCCCTGGCATCAGCTCCGGTAATACAGAATATGAGGATCCACTCGGGATGGCTCTCTCCTCAGGGCTCCCCAGAAACCTCAGAGTTCTTCAAGCCCCATTATTTCTAACTCTCCGTGTAGCCCTGTGTACCTCCACCCAGCTCTACTCCCAGACAGGGTTCAGGTCAGTTCATTCTAGCATCTGCACCCCTGCACCCATCACTGCTTCTGCTGCAGAACTTGGCCCCAGCAGACCCGGTTTTCATCGTGGCCCCAGAGTGTGTGCCTGTTTTTATACAATAGAGATAATAAACCAGGCAGCACTGCTGGGGTTCAAATGAAGTAATGGATCTAGCTCAGTATCTGGTGTGAGCAGGCAGTCATTGGGTGGGGCTTCTATCCACACTCAAGATGTTCTCACAAGCTATCTAAACTCATGAGAAATGGCCTCACTTGTAACATTTGCTTATTCACTCACTTGACCTGCATTTGCAGGGAGTGTTACAATGTGCAGGGACTTCATAAGGCTCTGGTCCCTGTCCATGAAGAGCCCTGGCTGGTGGGAAGGACACACAAGAGATCTCTCTGAGAAGACTGAGGATGCTCCTATCCCTATCTGGGGTATCAAGGATGGCTTCCTGGAGGAGGTGGTCATTTGGTGGAGTCTAGAAATGGATAGACAGAGAGGATGTTTCTGGCAGAGAGACTTACTGAAGATGTGAGGGCATGGGTCAGGAGTTGATGCTGATTAGTTATCAAACTAGCTAGGTCCTGAATGGTCTCAACGTCAGGCCTCTGCATTGTGGGTGCCAGCTGAGAAGCATCTTATGGTTTTGTAAGGCAGAGCAGGATTTATAAGGCAGGATTTAGGAGGTCCCCTGTACTACTAGATAGAAGACAGAGTAGTTATGGTTAAGGTCAGGTCAGAGACAATAAGGCCTGAAGTGGGACCCTGACCCTGGGACAGGGAGGCTCCAAGACTAGCTGATACTAGGACCAAATAAGGAGCCTTGAACACCAGGCTCACAGCAGCCACCCTCCTCTCTTCTGCACATGCTCCACCAGCCCTGACAGACTGTGGGGCAGGTTCTCAGGAGTGCTCCATTCTAGTTCTCAGGTCACAAGTGGGAAGCTGAGGCCCAGAGCAGATGAAAGGATGACCGAATGCCTTGCAATGAGTCGGGGCAGTGGGAGGCTCCTGCCCTGTTCTCTGTTCTAAACCTGCTGCTCCTAAGAAAGCAAAGGAGTGACTTTTGTCAATGGGGACTCAGAGAAGATGGAAATGATGACTTATTCCAACTGCAGGTCCATGCAGGCCCCTACCCTCCAACTGGGGGAGAGTGGGGCTTACAGCTTAGAGCTTCTCCTCATTGCCATTTACCTGGTGAGAATACTGAGGCCCCATTCCAGTCAATTACCAAGCAATTTCATTCTTCATCATTACATCCTTACATTCTACACCAATGGCTCCTGCCTCCACCGAAACTGTAATAGTCTCATGCTCTCTGCCTTCCATTTCCCCAGATAATCCACCCTCTTTCTGTCAACAGAGGAATCTTTGCTCAGCAAAAAAAAAAAAAAAAAAAAAGACTTGGCCACTCCTCTGTTGAAGCTTTTAATGACTTCTTGATGCCTGAGGATAAAGGCAAACCCAAGCCCTGCTGACCCTCTGTTCTCAGCACTCACCGCTGCCCCTCACGTGTGACCTGCACGGCCCCCAGGTACCTTCAGTTTCTGCAACCAGGCTGCTCTCCTTTGCTCCGTGGTCAGCACTGTTTTCGCTCTCTCTTCCTCACACGCGCAGGGAGAAAACTCCTGCTTGAACTCAAAGACAGAGGTCCTGCACTCAGGAGCTCAGGGTAGATGAGGGACGTGTATCTGATGACCCATAATCTGAGGCTATCAGTGCTCCAGAGTCCTGAGGGAGCCCAGGCAGGGAGGGACAGTTCCGCTGGCCAGGAAGGCTCCAGGGAGGAGGCAGCAATGCAATGGTAAAGTGTACATTCAGGCAGAGGGGACAGCAAGGACAGAGGCTAGAGGAGTCTTGCTGAGGGATGGTGAGCAGAGCTAGAGCTGCAAGCTCCTAGTAAATGTGGTTGCAAAAGAGGTCTGATCAATATTAATGATGATGAAATGATTGGCCTTTACTGTGTATCAGGTGAACATGACACCATTTAATCCTTAAAATAACCCTGCAAGATCAGATTGATTATTCCACTTTATACCTGAAGACACAGAGAGCTTAGCTGACTTGCTCCAGTTGGTACGGGTAGAAGGAATGGGGACAGGATTATGAACCCAGGTAGTCTGGCTTTAGAGTTCACTTTTTGGGCTCCTCGGATACACCAGGGCTGGGATAGGGAAGCCCTCAGGTGACAGGGAGATTCGATCTCTTTATTTCTTTGTCCAACCTCCTGAAACCCAGCTTGCCTTGGGACTACCTTTTCACTAATCACAGGATTCCCTAAATGCAGCCTCCTCCAGGAAGTCTTCAGGGACCAAATAAAAGGATTCCTTCTACTTTTCTTAATGCTACCCCCATGAGAAGTCTGAGTGAGGGATATTCTTTCAAGCAGTGTCTTCCAAACCTGCCTGTACATCAGACTTCTCCTGGGAGAAATGTTTGCTGGTCAAGTATCTCTTGCTAAGGGGAGCCCCCTTCCCCACTTCCACGATAATCTTGCTCATTCAAGGTGGGCATTTGACCCAGAATTAATCAATCAGAGCTCCATCTGGATCCCTTATATCTGACCGGTTCAGGGAAAGTAATTAGAGTTTGTCCCAGGAAATTTGGTGGAACTAGAATGGAAGGTTCTCTCCGTTGTCCTCCAGGATTCATTATAAGCTGTGAGCATCATGAAAGCCTGGTACTTCTAGAAGGTACATGAGAAGTAGGAAGCAAATAGAAAGTCAGGAAAAGGATAGAAAAAGAGAGAGTGCTGAGGGCATTGTCATAACTGCTGGATCTAATCGTGTCTGATTTTGGTCTACCTTGGACTTTTTCTTAACGTGAATTAATACCTTTAGTGCCCAAGTTAGTTATCAACAAAGTCTTGCAATATAACACCAAAGCAGAGGCCACAAAAGAAAACGGTTAGATTGGATTCACAACAGTTAAAAACCTTTGTGTATCAAAAGACACTATCAACGGAGTGATAAGGTAACCCACAGGATGGGAGAAAATATTTGTAAACTGTGTATCTGATATAGGATTAATATACAGAATATCTACAGAATTCCTACAACTCAACAACAAAAAAAACTAAACAACTCAAATCAAAAAGTGGCAAGACACTTGACAGACATTTCTGCAAAAAAGATAACCAAATAGTCAACAAGCACATGACAAGATGCTTGACATTGCTAATCATTCGGGAAACACAGATGGAAACTAAAATGAGATATACCTTATACACAAAAGGATGGCTAAAAACACTAGGAAATAAGTGTTTGTGAGAATGTGGAAAAACTGGGTTTTGCATTGCTAGTGGGAATATCAGCTGGTACAATTGCTGTGATGCATGATAATTCCTCAAAAAAAAAAAAAAAAAAAAGGAGTTCACATAGGACCCAGCAATCTCACTTGCAGATAAAAAGACTTGAAAGCAGGAATTCAGACAGATATTTATGCACTCATGTTCACAGAAAAGTTAATAACCAAGGGTAGAAACAAGATAAATGTCTGTGGATAGAAGAATGGATAAACAATTGGTGTTATATACCTGCAATGAAACATGCGTTAGACTTAAAAAGGAAGGAAATTCTCATGTATGCTACAATCTGGATGGACCTTGAAAATATTATGCTACATGAAAAAAGCCATTTGCAAAAGGAAAAATACTGCATAATTCCATTTTTATAAGTATCTAGAATTCATAAGACAGACAGTAGACAGACAGTGGCTACCCAGGGCTGGGGGATGGTGAAACGGTAAGTTATAGTTTAATGGGCACAGTATTTCAGTTTGGGATGATTAAAAACAGTTATGGACCAGAAAAAAAATAAGCTTTTGAGATGATAGTGACCACAGTTACACAACTATGAGACTGCACTAATACCACTGAACTGTATTCAAAAAGTGTTAAAAAGGAGAGCATTCCACGATTGTAAACTTCTAGGATTTTGAGCACCTCTTCCTAGTAGACAAAGCAAAACTTCACTCATTTAACTACTACAGCCTTTGAAAAAGAACAGGAACCAGTATCTCCACAAAGAGAAGAGACATGTTCCCCCCCACCAAAAAAAAAAAAAAAAAAGGATAGGAAAAGCCAATCAGTCTTTCCGCAAATGCTGCGATATCAAGACCCTGGTGTCCATGGTACATGGGGGAGAAGAGACCAGTGATACGGACCCTCTGCCTGGGGCTGAAGGACTTGCCCCCTCAGTGAGTGTCCCCACACCTGAAAACTTACACATGCGCACAATAATCTGGTATGAAAAATAGAGGGGCTTTTCTTGTGGGAATAATAGGACTTCAAGGAGCAAAGAGCACAGTGCAGAGACTGTGGGGCACTAATAGATGAAGTGTGCACATACCTGACTGCAAGTGTTAGGGAAGCAGAAAGCAGGGTAGCCTCTTTGTGAGCCGAGCTGCTTCTGGGCACGGGGTGCTCTTTGTATGTGCGGCACTGGAGATCACTATATTACAGCAAGGCCCTGAGGGCAAAACACTCTGCCCTTTTCACCATTGACACAGTTGTGGTATCAATTTGTGCTGCATTTATGGGGTCTGGCTTTCTGGACTGCGGGACAGCGAACACCCTGCTAGCAACCGGTGACCAGGTCTGCAGCCCACTGCAGGCCACTGAGTGATTTTCTGCAGAGAGTGTGCCACAGATCTCTCAGAGAGAGTCACCAGAGGTTCCAGCAGCTTCATACCCTGCTAGGGTTACTGCTAAACAGTTTTGCATATCTGCTTGCTTCCATCCCCTGACTCCAAGTCCAAGTCTTGGAAGTTACTTTCTGTTGGGGTTTCTGACCAGCTAGAGGACCGAGAGACTTCACAGAAGTGTGTTTTGCTGCGACTGACTTGACTTGCAAGGAACCTGGGAGAAACCAAACTTCGTCTTACCAGTAGCCTCTGTTGGGACTGTGGCCTGCTTGTGGCCTGGGTCCATATTTCCAGGTTTTTCTCCTTGTGTCTTGTTATTTATGCCTGTGACTCTGGGGGAGCCACTGCACTTCCTGCCTGGCTCCAACCTTGAAGGCTGGACTCTCAGGCCTCAGTACAGTGCTGATTCTAGAGTATCAGCCATTCTGAGTGGTGCAGAAGTCACACAGCACAGACAGTCTAACATTTCAGGCCAATATACAGGCCTATACTCTGCAACCTGGTACCCTAGCACAAGGTCACTACATCAGGGCAGGGAAGGAAAGTCATTTAGCCTAACTGATGTAAACTCATTTTGGTATAGAGTATCAAAATAAAGAGACAGAGAAATAACCCTAAATTATGGATCAAAATGAAAACCGAGGGAAAATTTTGGATGCCATAGACTTAAGTAAACTACCTGAAAAGATTTTAAAACAATAGTTTTAATGATGCTCACTGAAATTAGGAGAACAGTGGAGAAACAAAAAGAGACTACAGCAAAGATAGAGAGAAAATAGGAGGTAATTCCAAACAGAATTCATAGAACTAAAGAACACAAGAGAAGGGAGCAGCATTAGACTGGTAAAAATTTTCAATCAAATAAGTGAGCTGGAAGATATGGTGGTGGAATGCACCCAAACAGACCAGCAAAGGGAACAAAAGAATGAACAGAAATAAAGACATCATATGAGACTCACGGAATAACACTGAGAGGAACAACATTTACATCACAGCGTTACCTTGAGAAGATGGGAGAGAGAAAGGGACAGAAAACTTATTTGAAGAAATAACTGAGAATTTCCCTAACCTGAGGAAGGAAATAGACATTCAGAACCAGAGTGCTCAAAGAGTTCCAAAGAAATGAAACCCAAACAGATATAAACCAAGACACCAATATGTCAAAGACTGCAAAAATCAAAGATAAAGAGAGAATCTTAAAGCACCTAGAGAAAAACAAGTCACATAGAAGAGAGCTCCCGTAAAACTGTCTGCAGATTTCTTAACAGAAAGTTACCATGGTCAGAAGAGAATAGCATGATATATTCAAAGTGCTGAAAGAAAAGAATTTCCAGCTGGAATATTCAACCCTGCTAGGTTATCACTTAAATTGAAGGAATGATAAAGAGCTTTAGAGACAAACAAAAGTAAAGCAAAAAATTCATCATCACTAAACCAGCCTTAAAGAAATACTGTAAGACTTTCTATAAAATAAAAAGAAAACTCAATTAGAAGCAGAAAGACACAAAAAATATAAATGTGGGAATAAGAGTAAAAATGTGAACTGTTAGAAATGAGCTTGAGACTAACTTACTGTCAAGTTAAAAGGAGTTATAAACATAGAAAATCAAAACAAAAATCCATAGAAAAAAACAAGAAGATGAAAAGGGAAACCAAACACAACATAAAAATTTTCATACTGCACACTGGTTGAATATTGGTTTGGTCAGCTACCTTCGTTTGGCACAGTCCACTTGCATTCCAAAGACCCCTGTTTGCATCTGGGGACCAGGAGACACAAACAAGATTAACAACTAAATAAAAATGAATGGAGTGCTTCTTCCTCCTCTCTCTTCCTGCTGGCCTGCCTCTGCTCACCTTCATTTCTACCTGCATCTTTCCTTTGAAAAAAATTTCTTTTCAAAGCACAAGAGAAGAGAATAAAAGAACAAATGTACACTAACAGTCTGCAACAATGTCTAGAAAACAAATAACAAAATGACAATAAATAGTTACACATCAATAATTACCCTAAATGTTAATACTTGAATTCATGGATCAAAAGGCATAGAGTGGTTAGATGGAATGAAAAACAAAACTCAGCTTTCTGCTGGATATAGGAAACGCATCTATAGACATACTAAAGACAGACGTAGGCTCAAAGTCAAAGATTAGGAGACAATACTATAGTCAAATGGGACATTTACATTTATGTCAGATATAATAGAATTCTAACAAAAGAAGTAACAAAAGACAGGGAGGGGTATTACATAATGATTAAGGGGTAAATTCAGCAAGAAGACATAGCCATTTTTAATATATACCCAACAAATGAGGAAGCATCAAAACATACAAAGTAATTAATAACAGAACTCAGGAGAAACATTGACAGAAGTGCAATAATAGTAGGAGACTTCAACAGCTCACTTACAACAATTGGTAAATCAATCAGATAGAAAATAAGCTGGGAAAAAACAATGACAGATTAGAACAAATAGGTTTAATAGACATTTATAGAAAACTTCATCCAATAACAGCAGAATTCACACTTTCCTCAAGTGCTCATGGAATATTCTTATGTTGGGAAACAAAACAAGTGTCAACAAATTTGCTTAGATTGAAATCAAGTTTCTTCTCTGATCACAATGTCATAAAACTAGAAATCAATGACAAAAAGAAAACTAGAAAAACACAAAATATGTGAAAACTAGACAACACGTTTTTGAATGACTATTGTGTAAGAGAGGAAATCGAAGGAGAAGTTAAAAAAGTATTTGGAGATAAACAAGAATAAAGATATGAACTATCAGAACTTATGGAATGCAGTAAAAGCAATACTAATTGGGAAGTTTATAGCAATTCTGTTCTGTCTCAAGAAACAAGAACAATTTCAAATAAACAATCTAACCCTAAACCTAAAGCAACTAGAAAAAGAACAATGGAATTCAAAAGTCAGTAGCAGGAAGAAAATAATAAAAATTCAAGCAGAAAAAAAAAAAGAAATAAAAAGAAAACTCAGAAGATCTATGACCAAAAGCTGGTCCTTTGCAAAGATAAACAAAATTGATGAACATTTGTCTAGACTTACTAGGAATAAAGTAAAGTAAACTATAATAACTAAAATCAGAAATAAAAGAGGTTATAACCGATACCTCAGAAATACAAAGCATCATAAGAGAGTACTATGAACAACTATGTGCCTATAAATGGAACAACCTAGAGGACATGAGCACAAGTTCTTAGAATCATGCAGCTTACCAAGACTAACTCATGAAGAAAGAGAAAACCTGAACAGACCTACCATAACCAAGGAAACTGAAGAAATAATCAAGTCTCCCCCCAAATTAAAATCTAGGACCAGATAGCTTTACTATAAGTTTTACAAAACCTTAAAATAAGAATTAATATCTACCCTTCTCAAACTCTTACAAAAAACTGAAGAACAGGGAATACTTCCAAACACTTTCTGTGAAGCCAAAAGCCAAAAATTACTTTATATGATACCAAAAGCAGACAAGGACACCACAAAAAAAAAGAAAAGAAAAGAAAAGAAAAAAATTGCAGACCAATATCTCTGATGAACATAGATGCAAAATTCTCCAACAAAATATAAGCAAACCAAATTCAACAATGCACCAAAAGGATCATCCAGCATGACTAAATGGGATCATCCCAGGGATGCAAGGAAAAATCTATTAATGTAATACAATACATCAGCAAAAGGAAGGAAAAAACCCTATGATCATATCAATAAATGCAGAGACAATATTTGACAAGATTCAGTACTCATGTATGGTAAAGATTCTCAATAAAATAAGGATAGAAGGAACACATCTCAACATAATAAAGTCTGTATATGATAAACCCATAGCCTACATCATACCCAATGGTTAAAAACTGAAAATATTTCCTCTGAGGTAAAGAATGAGACAAGGATGTCCACTCTTACCACTACTATTCAACATCATATTGGAAGTCCTAGTCAAAGCATTAATCAAGAAGAAGAAGTAAAGTAAATCCTCATTGGAAAAGAAGATATAAACTATCACTATTTGCAGATTACATAATAATATATGTAGGAAACCCAAAAGACTTCACAAAAAATCTGTTAGAATTGATGAGTACAATAAAGTGACAGAACACAAAATTAATATTCAAAATTCTACCACTTTTTATACGAAAACTATTAAAAGAAATTAAGAAAATAATCCCATTTCAATTGAAACAAAATAATTAAATATCTTGGAATAAACTTAACATAAGAGGTAAGAGACCTATACAAAGAAAACTACAAGACACTGTTAAAAGAAAGAGAAGAAGACACAAAGAAATAGAAAGATACTCCATGTTCATGGTTGGGAAAAATTTACATTGTTAAAATGGACTTCTTAAATTTAAAGCAATGTACAGATTTAATGCAATCTCTAGCAAATTTCATTGGCATTTTTCAAGGAAATAGAACAAAATTTTTAAAAAATTGAATGGAATCACAAAAAATATCCTGAATAGTCAAAGCAATCATGAGAAAAAAAAAAGTAGAGCTATCACATGCCCAGATTTTGAACTATACTACAAAGCAATAGTAATCAAAACAGAATGGTACTGGAATAAAAACAAAAGCATAGATCAGTGGAATAGAATTGAGTCACCAGAAATTAACACACAAATATATGGTCAGTTGAATTATAACAAAGGAACCAAGAACATACAATAGAAAAAGGAAAGTCTTTTCAACAAATGGTATTGGAAAAATGGAACAGCCACAATCAAAAGAATGAATCTAGACCACTCTCTAACTCCATATACAAAAATTTAATTCAAAACTGATTAGAGACTTGGATGTAAGACTGGAAACCATAAAATACTTATAAGAAAACATATGCAATACTTTCCATGATATGGGTCTTAGAGAGGTTTTTCAGGACCTGACTCCAGCAACAAGGAAAACAAAAACAAATGGAAGCACATCAAACTAAAAAGTTTCTGAACAGCAAAATAAATTATCATCAAAATAAAAAGGCATCTTACTGAATGGGAGAAGATATTTACGTATCATTACATCTGATAAGAGGTTAATAACAAAAATATACAGAACTCAACAACAGAAACACAAAGAATCCAATCAAAAATGGTCAGAAGACTGAACAGACATTTCTCCAAAGAAGATAAACAAATGGCCAACAGGTGCATGAAAAAAATGGTTTTCCTCACTTGTTACTAGGAAAATCAAAACTGTAATGAGATATCATTTCACACCTGTGAGAATGGCTATTATCCGAAAGACTATAAACTTATATTGGTGAGGATGCAGAAAAGGACACTCTTTTACACTGTTGGTGGGAGTGTAAATGAATGTAATTATTATCGAAAGCAGAATGAAGATTCCTAAAAAATTGGGAATGGAAATTCTGTATGATCTCATTCTACTTCTGGGTATTTCCTCCAAAACACAAAAACAGTAATTCACAGAAATATGTTCATTCCCCATGCTTATTATTTACAATAGTTAAGAAATGGAAGCAACCTGAGTATCCACTGACAGATGTGTGAATAAAGATGTGGTATATATACACAATAGAATATTACACATTCCTAAAAAGATGAAATCCTGCCATTTGCAACATGGATGGGAGTAGAAGGGATTATGCTAAGTGAAATAAGTCAGAAGGAGAAAGACAAATACTGAATGCTTTCATGTTTAGCATAAAGAAACAAAGTCAATGAACAGACAAAACTAAAAGCAACTTTTGGATTTTGACAAAAGAACTGAAGTTACTAGAGGAGACTGGAGTGAGGGCTGGGAGGAAAGGGCAATGGAGGTCAAATGGATGGTGGTGGAGGATTATGAGAAATTTGGTGGTGGCCTGGTGTGTTGCCATGTATATGATAAATTATTAACATGCACATCTAAACTTATACACACACGCACACACACACACACATATTTTTTTTTTTTTAAAGGAAAGGTTCAGGCAGGAAGAGAGAGGAGGAAGAAGTACTTTATTTATTTTATTCAGTTGTTCATCTTGGTTTTCTTCCCCCCACCCCCACCCCAGGCCTTGAACTGGTGACTTTGGGATGTACGTGGACTACACCCAGTGGTGTCCTAGACCACTATACTACCAGAGCATCCTAACTTATACTATTTTTTAAATCAAAGTTACTTCAATTTAAAAAAGACCACTAAAAGGCAAATTTTATGTGTGGCATAAGAAATATATACTTTTAATTTGTCCCTGACTTCTATATCCCTTGTAAGTTCCTCAGTGATAGGAGTATCTTTTGTTCTGATGAGTTACTCTTGGCAGAAGCTAAGATAAGAAAGAGACTGAAAGATCAAAACCTTCATTAGAAGCTTGGAACTATCAGCCCCACATCCTCACCTCCAGGGAGGGAAGAGGAGCTGGGATTGAGTTCAATCACCAATGGTCAATGATTTAATCGAACATGCCTATGTTCCATAAAAAATCCTAAAGGACAGGAATTTGGAGAGCTTTGGGGTTTTTGAGCACATCAAAATGTGTTCATCATTTGACTGTTCCTGAGTTGTATCCTTTATAATAGCGTGCTAATAATAAATCGAGTGATTTCCTGAGCTCTGTGAGTCATTCTAGAAACTCCTCGAACCTGAGTGGGCTGTGGGAACTCCCATATACAGCTGTTTGGCAGAGTATGGAAGTCTGGCACTCGTGACTGGCATCTGACTTGGGGAGGCAGTCTTGTGGGACTGAGCCTTTAACCTATGGGATGTGCCCTAACTCTCAGAAAGGGTGTCAGAATTGGTAGTATAGGGAGGAAAAAAGAAATCATACATTTGGTGTCAGAAGTATTGTCAAGTTACCTAATTCCATTGCTTGTAATGCCACCCATTGCATGTGTGGGTATTATTTGGCCTATTAGCACTGCCTTGTGGGAACTGGCACTTGAGAAACCATGTTCCTGCTGACATTTGGCTACTACTATTGCTGTGAGGAAGAAAGTTCTTTGTCTCTAACCAGAACTCAGGCTTTCTGCCAGCATTCATGACATTATAGTTGGCTGACTTGTCAGCTGGCGACTGCGGTAAATCACAGTCTTTCCACAGTTCTTAATTCTGTTTGCATCAGAACCTCAGGTGGGAGAAACAGGAAAGTTGTGGCTTAGAAAATTCATGTCGACAGTCAGGCGACTAAGGCTTGTGGGAATCTTGCCTCAGAGCTAAGCCCTAGAAGAGTTACTTTCCCTAAGGAGCTGTCACTTTCTTCCTCGTGGAAGCTGCTTAGCCTTTTTGTTCCAGCTGCCAGGAAGCTCACAGTCAAGTTTCCCTATTCTCCAACCTTAGAATCTATATTAGTCTCAACTTCCTGTGTAACTTTTAAATTCCTGTCCCTGTTTTTATTTAAATTGAGATGTAATTCACCTACCATAAAATTCATCCTTCCACAGCACAAAACTCAGTGGTTCTCAGTTTATTTGTAAGATTGTGCAACCATCACGACCATCTAATTTCAGAACATTTTCATTACCACAAAAGAAACCCTATACCCATTAGCAGTTACTCCTCACTCCTCTCTCCCTCCACCCTGTAGAAACTACTTTCTTAGTTATGGATTTGCCTGTTCTGGACATTTCATACAAACAGAATGATACGATGCCTGTCCTTTTGTTTCTGGCTTATTTCACACAGCATATCTTTAAAAGCTTATTCATGTCGCAGCACAGATCCATGTTTAATTTTATGACTATATTTTGTTTATCTATGCATCAACTGATGAGCATTTGGGTTTTTCCCACTTTGGGGTGATAATGAATATATGGGTGCCCTTGTGTACCTCCAGGGGTGGATGCTTTCAGTTTTCTCACCTAAGAGTGAAACTGAGCCGTCATCTGGTAACTCTATGTTTAGCTTTTTGAGGAACCAAAAAACTGTTTCCCAAAGTAACTACCACTTTACATTCCCACCAGCCACGTGCGAGAGTTCTAATTTCTCTACATCCTCGCATATTATGATTTTGATTTGAATTTCCCTCATTGCTCCTTTTTTATGTTGTCATTCACAGTCTACTATTCTGTTTTATGTATTTCTGACCTGAGGCCTGACATCGTTTGTGAAACCGGTACCCCGTGGAGAGGGAGAGTCATGGAACTCTGAGCCTGACAGTCCTGAACTTGAACCCTGCCCCTGCTTCTATAGCAGTGTGTCCTTGAGCGGGTTGTTCAACACTGAGTCTCAGTTTCCCCTTATTAAATGTGGGTGACAGCATCGATCTTTTATGACTGGTGCTGTTAATATTAAGATGAATCTATAAAAAGCCGTGTGTGGGCCTCACACAAGGCAGGTCCTCAGAGAATCTCACTAATGGGGGGGTGTCTGACAGGGAGGTTTCCAACTTGGTCAGGAGACCCAGCATGAGGATTGTTTAGATTTTAATCTATTGGTTACATTATTTCAGCAGTTTTTACAACAGAGGCATCCTGAGCTGCCTCAAACATCAGCCACTTTGGGCCTAGATTTCCTCTTCATGACCTGAGGCACATCCAACCCCAGAAGTGTGGTGGGCACCAATGAGCAGGCCTGAAAAATGAAACTGGCCCTGTGATGTCACATGCTGGTGAATCTTTAAGGGTCACTCTAATGTCTTACTAGTTTTACTTCTTGCCTCAAACCTTAGTTTAGCTGCTGCTTAAAGGAGTATCTCCTTCCTCAAATGATGGACTCTCCAGGGTAAAGAAGGAAGTGAACTAAAACTTCCTAGGAGCCGATGAGTAATGTTATATGCAATATTTTATACACTCCATGAGCTGCTCAGGTAGGTCCTATTACCCCGTGATTCAAATGTGGAAAATGAGATCCCAAGAGGTTAAGTAACTTGTCGGAGATCACACAGTCAGTAAATGCTGGTGCCTGGATTCAAACCCAGTTTGGATTTCAATATCTGATTCCTTTTCCCTGTTGCACAGTCCCCTCCCTCGACCCCAGCAGAAAGCATCCAGGAGACTCTGACTGACCTGAATGGATGGTCCCCATTTCCCTGGCATAACTGAGACACTGTCATCCTTCACTCTGCGCTGAGACCTGCCTCTTCGACACCACAGTTCAGCTTTCCTGGGGCCACTCAACAGCCCCTTCTCCATCCCAGGAGCACAAATGAGTGCTGCTGTAGGAGTCAGGACATCAGGCTCGGCCCCAGTACCACAGGCTTAACCCACCCAGGCCTCAGCACCCAGCCCATAAGTTCCCTAAGAGGAGGACTGAAGCCACTTGCTTCCGGGTCCCTGGCATCCAGCACAGGGCTGGGCACAGATGCCACTGATCCAGCCTATCTTCACAGACACACAACTGCATGTACACAGCTTGGCACTCCCATGGGAACTGTTAGTGACAGGACCAGCCTGGGGCAGGGGGAACAGGAGGACACCCCACATGCCAGGACTAGGCTATTGGTCTTTACCAGACATGCCAAGAGTCAGGGAGGAAAAATCAGGGCTGGGCCAGAAGATCCTCACCTCAGACTGACATAGAAACCCGTTTCAGAGACAAATGGGGAAATGGCCACAAGATGGGGTGTGAGTGTCACTGGGGAGGGCTGCATAGATCCAGTTTCCTGAGAATCTTGACCAGCATTACTGGAGTGGCTGCCTGTCACCAGGCTCTGCTGACTCACCCCTTTTCTAGAAATAGACAAATTAGAATCCTAGTTCCCACACCAGACAAGATGCTTTAATTTTTCCAAACAGCAGTTTCCTTAACTGAAGGATGGCGTTAACAATGATGCGGGCTGCATTCACTTTTATGTAAAATACTAAGCACATAAATGATAGCCATCGCTATTATCACTTCATTTTCTCTTTCGGCTCAGTATTGACTGAATGATTGGTTCGTTGGTTCTTTCATTCATTTATTCATTCAGCCGACTAGGGAGTAGTCAGCACTCACCTAGGGAGGCCACACAGTGAAGAATGAAGTGTCCGGAGTTAGGTAGGAGTTGAAACCCCAGCACTATGGCTAGTTGGCTGGGTGACTGACTTGGAAACACCATCTCCCCTCTCTGAGACTTCCTTTCCTTGTCTGTAAAATGGGAATAACAGCAGCACCTCCAGGGGCAGGGGATCTGGGATGTGGTGAGGAGTTAATGGGACAGTGATGTGAGAGCAACCAGCACAGGGCTTGGGGGCAGCAGGTGGGCCGCCCAGAGGAATCAGGCAAGCTGCCAACTCTGCTGGAAGCTCTGGGCAGCCGATCTCTAGGGACAGTCACAGGATGAGGCATGGGCGGGTGGGAGCATAGAAGAGTAAGCAACTCAGAGACAATTGCTAGGTTTCCGGATGACGCCCGCTCCCTTTCTGGTAAACTAAGAAATGATGAGGAAACACAAAAAAAGACTTTAAGGAGTTTTTAGACAAACAGCCCTAGCCAAACATAAAGTCTTGGGCAGTGTAGAGCTGTCCCACCCAGCCAGGCAGGGGCACATGCACACGCGCAAGTGCGCACGTGCGCGCGTGCACACACAAACACCCCTGAGGGCTTACACACACTGCCGATGGCCCATCAGAGGTATAGTACTTTATAGTTTGCAAAGAGCTTTCTTGGAGCATTTGAAGAGACTGTTCCCCAGTTGGCTTAGGATCCAAGAGATGCAAATCCCAAATATCTTTAAGGTCAGGGCCCATCCCACAAGCTGTGCCACCTCAGGTGGTGGCAGAGGCATCTGATCAGCAACAGAAGCCAGAGAAACGTTTTAACATTTAAGCTCTCCTAGATAAACCCGCCTACTCTGCTGCATCCTCCCTCTAACAAGTCACACCTGAACTGAGGGACTCAGTTTCCCCACTGGTCAGCTCCAGCTGTCTTGAGATTTAGCTGGGAGGGCAGAGGCAAGTACTCTCCCAAGGGCCTCCTCTGGGAACGCCCACCTGGTCATATGATCCTCCAAGCCTCTCCTCTCCCCACCTCGAGGCTCCTGGGGGCTTCGAGGAAGGGCCCAGACTCCTCCCTGAGGGACCCTCACCACATACAACATAACAGTTTTCAATAGTGTTTAACTTTCAGGGGGAAATCATTTCCTTTACAGCAGAAGACATTGAGATCCAGAGAGGAAAAGTATCCTTTGACACCTGGGACTTGAATCCAGGTCTATGTGGCTCCCGCCCTGCCTCCACTATTTCACGTCTCCATCACAGCCCAGCCCTCCATCTCTTCCCCATCCACACAGCACAGCCAGCTGACTCCAGGTATAACCAGAAAGGGAGAAGACCCCACATCTGTTCCCGCTGCTCCCTCTCCAGCCTGTGAGCACCCAGGTGACAGTGAGTGGATTGCCCACAAGCTCAGGAGGAGGTGGTGGCTCAGGCATCTTCGGGATAGTGACCCAGAACACTCACCCAGGAGTTGGTGAGATCCCCCGCTGGTCCCCGAAGTGTCGTAGTAAAACTCTGACTCACTACTGCTCACCAGCTCCTGTGGCACAAACTGTCATATGCATGTCTCTCAGAAGTCTGGGGAGGCGGTTGATGAGGAAATCAAGAAATCTGAAGGGAGGAAGTAACTTGCTGGGGCACAGAGCCAGTAAGTGGCAGGGCTGGGACCCAAACCCCAAGAAAATTCAAGCTCCAGTCTCAGCCATCACCCAGCTGTGAGCAGTCACTTCAGTCTCTGCGTGTACCCAGCTGCAGAATGGGTATCATCATTTTAGCCCCGAGGGCTGCTGGGAGGATGGAGCAAGATGACACTTAAGGACCAGGGCTCAGCACAGGGTGGATAGTCAGATCAACTCCTCCCCTCCATGCCACCTTACCCCAGCACTGTTCTGGTTTTTCTGTCTGGAGAGCCCTGGTCCTACTCATTGCTGCCACAGGGAAGCACCAACCTGGCCTTCTGAGCAGTGCCTGGAAGGTCCGGCAAGAGACCTGAGACGTTGAGATGAACAGCTCTGCTGTCTGTGACTCTGACTCCATGGGTCCAAATGTCACCCCCCACTCCCAGGAACTGAGGATGTTTCCTCAGGCTGAGGGTCAATGGGGTGAGGGGAAGGCTGAGCCCAGGCCTGCTGTCCCTTTCCCCAACTCCAGTCCACTCTTGAACTTGGGTTTGATGAGCAGAAGGCACCCAGGGTGCTCTGCCTCAGGCTGATGTTGAGCCTGGGTTGGTGCCTCCAGAAGATCAGTCCTCCTCCTCCTTGTCCTTTCTTTTTCATAAGTACTTATTGGACCCCTATTCTGTGGAAATAATGTTCAATGCACTTGAGAGCACAAAGGAAAATTCTTGCCCTAATAACATGTACAGCCTAGCAGAAGAAACTAGTTTATTTTAATTAACTGGTAAATATGGAGCGAGTCAGGTAACTAATAAGAGCTATAGAGAGAGATAAGGCAGGATAAAGAGCAGAGAGCCAGGGGCTATGATCTTAGACAGCCCAGAAAAGACACAGATTCCCCGGTCCTCTTCTTACCACACTACCTCCCATGCAGCCCGGAGGAGCCCACACTCTGTGTCACACTCTGACTGCCTCAGTGGCAGGCCAGGCCTCCCTGGCATGGGCTGTGGTTCCGGACCACCAGGGCTTCAGAGGAGCATCCTGAACCTGCTTCCACCTGTAGCCTTGCAGAAGCCTCAGAGAAGGAACACATCTTCCAACCAGTTCCAATACCCCATAGTGGAGAGAGCACTGAGCCCAGAGAGGGGCAAGGACTTGCTTGGATCACACAGCAAAGCAAAGGTATCCCTGATCACCTCCTTCTTTCTCCTCTGGCAAGCCCACAGGCTAAGCCTCACAGGAGAGTGCTGGCCTGTGATGGATGGGTGGTCTGTGCCCTCAGCTAGCTCCTGGGAAAGAAGTAGGAGGCATTCTTCCATTGGGCCCACCTGGTATTCCAGCCTGCCCCGCCCTTCCAGCCCTGACAGGTCACATTCTAGTTCTCTAGTCCCTGAGGCTAAAACCATGTCTCCCCAGCCCAAGCTCAGAAAACAAAAGACTTGGTCAATTCTGCCACAAATTGCTGTGACCTCAGGTGGGTCCCACCCCTCTCTGAGCCTTGGTTTTTCATTCGTCAAATGGAGGAAATGAATGCATGTAACATTTGGGGCTGTCAGGAAGAATGAGCAAGACTCTGGCAACACGGCAGCTTGCAAAGTTTAGGTATGATCTAGATGACGGGGATCTTATCTGCTTAGCATTCCTGCTCTTCTGAAAGCCAGCCTCCGCATCTTTCCAAGGCTCTGAGGTATCCCCAGAGCAGCCTCTTGACTCTTGATGGGAAATAAGTGGAAATTCCACAGAACTAGTTCTTCAGAAATGACAAAGACACCTTGACTCCCAATGAACAGGTATGCTCTTAACAGGAAGGGCTTCTCCTTTATCCCTGTGGTGAGAAGGCAAGGAGGGAGAGGCAGAAAGGGACAAGGCCGGGAGGCCTGGGACAGCCTATTCTGGGAGAAGCCATAGGCCTGAGGTAACTGTGAGAGCGCCCTTCTTCTGCCCAGGGCCCCAGGCTAGGAAAGGACCCATGAATGAAGGGTGCGTATTGAATGTGGGGGTTTGACTTTTGGGCCTGACCTTAGAGGAGTGCACATGTTTTGGATGGCATCGAGGGTGTATGGCACATATCTGTATGAGTGAGTGACTCCAGAGTGTGTGTGTTTGTTCTCACACACCTGCCTGTGTCTTTGTTTGTGGTGCACAGACAGGGATACACATGCTCACTGTGGTGGAGCCCACAAACCCCAAGTCTGTGGGCCTCACTTTCTCTGGTTTAGAAATCTTTCCATAATGCCAGGCCAGCCCAGATACCAAGGGAGACCTGTGGGGCTCCTGGTCATAGCAGGCTCTTGATTTTCCTCAGGAACAAAAACAGTTATACAAGAGGAAAAGGAAGGCTTAGAGGATTAACCTGGGCTCAGGCTCTCCTAGCTCAGCCCTGGGTGTAAGCTCCTCATGAGAACAGGGAGAGTTGTGCCTGAGGCCAAAGTCCTTCCTCCTGGGGTTCTCTGTCCTCTGCTGCCTGTGGGCACTGACTCCTCCACAGCCACCCTCCTGCTCTCAGTCACCAACAGGAGCCCCTCAGGCCCTTTACAATTGTCAGGTACTTTGGATAGTTTATATACCATAAGTTCTTGTTGGATGAGGCCCATCATGATCAATAGGCAGACTATGAGAAAGGGGACTCTTAGAGGGGACAGGACATTCCCATAGTCACCCCCTGGAGCCTTCACTATTCTAGATATTTAGTCTACTCACTCATTGCATCTCTATTTTTTGAGGTCTTCCTGTGCCAAAGACCTAGTAGCGAGGAGGAGCTTCTGGGTCCTTTCATCAGGACCAGCTCAGAGTCCGCTCTTGTCAAAACCTCTAATGGGCAGGCAGGGCACCAGGCCAGGCTCCTCCCTTTCCCTGTGTCTCTCCTTGGGAAACTCAGATAATCCCCACTCACATATCCACAGTTTAGACTGAAGTATAATTCATCAGGAGCACCGGCATCATTCAAGAGTGTGCTGGTGAAAACCACTCAGCGGTCCCACCTTGTCCTACCGAGTTTAAGCTCCAAGGGAGCATGTATTGACATGGGAGAAGCACTGAGAGAACAATCCATCCAGAACCAGCCATTCCTCCTGCCCACCCTCCCAGGATGGCTACCCCTTCAGGTTGTATTATACTGACAAACTCATAATGCTTGTATGAGTTCACAAATCCTCACACAGCTGTGTAAGGTAAGTACCATTATTATCTCCATATTATAGTTGCAAAAATGAGCACACTGAATGAATGGGTAAGTAACTTACATTACACTATTCACACAGAGAGTAGTAGCAAGATTTGGACATAGTACTTTGAATCATAACCCAGCCTCATTCGGCAGCAGTGTCTCTATATCTGGGTAAGAGTCAGTATGGTGGGAGAGACAATAAAGAAAAATGAAAAATCCAAGGAACCAGTGAACTCTAAGAAACTAGGAAATACTGGATTTTACTTATAGATTGCTTTAAAATTTTCTGCTCTGCCTATGAAGGAGGCAGCTCAGGTAATCACCATACATATTACATGATTCTGTTAGATGCAGGGAAGAAAAACAGTAGTAGAAACCTGGACCAAAATGGTGACTGAGCTTTCTGGCAGTCAAAGTAAAAAGGGAAGAATGGGATTGGAGATGTGCCAGCTGTGAGAACACCAGAGTCATGTCAAAGTTACAGGGATGGAAACAAGGGGGCCAATAGAGAGATATTTGGAAGGCAGTGTAATGGGGTTTAACAACTGAATGGGGGAAATGAAGTAGAAAGAGAAATGAACGAAGAAGCTCAAGGATATACTCAAATGCCTCCCTTCTGCCAGGATGGCTGGAGGATAGGGCACACACTGGTAAGGACTGGGCATAATGTCTCACACAGGCGCTGCCTCGCGCAACAGGTATCTATATACCTGTCCCCTCTTCATTCATGCCAGTACCTGCTCAGACCTGAGACACTCCCATCCTTGCTCTGCCTCACACAGTCTTAGGGCCCCGCACCTTTGGGGCCATAAGTCTTTCATCGACCTCTTGGGGGCTACAGCTTACCACTTGGGACTCCAGAACCACTGCCCCTGAAGCTACAGTTCCCCCCTTCAATCATCAGCTCTGGATTTACCAATCTCTTACACTTACAGCCAATCCTGGGTTCTTCCAGAGGATAAGCCCCTTCGTTCTTTCAGCTCTGCAAATGTGGTGACCTAATGGTGAAGAGGAGCACTTGGGTCCTTGTGTTAGGTGCACCTCAGAGGGTTCACACGCTGAGACGGGGTGGGGAGGAGGGGACAGGAGATCATAGTCCTGGAGCCTCTCAAACAACACAGGTTTTCTTTTGAGGTCTCCTCAGCCTCATTTCTTGTTCTCTCCCTTCTTCCTTTTCACTGTGCCTATAATTTCCTCATGCTGAGGAGAATAATGACCTCAGATCTGAACCTTTCCTTCTCCTGGCCTGCCCTCCTCTGAGAGCCATGACTTACTCTGAGCACCTACACTGCCCTGAGAAGCAGGGGTCTTTGTGTTCACCATCATCCGTCCCAGGGAGCATGAGGTCATTTTACCACGACCTTCCCTCAGCCCAGAGGAGCGACTCCAGTGACTGAAGTTGGCTGAGAGGGGCCTTTCCTGGAGCTTCTAGAACAATTCTACAGAAGTGACCTCTAGTATATTTTCCCTGATATTTTATAAACTTGAATGTGTCAGAATGCCTGAATCGGGGTCAGAATGCTTGAACAGTTTGAGCTGGGATTAGGAAAAGTGAAAGCTGGAGTATGAAAAATTGGAGTTTGGTTACTAACTTTTGGAATGTTTGCGTTGAAATGGTAGACTCTATGCCAGGGCTGTAGAATCGTAAACACTTATAATTGGAGTTGTGCATTAAAGGATATCAGGGCCAGAAGTGACGTCATCTCTCCGTCCCACCTCCTTGACAGCTGAGAAGAGAGAGCTGACCTTGTTACCCAGCCAGACAGGGCTGGGCCAGGTGCCCTGCTGCCCAACAGGCCTCTGTCCTCCAGATCTCATGAAGCAGCACTCAGAGCCTGTGAGTGGGAACTCTGCCCGGGGACAGAGGGGACAGTTGTCGGCCTCTGCCCTGGCCTGAGGCTCTCGCCAGTCCATCACAGCACTCTGCCGCCACGGGGGATATATTTAGGTGCCTGCCATAAGTATGTTTCTACAGCTGCAGACACTGCCTTTTATGTCCCCTCTTTCTCCAAGGCCTTGGGGCACGTTCTGAAACTGACCCGATGAAGTCACCAAGGAACAAGGGCTCTTGCTTTGCCAACGTAAACATTTCCCCCCAAAACAAAATCCAGCTGGGAGTGGGGTCTCTTGGTCCACTTCATACTGGAGCTAAGACCCACCTGCTCTACTGACCTCGCAGCCTCCCTCCAGCCTGAGGGCCAAACATCCCTGATTGTGCTCTTCTTGACTTTTAAAATCCCATGCAGAGACTGTTCCTTCCAGTCTCCAAAACATACTCAGGGGCACAGGCCATCATTTTTCTCTTCCTCTGGTTTTTGTCAGGACAGAGTAGCCTCTACCCAAGTTCCATGGCTGCCTCCAACCTCTCTCTACCAAGCTCCATCCCTGGCCTTGCCAGACTGGGCATCCTCCCCTTTCAGATTGTGTCTTCCCAGGAGCCACAGTCACTGAGAGCTCAACAGTGATGGAACTTGGGGACAGGAATGGAGGCCCCAAGCATAATTAAACAGGAGGCCCTCAGATGCCCACCTGCCCAGCTCATGTTAAATCATTGGCTTTGTGGGAACTAAACACTCCTGTGTGGGCTCCCCAGGACCACTCCTTTGAGGGGGTCCATCACTCTCATCATAGTTCTAGCACCTTCTATTAAGAGTTTTTAAGCGGTAGGGATTACGCCAAGCACTTTATATCCAGGAACTCAGTCGATCCTCACAATAACCCTGCAAGCAAATACTGTTAGTGTCCATTTTACAGAGGAAGAAACTGAGGCATGGAGAGGTATTGCCCAAAGTCCTACATGAAGAGAGAGTCAGAGCAGGGGTTCAAACCAAACCTGGATAACACAGTCACCTTGACAGTTTCAGGTGGCGGCCTGCTGTGGGACCCCCTCCTCCCCTATCACCTGAAGTCTCTTCCTGCCCAACCAGTGGAGAAAAAATGAGAACCTCTTTGAGAGCCAGAGTTCTTCCCCCAAAGCCCAGCTCCCTTTCCCTGAACAAAAAATGACCAAAACTGATCCCACCACAGTCCTCTCAGGCAGGACACAACCCCACGCCATTATGACCTAGTTCCTGCTCACACAGGACTTCCAGCTCATGCACAGTCCATACACAACCTGCTTCCAGCCACACACACATGCACACATGCATGTACGCCTTGTACGACCACGTGCCAACCACCCTGCCACACTCCCCAAGAAGGTCTGAGTCCTGCCATCCCAGTCTGGAGGACAGGCACAGACTCTCACTCTATGTGTGCCAGAGGGCTAGCGACATAGGATCACCTCTGCTCATCACCAAACCTTGAGTCGATTCACTGGCTGGTGACTTCCCAGAAAAACACTTTCACACTAAAACAAATGCAGAAATGTTACAGAAAGGAATGCAAAATCCACATGGATTCTGAAGATTAAAAAAATGAGACACCAAAGAAGTTTCTTGTGTGTGCGTGCATGCATGAGAGAGGGAGGGAGAGAGAGGGAGGGAGAGAGCGAGAGAGAGGGAGGGAGGGAGAGAGAGGGAGGGAGGGAGAGACAGAGTGGGAGAGAGAGGGAGAGAGAGAGAGAGAACATAGGACTATTCGGACTTTCTTCATCCAGCTCTGCTTTTTCAGCCTCAGGGGCGCCAGGTGGAAAGTCAGAACCACTCTGGGGTCATGGAAAGTTCTTTCAGCGGTAACAGCAGCACAGCTGCTCCTTGCCGCCCATGTCTTGGCTCAGCACACACCACACAGGGCCATGGATGTACCACATGCAGGACACACGGAGCACCGTGGTAAGACCTCTGCCACACAGCATGCTCACACCGAGGCCACACGCGGAACTCCTGGTTAACCTGGCGAGTCACCCATGGCAGCAGTAAGCACACACTCGCACATGGACACACATCACAACCCACTGGTCATGCTGAACACATCGTGTACTAACTGCATACAACCCAACACACCCACTAACTGCCTAAAACCCAGCACACACCTTGCCCACGTTAATCTCATCCAGCCTGGGCGCGACGCTGGCCTGGAGTGTGCAGATCAACCCTGCCCCACGCCATGCCGCACCCCTGTACCTCCAGCTCCCTGGTCCCCCACCCTACACAGCCCTCACCTGAGTCACGCAGCCCCAGCAGAAGGCAGCCCAGTCTGACCCTGGTAAGTGAACCTGCGAACTGATGATCAGTTCCAGGCGGCAGCAGTCTCAGCAGCCGCAGAGGAAGCTCCAGCATTCCTGCCTCAAGCGTCCCCGGCACCTCTCACCACCAGAGCGCGGGGCGGGGAGGAGGTGTGGCCGCCAGACGAGGCGCTTGCTGGAGTGCGGCCCAGGCAGGACCGGGCTAGGCTGCCCACCCCTGTGGGACCTGGAGGAGGCGAAAAAGTCTAGACAGCAGGCGTCAGAGAACAACTCTCTGAGTTGGGACCCAGGACCCTTGCCTCTAGCCCAAATTTCCTCTCCACTCCCACCCTTCCCTCGCCCCAGTTTGAAGTGGGAAGGTGGCGGGGTGCTTAAAAGGTAATCACTCCTCTTTCCAACTGGCATTCTATAGTTCTGGGATGGTGGTGGAGAGGGAAGGATAATAGTATTCTTTCTTGAACACCAGCTATGTGCCAGCAACCGTTCTAGTTGTTTTAATACCTGACCTCATTTAATTCTCAGAGCAACTCCAGAGATATTATTAATCCCATTTTATAGGTGGTGAAACTGAGGCACAGGGTGAAGCCGGCGGTCACACAGCTGGTAAGTGGCACCTGAGCTTCAAACACAGGCAGTCGGTGGTTTAGTGGCCTCTTTGTGCACCTGCATTGCTCCCTGAGCCTGATAACAATCTCAGTTGTTGCAAACCCACTTTTCCAATTCAGAAACTGAGTTTCAGGAAGATTATTTTACCCCAAGTCACCCAACTAGTGGGACATGACACTAAAGCTGGGGGTGAAAATAGTGTCGGGAGACTGGCACCCATTGATGGACTGCTTCCCTCTCTCTTTTTTTTTTTTTCTCCTAAGATCCAGCTGGTGGACAGAGAGCTCCAGTTCCTATCTCTGAAACCTCCCCTGATCTGTACCCCTCAGGCTCCCAACTCCTCTTGGCTGCCACCGCAGCTTTTATTCAACAGTTACTAAGTTCCTGATGTGCCAGGTTCTATGCCAGGTACTGAAGATGCATGCGAGCAAGACAGTCCAAACAGCGCTGGCCTCTAGGAGTTTGTGATCCGATGAGCAACAGAAACATTGACCAAACAGTCGTACATATTAATGCCTCATTACATATTGCTCTAAGTGCTAAGAAGGGAAGATGATCATCTCTCCTGTAGCCGGGGTGAGGGGTACAGGGTAGGTCTGCTCACTCCATCTGCCTTGAGCTTGGGCTGGGGCTACTGGGGGGTGTGTGTGTGTGTGTGTGTGTGATTGGGCTGGGGGGAGACCTAGTTTAAATTGGGACATTCTAGAAGAATTCCTAGAGGAAATGCCACTTTAGATGAGACCAGGCTGAGGTGACGGCCTCAGCCAGATGAAGGTGAGGGGAAAAGGAAGCTGCTAGAACTGGGAAAGGGCTTAAGCCCAGCCAGAGTGGGGCTGCTCCACAGGTCAGCAGACATGGTGGGAGAAGGAGCTGGGGGAGCCAGCAGCCAGCCCAGCAGGGCCTTGTGCCCCTGCTAATGACTTTGCCCTTTGCCTGCGGAACCATGGGAATCACTGGAGCGTTTAGAGAAAAGAGTGACATAATCAAAGATCGTTTTAATAGACCGCCCTGGCTGCTGGATGGACAATGGGAATGGGTGGGAGGGGTAAGGTGGCAGCAGGACCCCTCCCAGGAAACTGTTCCAGATAGTGGCGACTGGCAGCTCTCCTCAGCTGGCCCAGGGAGAGGTGGGGAGATGGAGATGAGAGAGCAGACCTAGGGTTATTTGGTGTCACGGGGTGGGATTGTGTCCATTCCTCCATGACTGAAGAAACCTTGAAGCCCTTGTTTGGTTCAGAGGGAGAGGGGGTGACTCTCAGCCCTGTGGAGGTGAGAAGATGGGGCAGTGAGGAGGAGAAGGTATTTGTCTGTGACGCAGAGGTCTTGGGCTCCATCAACTAGGGCAGCTCTCTCCTCTTCCTTCATGGAGAGTCCTTCCAAACTACCTTTCCATAAGCCCTAACTCACTGACACCCCAGTCCTAGAAACTGACCCCATGGTTTACCTTACTCACAAAGAAAATTCCAAATGCTCACTGGCTCTTACCTGTGCCAGGCGGACATCAGGGCTGAGGCTCTTTGGAGGGGGCTCGCTTCCACTCCTGTCCTCACCTTCTTTGCTCAGCATCTTACTTCCCAAAGGGCAATGCATCTTTCTGTGGTGAAGGTGTCAGGCTGCCAGAGCTGCTTTTTGCTTTTCAAGCCAGGTTCCTATACCCTCAAGTCCCATTCTCTCCTGATCGCCATCCTTGCTCTAGTGTCTCCTCAAGTCTTGTCGTGGGACCACCTGCTCCAGGTACTGCTCCCCTCTTCTTTCCTTCATTGACAATAGTCTTGAAGGGGTTGCCTCCTCTGCAGGCCTCCGCCCAGTTATCTGGGCTCTGCCCAATGAGCACTCCCAAGATGGCCTCTCCCTAAACCCAATGACCTCCCTTTCTTGAAAGGAATGCACAGGAAGTCACTCCATGGATACTGTCAATAACCCCCCGTGTCACCTCTACAACACCCTTCCTGTTCCTGCTACCACCCCAGACTCCTGCCAGAGCTCTGTCCCACCCTCTTCTCTGCTCACCCTGCTCATTCTCCCTGAGGGAGGGCAATGCTCTCCTTAAACTGTGTGCTAGAGACTCCCAGTCCTCGTTGCCAGTCCAGCCCTTCTCCTGCACTTCAGACCTATTGCATCCTGGACATATCCTCTTCCATGACTGAAACTTTCTCTTCTCTACAATAATCTCTTCTGGTTCTTATCTCTATGATGACACCATCAGTCCCTGTCACTGCAGTTCAATACCTGAAGCACTCAGAAGTCAACCCCTCCTTTCAGCTGCCATCTCAACCTGTGTCCAAGAAACATGTATTGAATTCCTCCTGTGTGACAGGATTAAGGAAGGCTTTCTTAAACAAAAACAAAAGCAAAAACAAAGAAAAAAGTCATAAAGGAAAAGTCAATAAACTATAATAAAAATCTTAATCATTAATCTAAAAGTACTATAAAAGGTAAAAAGAATACACTCAGAAGTTCATTGCAATACATATAACAAAGGACTATTTTTCAGCTAGAAAAAATAACTTACAACATATCAATAAGAAAAAATCAAAATGAATGATAGATGCCAATACATATTTCACAAAAGAGAAAACAAGTATAGCCAATATACATGTGAAAATATGTTCAATATCTTATCAATGGGGGCAATTTTAATTAAAGCCACAATGAAATACCATTTCAATATCTTATCAATGGGGGCAATTTTAATTAAAGCCACAATGAAATACCATTTCAATATCTTATCAATGGGGGCAATTTTAATTAAAGCCACAATGAAATACCATTTCAATATCTTATCAATGGGGGCAATTTTAATTAAAGCCACAATGAAATACCATTTCACACAGATCAAATTAGCAAAAATGAAAGCATATGGCAATACTGACTTTTTGGAATGGTGGGAACTTTTGTACACTGAGTGTGTAACTAACAGTTGGACACAACCAAGTTGAAGAATGGTATTTCAATAGCTAGTGAAGTTGAAGATGCCCTTAGTTTAAGACTAATTTGTTCTACCCCTAAAGTACGTAACCAGGAGGAATGCTCGTAGTTATGTAAAGGCGTACGCCAACCACAGCACTGTATCTAAAGCAAAACATTAGGAGCCATGTTAATATCTGCTAATAAGAGGATGGAAAAGTCTATTTCAGGTACCCCTTGCTACCTGAATTCTCACTCTCCCATACATGTTATAATGACTTGCAAAAATATTCCTAGAAGAAAACCTGGCAAATGAAACTGCACATGCTCACGAGTTCGAGTCTGGTGAGAGAACGTGGAATGAGCTATAGTTATAGCTCAGTTGTTCCCCTCATTGGATAGGCTCATACCTCATGCTCATATCACTTAAACATATTTGGCATAGAATTGTTACTATCTTCCATTCATTATTTTTTTTAAAGGAAAGGTGTAGACAGGAATGAAGACGAGTAGGCTGGTAGCCAGGAAGAGAGAGGAGGAAGAAGAATCCCTATTTTATTTTGTATGTAGTTGCTCACACTGGCTGCTTCCCACCAGGCCCAGGACTCAAATCCAGGAGTATGTGGCTTGCTCCTTTGGAAGCCATTGACTTAACTGCTGCTCCACCAGGATGCGACTTCTCTTTATCATTAAGTGAAAAAGTCTTCTAGGAAAGTGGAAAAGACTTAGAAGAACATAGGTGAGCCTGGAAAACTTAGAAAAGTCTATATATCAAATGAAAAAAGTGGTAAAGCTTATGGAGAGGGCTGGATGTAGGAAAGACGGAAGATTGGCCAGACATGTGTCCTCACCTCACCATCACACACAGGAACTGTTCTCTCTGTGAGAGAACAGAAAAAAGCTCACTCAATGTTAGATGATGATGCAATCTGTGTTTAAATGCTTGAGAACATTCTGCAGTAATGGGAATATCCTACACCTGTTGTCCAATATGGTATCCTCTAGTCATGTGTGGCTTTTGAGTACCAGTAATGTGTCTGGTGTCACTGAAGACCTGAACTAAAACTAATTTAAATGTAAACCTAACATAGATACCATATTGGACAGCACAGCTTTATGCTATGCACAAATCCTTGGTGATTGTTCCTAGTTTTAAAGAATTTTAATGACATTGGGGAGAAACTAGTTGAAAATTTTGGATTCACATATTATTTCTTTTCCCAGCTAAAATTTTATACCCTGAGCTTCAATATCCACAAATTTGCTTTTAGGAATTGGTTAATTTTCTGCTAATAAAGGGCGGCTGCATCGTCTTGTAACGGAATACTACACGGCAGAGGAAATGGATGGACTACAGCAACACACTCACAAAGTTAAATCTTACAAATTTAATGTGGCTGGAAAAAGAAATATATAGAAATAATACACTGTGTGATGCTATCAACTATGAAACATGCACCATAATACTATAATTCTACAGAAATATATTTGTAAAATATATGCAAAACAGTAATATATAGACATGAATAAAGACACATGTGGGAATGACTAAGATGGTAGAGGTCACCTTTGAGGGAAAGAGGAGGGTGTGATTATAGGGGACACATTGATATCTCCTTACTCTTGACTCCACAACTACCCTGCATGTTCTGCAAAGACAAGAGGTGAGAAGGTCCAGCACAGAGAAAAAGCACCTCCTCTCAGTAGGCTCCTCTGTCCCCCACTCCACAAAACAAAGCTCAGGGTATCCTCTGGTCTCACAAGACCCCAGTGTTGGTCTCTGATACACCAGCCTCTGACCTGATGTCTCTATCCATTTCTCCCCTACTAGCCGAGAAGTTCTTCCAGGACAGGCCTTGTGTCTACCTTCCCCACATTTGACACAGTGCTCTGCAAATATCTAAATGAAAAATTATAGTTTTCTTTGAGGATTCAGAATCATCATTATCCTTCGTTAATTCTCTGACCCTTTTCCAGGTGAGTGCAGGACATTGGGGAGATACCAAGATGTATAGTCCATGATTAATGCTCTCAACAAGTGTCCACTATAGAGAGGGGCCAGGGCAGGACATGTGAGTGTTGGGATGGAGAGTCAGGCACTGAGATTCTGGGGCTGGGAGCACCGGGGAGGTCAGAGTGCAAATGTGTGTTGAGCAGAGTGTTCCAGAACTGGAGTTGTGTGGGTAAAATTGGGAAGCTTATTTTTGGGAGAGGAGCAGCATGCACAGGCCTGGAGATGAAAGAGAACATCCCAAATTCTAGGACTCTCCTGAAGCTCGGGCCTACTGGAAAGTCCAGTGGGAGGGAGGAGTGGACCCACACCAGGCTGAAGAGGAGGTAGGGACCAGGACTTGCAGGACCTTGAGTGCCAGCCTGGGAAGCTTGGTTTATCTTGAGAGAATGACAGCCATGGAAGTCTTTCAGCAGAAAAGGGACAAATCAGAGTTGTGTTTTAGAAAGATTACTTCTTCTGGCTGCTGTGCAGAAGGACGGAGGAGCAGGCAGAGGACCAGTGGGAAGTTTGGCTCTACAGTTCAGACAAGAGGCCAAAGCAGTAGGGATGGAGAAGGGCTGACAAATGGTGGACTGTTTAGAAGGTGGGCTGCAGGGTTTTTTAAAAGGTAGAACTAACAGGACTTCGGCAGATTGGATGTGAATGGGGCACAGAGGGAACCTCTTGCTTTGGGTTCCCTCAGAAATGGATCCCATGGTAATAATTCAAGTGTAAATAGTTAATTTAGGAGATGATCCCAGGAAGCATCAGTAGTAGTGTGGGAAATAAGAAGAAGGAAGTCAATGCAGGGTGGTCAGTGAGCAGATCATTACTAGGGTCAATCCCAGTGGGAGCCTCTGAGAGACAGCACAGAACACACCTCAGATATATCTCCCCCAAGGGTGAGGGTGCTAAAGCATTTATCTACCAGATCCAGCGGTCATTGGTTAAAGGATGATCCCCAGACTTTCTGGTACTTTTGATCACGTGTGACCCAAACTGCCTATGAAATCCTCAGGGCAAAGTCCCAGGTGCCCTTGGCACGAAGCTGTAGAGGCGCAACACGGTGAGGACTGACGGCTGTGGGTGGGGACCCACGCTCCCAGAGGAGTCCTGTTTGCTCCCAGTAGGCTGAGCCCTGGGGCTCCAGGTGAGTGGAGGAAGGGACTATGTGACGGAGATGAGGGAGTGGGAGCTTGAACTGGTGACCCTGTTCCCCAGTTTCTTCCCCTCAGCCTTCAGCCTTTCTTGCCTGGTCCATCACTGCCCCAGCACCCCCTGGATATGCAGAGCCTCACCTGACTTCCAGGGAGCATAGAATTTTCTCAAAATGCCTACTCTGATTAGTTTAACCAAGTGGTTTGATTCTTGCTCCCACATCAACTCAGAGAAACATGATTGCTCTTTAATAAAACCAAATCCCCTCATCTAGGGTTGACAGTGGGTTGAAGATATCAATTTGGGACTTATCAGTTTAACGGTTTGTTCTTCAGGCCATAGGATGGGTGGGGTTAGAAGGCAGAGAAGAGGATGGACCCATCAGTTAAAGGAGGCAATGCTCAGGGGTGAGACTGAGGAGGAGTCGCGAAAGCAGTCAGATGAGAAGCTGAGCAATGTGGTGTCACCGAGGCCCAGGGAAGGGAAGACAGGTTTGGGATGAGAGAGAGTGTTGCAGGCAAGGAGCTGGGCCCAGCAGCCAGACCACATTTCTTTGGACCCCAAGAAAGGTCAAGGACCCTCCATTAAACTGTGTTTGGCAGCAAACTTGCTTCCTCCTCTTCCACCCCCTTCTCCTCTTTTCTCCGAGCCTCAACATAATCCCAAAAGCCTCAGCAGCTGGCAGGTGTCCAGTAAGACTGGGAGCTGGAGGAGCTATGCTTGGCATCACCAACAATTTCTGAGATTCCTTTACCCCTGCCAGCCCCAGCCTTTTTGCCTGAAGCCTTTGCTTAAGGTCAGTGCTATACTTCAGCCTGGAAGATCCCAGGATCACCCTTTCAACCCTCTTCTGAGGTCCAGGAGCCCCACATTGCTCCCCTTTGCTCTGCTGGTCCAGCAGCCACGACCAGCTATTGTCCTGGAAATTTCCCGCCCTTCACATCCTCGCCATATTCTGGCTACCCAACCAAGTGGTAATTCACAAATTCGTGATCCAGGGATGCCTGCCCTGGCGGCCCCTCCGCAGGCTCTGAATCCTCTCCTGCTGCCATGCATCTTGATGGGCGGTATGAATGAGCTGTTGTCACCGAGTCTCAGTTTCCTCAACTCCAAAACTGGGTTAACAATCCCTGTCTGCTTCCCTCCCATGGCTGATTTTGATGGTTCATACTTCACAGAGTCTGCTGTTTATCACCTCTGAGCATTCATACATACTGTTTCCTCCCCTTGGAATGCTGTTCCTTTTTTTTTTTTTTTTTTTAGGAAAAGTGTAGGCTGGAATGAAGGCAATCAGAGATGGGTAGGCAGGAAGAGAAGATGAAGCATTTTATTTATTTTATTATTTGTTCATCTTGGTTGTTCCTCTCACCCCAGGTCCTTGGGATATATGTAGACTGTGTCCGGTGGACTCTATCGCTCAGCCACCAGGATGTGCCACCTTTCCTTAAATTATTGCTGAGTCCTGTTTTCCTAAGAAAACATGTCATCATTTATTTCATATGCTTTAGGTACATTGTGCTAAGCATTTTCATATGATATCATGCTTCATTTGCACATGGAGTCTGAGCAGCTTCTCTATACTTTTATTTTATTAAAGGAAAGTTATAGATGGAAATGAAAGTGAGTAGGCAGGTAGGAAGGAAGAGGGAGGAAGAAGAAGCACTTTATTTTTATATTTTTATTTAGTTGTTCACATTGGTTTCTCCCCCAGCCCCGGGTCTTGAACCCTGGACCTTGGGATCATGTGGGACTGCTCCCAGGTAAACTGTACCACTGGGCAACCAGGGAGTGCCCTATTGGCTATTTTTATAAGAGGGTGGGAGTAGTTGCATATAGGAGGCAGGGTGGGCTTTCCGATTCAGGGTGTTATACTACTGCAATTCACTCGAGAGTCTGGAGACAAAAAGTCTGTTAAGAAATTCCTTAAGATGTTAATACAAGATATGACTCAAAACAATGAGGATCCTCAACCAAACAGACTGAGAAAAGTGCGTAGGACCTGCCACCAGGAAAGACTGAGACAAAGGCCAATGGAGAATCCCACCCAAATGCCACACACAAAATGGCATCACCTGTGCCTTTCTGGGGGGCCCTTGTCCTGTCAGTCACAAATCCAGGCAGATACTTATCTGCGCTGCATATGGACTGTCTATAAGACAGAGGTTCCCAGAATATCTTCCTCAGGTTTGATTAATTTGCTACCATGGCATACAAAACTCAGGAAACCCATTTACTCACTGGGTTACTAATTTATCACAAAGGATGCTATTCAGGAACAGTGGAACAGATGCATAGAATGAGGGGTGGCGAAGGCAGAGTTTCTATGCCCTTTTCAGGGGCACTATTCTCCCCCAAATCTCCATATATTTATCAACCCAGAAGTTCTCCAAAGCCCCCTCTTTTGAGAACTTTTATGGATGCTTCATTACATAGACATGACTCATGACAACATTGGCCGTTGGCAATTGAACAGAATCTCTACCCCTCTCCCCATCCCAGAGGTCTGGTGGGAGTGGTCAGGAAGTTCCATCTAGTTAAAAGTTTGCTTCTCCAGACAACCAGTCCCCATTCTGACATGTATCCCAGAAGCCACCATATTTACACAACAAAAGACACCTTATCACTCCTAACATTTAGGAAATTTCAAAGCTTTGGGAAGCTGTGAACCACGGACTGTGGAGGAAGATCAAATATAATGAGAAATAGGTTTTGGTCATTAAAATGGTGAATATACAGATTTTTAATAAATCATAAATATCATACCTTCTGCCTCTTCTAGCAGCAGAACAAGAAAGAGGACCCTTTCCAAGTGTTTTTGTATTTCTTGGGCTTAGGTAAAAAAAAAGCTGGAGTGTTCCATTATTCTCCAGGTTACTTACGGACTCATAGTATATGTCCAGAATTCGGAAAAGAGCAGGAGGCAAAGGGATGCTAGTCAGTAATGAAAATACCCAGTATATAAACAACTACATTTAGTCAAGCCTGTCGACAAGGTGTGCAGGTGATGAGAAAGAACAAAGCAAGATTATCTGTTGGGGAAGTGACGAAAAGGGTCTATATTCCTCTATGTATATAATGAAGACAGCTAGGAACAAAACCCCTCCATGAAAGAACACCAGTAAGATAAAATTTGAATCTCCTTGCTTCATCACTGCCTTCCTAGATTTTATCCAGCATTTTCCTTTTCCTTCGGCTTTAAATTGGGGGTTCAGTATGGACCCCACATTGGAATAAGAAAACTTACCAGTTCATAGGACCTGGCTTATAGTCCCTGGAGAAGAATGTTTTAAGTTACGTAAATGCTACTGATCCAAAGAAAAGATAACTGGCTTTTAGGTGAGAACAGTAGGTATTGAGGTATTTTGATTTGATTTGAGAAGACTGGATGAAAGGGGAAGACATGAAGATAAAGTTCTGAGCTAATCATATTAATCACAATGAACAGTACTTCCTCATTGACACAGGTGCTTGTGGAAGACTTTTAGAGGACCAGATAATGGTCGATGGCATTGCTATTGCAGAAAGTTGGCCTAGGTATGTGTCCTGTGTGGGCAGTGGTTCCAGTAAGTCACACACACACACACACACACACACACACACACACACACACACACACACACACACACACATGACCAGAATTCAACCTGATGAGATGTGGTAGCTTTATACAATAATGGAATATAGACAGGCGAGAACTTAGGCCAATTAGAGTGATTAAGGTCAGGGTCCTGAACAGGCTCCCCAACTTGTTAACCCAGCAGTGGTAAGTTTAGGCCCTAAGAAGTCATTTCCACCAGGCGTTTCCATATAGGGGGGATTTGTGCGAGGAAAACTACAGATTTCCACTATAGTATAGGGGATGAGTCTCATGCGCACACACACCTACTGAGCAGTGACTACATTAGTTTGCTAGGGCTGCCCTAACAAAGTGCCACAGATCGATGGTTTCCACAACAGAAATTTATTTTCTCACCCTTTTGGAGGCTAGAAGTCCAAGATCCAGATCATGGAAGGATTGGATCCTTCCGAAGTCTCTCTCTTTGGCTTGTAGGTCATCTTCTCCCCGTGTCTTCACAACACCACCCGCTCTGTGTGTGTCTGTATCCTAATTCCCTCTTTTTATATGGACACCAGTCATATTGGATTAGGGCCCACCCAGCTGACCTCATTTCTTTTTTTAAAGAAAAGGTGCAGGTAGAAATGAAGGTGAGTAGGCAGGCAGGCAGGAAGATGTGTTTTATTTATTTATTTTTTTATATAGTTGTACATCGTGGTTGTTCTTTCCAGTTCAGGGTTCAAACCCTAGTCCTTGGGATGTATGTGACTTGTGCTTCAGCTGGAGGCAGCTGACCAAATCACTACTCCACCAAGAGACTGCATTTTAACTTAATCACTTCTTTATAGACCTTTCTTTAAAGAAGGGGTACATTTGGAGGTACTAGGTGTTAGAACTTCAACATATGAATATGACCGGGAAACACAATTCAGCTTAAACAGTGGAGAAAACAAAATGCGGTCCAGTCCCTTGGATTTCAAATTTCTTCTCTATTTCCCTTTGAGATAAATGACTCCTGAGCATTTAGAGGCTGGGATCTTAGACCTTTGCAGCAGTAAGGGAAGATGGGACCTTGGCTTTGACTTCCTTCCATTCCTATATTTACTTTTTTGCCAATCTTTCCTCCATTTATTTATGAAGAAGCCAGGTCATTTATCCGTAAACGTTCTCAAATTCTGGTTCCCCCATGTTGTCATTCAACGTTCCTCCATATATTTCCTGAAAAATTAGAGATTTGATCAGATTCAGGTTCAATTTTCTGGCAAGAATTCACAGGGAGTGTGTACTTCTTTGACACCACACCTGCAAGACATAATGTCTAGTCCTCTCTTTTTTGTCATGTAATATTGGCTCACGGGTGGGCTCACGATAGAATACTAGTGGGCATGCTAGTCACCCTTGATTACTACCTATCCCTGTGCAGTAGAAATATAATGCAAGGCATGGGTGCAATTTAATTTTTTCAAAGAACCACATTATAAAAATAATCAGAAAAGAGTGAAATTTGAGTGGTATGTATTTTATGCCTGCAACATCTCAATTCAGATGACCCGCATCTCAAGTGCTCTATAGCCGCTCATGATTACGAAACACGGTTTAAGATTTCTCTCTAATTCTCTTTGTTCTTAGAATATGTCCCTCTTAGGGATGTATATTGAGGCAATTATTAATTCCAGGAAACACAAAAAGTTATGCAAGAAGGAAAATGCAATCATAGGACGCTATGTTACTCCAAGCTACTTTCAGAGTCATAAAATTTGTAAGCACTTAATATTGATTTGATGAAAAATTAAACCCTCCTTTGTCATAGTAGGAAATTAGGAGATAATGTCTAAAATGAAAGGAACCATTTTTTTGAAAGTCTGAATCTGATACTGCCGTGACACAGTTTTCTTTGATTCCAGTTGAGTTTATACTTCCATCTCATTTCCATGGTATGAATTTAACTCTCCCTTCCTGCCTCCCAGGCTCCCACCCTGAGCCCTGGTTCCTCTGTGAGGAGAAAGTAGAAGTGGATGTCTTTTTATATATATAAGTGAGACAGATTGTGATTTAAATGTTCTTCCAGCGGTGACCTAAGCTGCGGACTGGGGTGGTGATCGCAAGGCTCCACTGAGGAGGGACTGTGAAGTGAGCTTGGAGGAAGAGGAGGCATTTATTTAGCAGGTGAGCCGGGCAGGGGTGAGGGCACGGGGCAAAGGCAAGATGCCTGGCGCAGGGCCTTAGGAGTCTGCAGTGAGTACTCAGAGACGCTGTGTAGCTGCTCCAGTTTCTCAGGCAGCCCAAGACGTAGGGCCATTTCCTGATCTACTTAAATAGGCAAATACTCTGGCGTCTGCTCAGCGCAGTCCATGGTCTTGGAACAAATGGACCCAATTAAAAGGCCATCATAGGGGAATTCAGGGGAAGAGGAAAAAGCCATTGATCAAATCAATGCCCAGCTGCCCCAGGCCTGGCTTGTGACCTGTTGCTGCACTCTGTCCTCCACCCTGCCTCCCTCTTCTTTCCCATACGCTGCCCTAGACCTGGTGACCTTCCTGTCATGCCTGGCTGCATCCTCCAACCCGCCCACTGACCCACTGTGTGGCACCTCCTGGACCTTGTCCAGATCTTAATTTCTCGGTGTGCAAACCTTGCAGGAAAAAACAATCAGGAATCCTGTTGGCTCTCCCATCAAAATATATCTGGCGTTGGAACTGTTCTCTCTGCCTCCATTGCTGCCACCTAGTCCTAATCCCCAACACATCCGCCTAGATTCCTACAACTGATCTTTCCTGCTCTTGCTGCTTCTGTCCTTGCCTTATTCTGGTTTATTCCCAACACAGAACCAGAGAGGGTAAAGCCAGCATCTTTGAAACTTCAAGTTAGGGAGGCTGGACTGGGGTGGGGGCAGCACCTGAGAACGGAGCAGCCACGTCTGCCCTGACAAAGGCAGAGACAGCGTGCCCTCTGAGGGACAGAATACCCCGCAGCGCAGAGCTTTGTCCTGGCGCCCACCGAGTGCACAGTGATGGGCAGCCAGGGTGCAGGGCTCCGGTGGGGCAGCCCCTGGGAAGCACAGGGGCACACAGGTTGGAATGGAGAGGTGAAGTGTCACCTGTTCTCACTCGTTGCCAGGAAAGTGTGGCAACCTCTTGCTCATGCTGTTCAACTGGCTCCACCAAGGATATTTCTGTAACCAACAAGCCTGTCTGCTTATTGGCTGCGGCCAAGACTTACTTAAGGCAATGATCTCACTCATTGCGGATATAAACAAACAAAGCAAATATGAAAAACAAAACAAAACAGAAAAAAAACAACAACTAACTCTTGGATTCTGATATCAGAACTGAGGGTACCAGACGGGAAAGGTGGGAGGCGGGAGTATGGAGTAGTGGGATCCAATAACAGTGTGAAATCCAGTTGTGAGCGTGCTCTATTATCATATACCTGATGAAGAGCGATCCCATACGTATAAAACTTACATAGTATTGTTTACCAGTGCTACCTCAGTATTGAAGAAAGTAAAACATCAGGGTGTTCATGTCGGTGTCTCCAAATGAGGGAGTTAGGGAGAGGTGCTTACAGGGGTTGTATGCCTGAATGATTGTGTGTGTGTGTGTGTGTGTGTGTGTGTGTGCGTGCTCGGGACGGGGGTGGGGGGTGGTCATGGCCTTCGGCAGATTGATCAGAATTTGCAAAGCAGGAGGTTGCTGGAACAGTCTGTGATCCTACACTGAGAACACAGGCATCTTTGCAAATTGTTGTTATTAGATCAGTTGGCCTCAGCTGTTCTCTTGGAATGTGATAGTTTGAGATGGACATCATGTTGGTCAGGAATTGTTACCTTTTCTTTAAGTGATGGTATCTTTTAAAAATGATGCTCCCTACTTCAATTCTCAGTTCTACCTCTTTCTCATCCAACTACTGAGCGGCCAGCGGGATCACATTCTCATCAGACCAGAGGTAACCAAGGCCTGGCCCCAAGCCGCCAGCTCTGGCCACCAGGGGGCAGGAGGGGCGCATCAATGAACCGGGACCCACCGCAGACAGCCTGGGACCGGTGCTGTGCCCTTGCTCAAGAATGAAGAATTGGGCCTGAAGTTCTGAGCTACCCATTGGCTTCCACTTGTTACCAGGAATTCTGGGAACGGGTAGGAAAAAGGGAAGGACTATGGGGAAAGGGGTGGGAAAGGAGCTGAGGGACAGGGAGGAAGCATCCAGTTGTGGGAGGGAAGGAAGTGGGGTCCACAGAGCACACAGCTAGAGTCTACCCCACTCCATTCCTGCCAGTCCCTTTCTGCCTCCCCACTCAGCACTCTCCCTTGAACACAGATGTGACCACTCAACGCACACACACACACACACACACACACACACTCTCACTCCAGCTAGCTAGCACAGGTTGTGTGATAACCCATGTAGCAGGCTTTTAACTTCCTCCCCCCACATTCTGCAGTTGCTTTGGTCACAAAGAGGTGGTACTTTTCATGGGACTGATGATTTGGAATTTGGCTCCAGGACATAAATCTGAAAACACACAGAGGCAAAAATATCCCACATTCTTTTTTTTTTAAGAGGAAAGATGGCAGGCAGGCAGCAGACAAGCAGGAAGAGAGGGGAGAAAAGCATTTTGTTTATTTAGTTGTTTATTTTAGTTGCCCCTACTGTCTGCCACAAACCCAAGTCCTTGGGTGGTATGTGGACTGCACCCCAGGTGTGAGCCTAACACCTGAGCCACCAGGCACACCAATATCCTGCTTTCTAACGTAACCTGAAAACAACACCTTCCTCAAATGCCCTAATCTTCTACCACTCTCCACTCTGATCCTATAAGGTGAACACTGGGCTCCGTGGGCTTGAACACATCTCCGCAGTTGTGAGTTCTTGACCTACTGGGGGAGAAGCATGGAGCAAGGGGTCAAGGGCTCCCCTACCCTCGACACAGATGAGGAATACTCTAGGAAAAGGGCTCAGGAGACGGAGTGTATCAGTTTGTGTGCCAGCAGGAGAGACGTGGCACATCTACACAGTGTGACTTTGGGTAGTTTAGTGCAGAGACTCTTCAGAGGTGTGGGCTGGCATTTGGAGGGCTTCACACAGAGAGCACTGATGGTTAGGTCATCTTGGCCAGAGAAGCAAGGGAGGCAAGAGAGGGTGACGGCTACTCTCGGGAAACACACAGGCCTTCTTCCCCAAGGAGAGAGGGACCCAAAGGTGGGGTGAGGGGGTCCTCCCAGCACTGGGGAAGAGATGTAAGAAGTGAATTAAGTCGAGGCTTCAAATTTTAAACTGGAATGAGCTTTGTTACCTAAAAGTGACTCAAAGTTTTTGAGTTTGTCAAACATGCAGCTTATGGATTGGCAAGGGAAACAGACATGATGGAGTAGGGGTATTGATGGGAGGAAAATAAAAGTTCAATGTTTGTGCCTGCCTGTGTTCTCTCTATTAAGTAAAGTACAAAAAGCGGTGTCCATTCTATTTTACAAATAAAGAAACTGAGTTTGCAGTCACAGAGCTGGTGATGGCTGAACAGGGCCCAAACCCTGCTCCTGGCTCAGCTTCCCTATGTCCCCCTACCTCCTTTTCCCAGAGTTGCTACTTGGTAACCTAAGTTCCAGGCAAACTAACACCATGGTTGGTGAAAACAGGACTGAGGAGGAAGAACAGGTTTGAAGTTCAAGCTTTCCAAAGTCAGAACCTGAGATACGCACACACCCATGTTACTCAAGCTTCTTCCCAGGAAGCCCATTCTGAACCCTTCACAGTCAGCTTTCACTCCAGGGAGGCACAGCCTAGCACTAATGAAGGCGGCCGAGGTCACAGGATTAACCAGAGAGCCTCACATCTAGATTTTATGCTGACAGCTGTGTGACCTCAGGCAAGGCATAGCCCTCTCTGGGTCTCCAGTCTCACTTAGCAGCCAAACAATTCCTGGAGTCCCCGCCAGGAGAGAAAACTGAATCCAACTATTCATGTCTCCCAGGGAACTCTCATGGTGTTTCACAGTGGCTTCAGATGTTAACAGCCCCAGGAAGCCACATCAAGGAACAAAGGTGAGGCACAGGTCAGGGAGGCCCAAAGGGTGCTGGCACAGGAGATATTTTGGGGGCAGACAAATGCCCTGGTCACTGCTGGACAATGGTTCAGGGCAGCCATTGTGCTGGGAGTGGAAAATCCTTTCTGACTCCATCCCCCAAAACTGAAAATAGTCCAGGGTGGTGGGTGGAGCCCCTGGGGACTGAGTTTGGGGCTGTTGAGTGACTATCTTGGCTTGCTTATTGTTCCTGGCTGGGACAGGGCGCGCCTGGACACTTGGATGGGCTAGAGCCAAGTCAGAGCCTGGGCCAGGGAGCCCCTGCTGGAGGAAGAGTGGCAGATAGAGAAGTCAAAGCCCAGAGATGGAAAGAGTCACCAAGTCACATGGTGCATCAAGGGCAGAGGATGAAGGTTTGGCTTCTGGGGCTCATTTCCTCCCACCCCCCACTCCTCCAAGCACCCAGCCCTTGGGAAGGCAAACGCCTCCCCCCAACCCTGTAGGGCCATCACTCCCAGCCAAATTCCAGCCTTCCCCCACAGGAGGAGGAGCAGCAGATATTGGACAGTGCTCTGTGTGATGCCAAGGAGTCACTTCACCACTCTGGTCATCCGATGCCTCCACTCTGGTCCTCAGAAGTGAGAGCCCAGGGCATCTTGGGACTGTCTGAGGGAGCAGCTCTCAGTTCGACCTTTGAAGAAGAGGTAGACAGCTGACGCCTTCAATAAGGGAGGGAGAACTGGCAGGTGGGAGGCATGATCTCCAGTTTCTAGAGGCTGGCTCAGAGAGGGTAGGCAGATAGCCTCAGGTCACCCAGGGAGTGTCTGCTCTGGTCCAGCTCCAGTCCTGTCCGCCTGCCCTGGGTCTCCAGGCACGTGGGTCAATCAAGGAGCAGATGCAGCACATCGTGGCAGTTCTTGTCCTACCCCGGCCCTCCTCTTCCTCCTCTAGCTTCTTCCTGCTGCCCTCCCACAGCCAGGCAGCTGGACAAGGTTCTGCAAACACGCAGAGGCCCCTGTATCCAAAAGCCACCCGGTGCCAGGCAGGACAAGGGGGTGATCCCACACCTCGCTCCATGATGGACTGCTTCCTCCTCCCACACCCTGGGGAAACCTTGATCACTGAGGACACCCTGCTGCTCACCGGCCAGGCACACTGTCCTTACCTTTAAATTATTTATCCACTATGGTTACACATTACATTATGTCAATTCCACAAGGGCAGGGTCCAGCTGATTCGCCTCTGCCTCCCCTTGGCAGCATGCGTGCATGTGTGTTGATGCAGGTCAGCCTCCCAGTGCCCTCTGTGGGAGGCAGGGTCTCCTTCTGGAAATGAGAAAACCAAGGTGCTGCAAGATTAAGCAATTTTCCCAAGGTGCCACAGCCAGAAGAGTGGAGACACACTCAGACCACGGCTCGGCTCTGTGTCTTTGTCCCCATCCTGGTTACATGAACTCTGTCCCATTGAATCACATGGAGGGTCGTTTCAGGCCCTCCTGCTTTGCAGGAGTTCCAAGTGGCCTGGGACACTAGAAGGAAAATGAACCTGGGGATCAGATGGCCCTGGACTCAAGTCATCTATGTACAGCCTGTGTCACTACTCAAAGCAGCCCCGCCTGCTGAACGGGCCCATCGTGTCTACTGTGTGAGCTGTGCTGAGGAGTCAATACCACGATGGATGCGAGCGGTGCACAGCGCCCGATACATGCGTTAGTGCATGGGTTTCCTCATGCGCCCGGCTCAAAACAGATCAGACCCACACTTCCACGACAAGGGTGGTGGTGGAGAGGTGGCTTTGGTGGCCTGACCTGGACCAACTGTCTGTGGAGCATATTGCCCAGGACCTTTTGGAGCCTTGGAAGGTAAGATGGGAATGTCCTCTGGGACTTCCCTTCCCTCCTGGATCCTGAGACAACTCCACATAGGGCTGAGCCCCAGATGCCTATGTGCCAGGGTCCCTGCCCTGTTGCAGGTAAGCCAGCTGGCATTCACCCAGCCTGTCCCTCTGCCCACATTCCTGGCCTCAATTCCACGCTCCATCCACCTGGACAGAAAAGACCGAGCAGCAGAGGGCAGCCTGGTGCACATCCAGCTGCCAGACTGACCTGTCACCTTGGGTGAGGCCAACCATTCTCTGCCCTTGAGTCTGCAGTTGGATTAGATAACCCCTGGGGTAGACCTGTCAGGTGGCTGTGGCCTCGACAGTGGCCTTCAGGAGTCAACAGCCCTAGGAAGTGATGTCATAGTGAGGGGTGGAGGGTGTGGAGGCCCAGAGACTAAGAGAAGATATTTTGAGATCAGGCAGGTCCCCCACGTCACTACTGGACAATAGTCTGGGGCCAACAGTGGAAAATCTTACTTGGGCTGAAAATAGCACACACAGCAGGGTCAGGAACCTCATCCACCAGGCTGGTGGTCTGGGGACTGAGCAGCAAGGCCGGAGGTCCATACCCAGGGGCCCGGTAGCCCCACTGGGACCCAGAGGTGGGACCCTAGGCCTGTCTTGGTTCTTTTAGGGTCTTTATTCCCTACCCCACCAGTGCCTGCCACAGAATTAGATGGCAAGTCTGCATCTCCTGTCTCCTATGTCCTATATCCCCAGATTATATATATTTATATATATCTATATGTCTTCAGGCAGCAGATTCCAGAAAGACCCCCTAGGGCTAGGCCAAGAGTTGTTTCCAGGCACCATGGAGTCCTGGGTTCTCGGGGTCTCCAGGGCAGGTGCCAGAGGAGTAGATGAGCAGGACGTGGGAGGACTGGGGACTCAGAGAACTGGGGCCTGTGGTAGCCCAAACGCATGCAGATGCACATTTCAGAGGCTCCAGTCATGACATTTTAGCCCTTGCCTCTGGGACTAAGCAAAGCAGAGGGAGGCGGGACTCGGCATTCATTGTCTGGCAAGAAGAACATCTCATCTGAGTAGGGGTGCCCTATAAACTGGGATGGGGTTCAGCCTGAGCAGCACCTGATAGGAAAGAGATAGGCCTGAGTCAGCAGGAAAAGCAAGAAGACTGTCTAGACGAAGTAATCAAAGAGCTCAGAGGACTCCTGCTACATGAAAAGAAGTATAGGACTTAGGATGTGGGAGATGAACGTCTCACCTGCTCTGGGCAGGTCATCCACATCACGCAATGCAGAACCATTGTTTAACTTTTTGATGGGTCCCTGTCACACGAGGAAGTGGTGGCACTAGAGCCCAAACAGAGCAACTGCTGGAAATGCCAGGTCTTGACCAGGCAGTAAGGACTGGAGAAGTCAGAGGAGGCTGGTAGAGGTGGCACTGGGGAAGAACCTCTTAGACAGAGCAAGCCACAGGGTAAGGGCCCTCCCAGAAGGAGAGGGAATGAGTCCTTTCCCCGAGCCTAAGAGAGAGGCCAATTTTGTCCCATCCCTGCCTAAAGGCCAGGTCCTGGTCACCTGAGTTCCACAAATCAGCTCATAGGATTCCTGGCTGGACCCGGAATAGGTGAGGCCCCCACAATAAGCTCAAACCCAGCCTGAGCTGGATTTTCCCAGGAGGCAGAGGACTAGACAGAAAGAAGTGAGTTTCTTCCACACGTAGGGAAACCTGCTGAAGGAAAGGTCAGGGTCCTGACATAGCCTCCTGTGACCGGACCCAGCCTGCTTCCTGCCTGGAGCCTGCCAGCTGTCCTGCTCCCAGTTCCTGCACACCGTGCGCTCTTGCTCCCCGTCTTTGGCCCAGAATGCACCTTGAACCTGGTGCTCTTATCTGATGAACTGTCTTTCTCATAAGCTTTAGCTCAGCAGTCTCCCTACTCCAGGAAGCCTTCCTGGATCCTGGTCCACAGCTCCAATCACTCGGCATTGTTCAGTGTGTGCTGGAGAAACGTGTACCTGCTTTAAAAGCCAACTGTTAACTTCAGGAGTTTCGCAAGAAGTCGACATCACACTGGTACTCTGAAAAGGGCCATGGTTAGGTGTATTTGCATCATGGCAATTGACCATGCCACAAACAAGGGCTTTCCCTCACCCACCCCCCACCCCCCACCCCCCAGAGCTGTGATTACGTTTATCAGCACGTGACTAGTCACTGTCATTAAATTCTAAACTGAGGGATTTCAAGGACTGGGACCACAGATTTTTGCTTGTGCCCAGCAGAGTCAGACACAGCCAGATAGCTTTAAAGTACAGGATGATCTGGGGTCTGGAGAGGGGTTTCCCAATGTGGACCACTCCTGAGGCGCTAATAGGGAGGCAGCTGGCAGAAGAGAACAGACTGGACAAAGGACGTGTGTGTGGATGTTGAGAGCATCCCAGGACACTCCCATCCTTCAGCCACACACAGGGCACAGCTCAGCAGGCAACACCTTTAGTTTAAGTTACAGCCTCACACTGGCTCCTGGTCTAGGGGAGCCTCCGGATGAGTTTGACATCAGTGCCCAGATGTTCTTCTAGGGGGCTTGGGGTCCTCCTCAGAGTTGTGCCCCTGTGGCACCCAGACCTGCCCCTAGACCCTCCCCGGGATCCTTTAACTCAGCCCAGACTCTTTCTCAGGGTGCTCTGATCAACCTGTACACCCACCTTCCCGCCCCTCCTAGGTATGTCAGGCCCATTCTGGGCTGTGTGACCTTGGTAAGTCACTTTCCTCTCTGGGCCTGTTTGTCCACGTGACTTGATTCAGCTGCACTCCAGCCTCAGTACCTTGACTCACTAGTCCTGTGGGAGTCAGGCCAGGGGTGGCATTGATCCTGCACCCTTGCCTTCCTGAAACCTTATTTCCCAATTCACACATACAGAGGGTGACTGGGGGCTGGGGACTGTTGAACTCTCCAGAGCACAGAATAACCCAAGCCCCTTCCAAATGACAGAGCGTCGGGATCATGGCTTCCTTGACCATCCAGCATGAGTCATGAGTGCTCCATATCTGGAAAGACCATGCCATTGGAAAACGTCCTAGTCCCTTACAGCCTCATATAAACTTGCACAGGCTGGAGGGTTCAGGTCCTACAACCGAACATCCTTAGTGTTCCTGCCACCAGTTGGCGTGGTCTCTGTCTGCCCAGAGACCTCGCTGTTGTTCGAAGCATCTCCTGTCCTATTGGCATCAGTTCTGTTAGACCTGCGCAAACCCAGCCTGCGGCCAGTCCGGGGGGCAATGGCAGGGTCTGAGGGTGGCTTGGTGTCCCGGGCAAAGCGGACAGCGAGCCTCTGTCCAGCCAGGAAGTAGAGCACGGGGTCAAGGCAACTGTTGGCACTGGCCAGAGGCCGGGTGATCTTGTAAGCCATGTTGATGGCATCGAGGGTGCGGCAGCTGAGGTCCAGTGAGCGGAAGGAGTAGTAGAGGGTGCGGGTGACATGGAAAGGCAGGAAGCAGAGGGCGAAGACAGCCAGGACCACGGCGATGGTGCGCACTGACTTGCGCTTGGCCCGGGGAAGGCCCCCCGTGGTCCCGTAGGCTGGCTCCAGCAGCCGCCGCGCCATGAGCACGTAGCACACCAGGATGACAGCGAAGGGCACCGCGAAGAGCACGCCCAGCATGACAGAGCTGTAGGCCACAAAGTGCCCGAAGAGTTCTGGTGCCGAAGTGTCGTGGCAGGTGATGCGGCCGCCACGCGCGCTGGTGGTGACAAAGTAGAGCACGGGCGCCTGGCAGGCCAGCACCAGCACCCACACGACGGCGGCCACCCGGCGGGCGTAGTGGGCCTGGCCCCAGCGCAGTGAGCGCAGCGGGTATAAGACGCCCAGGCAGCGGTGCACGCTGATGCATGTGAGGAAGAGGATACTGCAGTAGAGGTTGGTGTAGAAGAGAAAGCGCACCAGCTTGCAGAGCACCGTGCTGAAGGGCCAGTGGTCACCGCGGGCGTAGTAGTAGATCAGCAGCGGCAGGGAGGCTGCGTACAGCGCATCTGACACGGCCAGGTGGAACATGTAGGTGGTGGAGGCGTTCCAGGTCTTGAGGCGGCACAGGAAGATGTAGAGCACTACGGCATTGAGACACAGACCGAGCACGCACACCACGCCATAAGATACCGGCAGCAGCACGTACTTGAAGTCCTCGTTGAAGCGGCACTTATAGCCCAGCTCGTCTCCATCCCAGGTACCATTGACCGTGCCATTCCCGACGCCTGGGTCTTTGTCCATCACCCTGCAGGGAAGGCGTGGGGAGGGGAGAACAGCTGTCAGGGTCACGGCCAGGGCTCATGGGAGGCCCAACACCCACCATGAGGGACTTGAACTGCCCCAACATCCCCTTGCTTAAGATCTGCCCAACCACGGACAGACGGGGCCTTTGCTGTCTTTTGACATGGTTCTCCCTAGAACCAGAGAGCCTAAAACTTCTGACCCCTGGAACCCTGAGAACGCATGAGATCCACGGATATCAGAACCATACAATACTACAACTTCAGAATAGGGGCACATACACTCTAAGGGCCCCCAGTCTGTTTTTGCAAATAAAGCTTTATTGCAACACAGTCACGCCCCTCCATGTCTAAAGTGCTGAACAGTTGTGACAAAGGCTCGATGGCACTCAAAGCTTCAGGTACTTACCATCTGGACTTTTACAAAAAAAGAAGTTTGGCGACCCTGCTCTAGAACCCCACGAGCAGAGAGCTCTAGAAGGGAGATTCTGGGCTCTAGAATATGAGGATCTAGGGGTCCTGGAGGAGCATCATTTCACACTCAGGGAAAGGGGCCTTTGAGGCTGGCAGGCTCCCCTAGTACTCAGTGTCCACTGTCTGCTGACACCTTCCATATCTTTCTTCCTGGAGGCAGTAAAGTTCTTTCCTTCAGCTCAACGCTCTGCTGTCTAGGGAGGCTCTGACGCTGTACCTGGTATTTTGGTGTTTGGCGGGTGGTATTTCCAAGGGTCTCCCTCTTCACCATTCACTCACTTACACAGCAGACATTTTTTAGGCATGCCTATTTTCTGGCACTTTCTGCATCTGCAAGCAGCAGTCCTGCTCCTTGGTCTAGGAGGCTACCAGATGGGATGGTGACCCTCCTAACATTCCAGGAAGTGTGGGGTAAAGATGGGAATGGAGGCAAAGGGGGCTTCTTTCCTGGGGCAAACTCAGCTCCCTCCAGGCCCACCTAGCTTCTCCTCACACAAGTCACTCTCATGTCATTCCCTTACCTTGTCCCTAGTGGGCATCTGACATCCCCTACGGGGCCTGACTTACCGGACTGTGAGCACCTGAAGAACAGGTTCCACTTTCCCCTTCCCCCACTCTCACCCATGTGACTGATACAATCTGTCTTACCTGGGAGGCAGGAGACAGGTATCCTCGTCTGGAGGCTCAAAATGTGCCCAAAGGTCCCAGAGGACAGGCTGGACATCCCAGCAGGGGTACCAGGTGGGCAGATTTAAGTCAAACATACAGATTAAGAGTGTGAAGGGCAGGGGGTGCTGACATTTTTTAAACCTTGTTAAATATTACTTCATACTAGCCTTACAACATGCTTCTGTGAGCCAGATTAGCATGCTCGGTTTTCCAAGAAAGAGGCCGAGACACAGATCATTCGAGTAATTTTGGCCAAGGTCACATAGCTGGAGATGGGCCACACCGCTCTCCACAGGGAAGGGACCACAGGAAGGAGAGCATGAAGTCCTTGTCTACAGGCGTGTGCAAGCAGCTCTCTAGCAGAGTCTGCAGACGGGCTGGTGCCCTGTGTGGGTGTGTCTGGCAGGACAGAGGGCAGATGACTTGAGAGTCCTCCCCACGCTCATAACCAGCACTGTACAATTCCCTTCGTTTTGGAACCTGGGGTCCTGAAAGGCTGGGACTCAGGCATTCTCTGATCACAGATCTGTGGCTTCCTACCTAGCCTGACGGTTCAGCAGCAGATCAAGGCCAATGATGTTGAGATTAACGGGATGGGGGACACAAAGAAGTTCTTCTATTTCCATTACCTCCCAACTCCCAGATCTTCCCTGTCTCCTGTTGGAAAGGTGCCACTAGAAGAAAGGGAACCTGCGCTCAGCACCTTCCTCCCAGGGACCCAGGCTCCAGGACAGATCCAGGGTGAGAAGGCAGGGAGAAACTTACATGGTGCTAAGGTGAGAGGGGACAGGTACAGGGTTTCTGGCAGGACTAAGTGACAGAACCCCTTTGTTGTGGGCCAGGACTCAGGACCCTGCATCCCTGCATTTCTTGCAAATACATTCAGCCAGAGCTACCTCCACCACCTGCTGCTGGAGCCATTCGATTAGCCTCCCTGCCTCCAGCCTCTGTCCTGTCTCCACTGCACCTCCTGCCCCCAATCCAGAGTGATTTTTGTCAAAGAAAAAGTCATTTCCCTGCTTGAAGCCCTCCATGGCTCCTGCCTGCTCTCAGGAGAAAACACCGCCCCTCATACTGTCAGTTTTTATAATTCAGTCTCTGACAACCTCTGCCCCCTCCCCTGTGACCTGAAGTTTCTCCAGTCATATCTTTGCTCTACCTGTGGACACCACAACTCTATCACTCACATAGCAACTCCAGTGATTAAGGAGAATCTGACCTCTGGAGACAGAGGGCCTTCGTTTACTCATCTGAAAAATGGGGCAACTCATAGAACCTCCATCACAGGACTGCTGTGAGGATTAGGCAGGTAATTTGTGTAAGTGTCAGCAAGTGCCAGGAACGGTGCCTGGCACACAGTAGGTACACACTGGTGCTATGGACTTCAGGGTTAAGCTCAGAGACTGCCTTTTCCAGAAATCTGGGGGACACTTTCTCAGGCCACTGGTGGAGGAACCACAGATTTTAGTTGGAGGCTGTGGGGCCCGGGGAGTGACGCTGAGTCCCAGATTGGGGCCAGGGGGGTGATCCGGTGGCCCCCTGAGAGTGGGGGGCTGTAGAGACTGGTCCCAGATGGAGGAGGGGCACAAAGAGGTAAACGGAAGACCTGGTTCAGGGTAACAAAGAGGAGCAGATGATGGAGAGGAGGAATTCGTGTCACACAGAAAGGTGTGGGCCACCCTATAGGGAGTCATGGCATGTCGGCATGGGTGAAGGCTGGGACCATCAGAGCTGGCACTTTTAAAGGTGAGCTGGGAGTCACTAGTTGGAAAAAGCTTTGGGAGAATGGTGGAGGCCCGGGTGTGAGACTGAAGAGCTGTGTAGGACCACATCCCACACAGGGGATACCGGCTGAGGGTATCCTGGTGATATCAGGCATTTCCTACCTTCCCAAGGCTCGGACCTCTAATGGGCTGAATCCCCCAACCTTGGAGAACCATAGCTCTAAAACTCTCCCATGAGGTGTTCTGCCCTACTGGAGACAGGGAGGGTGGCCCTCCCATGCTCCATGCTCTGGGTACCCACCCTGCCCCAGTGCTGACCTTGGTAGGTCTCTCTTCAGGCCCTCACAGCCTTTCAGAGCCAGCATTGCATTGCTCTGCATAAAGAATTTCTTGCTGACGGCTAACAGTGGAATATCTGATACTGATGAGAGGGGTGGAGACTTCCTCAAGTCTCCCGTGGACGAAGGGAGCTCCCTTTTCCACCTGTTTTAAGATATCCTGGTCTCCACCCTCCCAAGCCAGCTGGGGACTCCATCACCATGGCCCTCGTCCAGAATGACCCTGCCCACCATCTCCTTCCACTGGCTGGCTCAGCAACTTGTGAGCACATCTTTCTTGGCCCCTTCCCGCAACTCCAGCCCCTGTTCATAGAGACAGCCACGTTCCCAGCTTTCTCCCTCAGCCTTCCCCTCCACAGTCTGCCCCTCTGCCTCTCTTGACCCTCAGCTCCCTAGAGACCAGCTCCCATAAAACTTGGTCCTGCGCCTCTCACTAGCTGCTCTGTGCTCAGTTCTGGCTGGATCTGCCCTAAGGAGCACTTAGTCTGGGGGGAGATGTGAACCATGCAAGGGCCCTGTGGGCTTCCCTCCTTTGTACATACTCTTCCTTCTGCCTGGAAAGCCTTTCCAGAGTCCACCCCGATGGCACCGCATCCTCAACAAATCTCCTACCCAAGCTCTTCTCAAATGTCACCTCATCCGGAGCGCTCCTTCTTCCCCCAGTTGCCACCCTGGATAATTCTTTATGCCCTGTTGGTAATTTGTCTTTCCACATTCTACCCCAACACATTCCAGTTGCTCCGTGAGGGCTCAGCCAGTATGATTCTTTTTATGTCCCTACCATCCAATGAGAGGCCTGATACAAAGCAGGTATGAAATAAATGAGAAGAAACGAATGAGTGAGTGAATGAATGACACAAACACAGGAGACTACAGAGCCCAGAGGAGGTTGAGCTTTATGACAGCTCATGTTCCTCTAAGGGCCTTTCAGGAGACAATGACATTAAAGATTTCTCAGCTGCCGACCTGGGGTGGCCAGGGTAAGCCAGTCCTGAGATCTGCTCCTGCTCTCTGCAGGACCTTGGACTGTCTGTTGTTAAAGACAGGCCAGGAAAATGTCAGAGGGTTGGGAGTTGGATGCAGGCACTCTGGAGGTGGGTCAGCTGTCTGAGCTTGTCCTATCATTCTATCTCGTCTGTTTCTGGTTCAGGTCATGGGTCAGTTTGGATCAGAAACTCCTGATCCTAATGCAGCTACCCCTGTCCCAACCCACTTTGTAGGGGCCGGGCCTGGGTAAGCAGCTTCCATGCACTATTTTCACTTTGGCCAACACGCACACCCCTATTATTTGTTCAAGGTCATACTGCCAGGGATTGGAAAAACTGGGCTGGACACCCAGGGTTATCTGGTTCCAATGTCTGAAATCACACAGTCTGGGATGAGGGAGCAGGGCAGGGATCCCCTTGAGTTATCCAGAGTTGAGTGAACACACACACACACACACACACACACATGCACGCACACACGCAGGCAAGCGCTTGTCTACTGGAGCCTCCCCACCAATGGGCCCCACCCTCGCGCCCTCATACCTGACCGGCCCTGGCTCTCACTGTCAGGATGCTCAGCCTGCTCGGGTTCCTCACTTACGAATGCACAAGCCTGGACCAGGCGGCAGGGACTCCGCGGGAAACAGGAAAAACAGGTCCCCGGCCTGGGGCCACGCCCAGCTTCCAGCATTTCTGAGGGGAGGCAATGCCACCAATGCCTGCAGCTCTTGAGACTGGGAGGTGGAGACAGCATGGGCTTTGGGTCAGGAAGTCACCCAGCCAAGCCCTCTGGTTTGGCCTCCTCTGCTCTAACCTTGGCTCAAAAGAGGCAAAGAGGTGGTCTGGTGTGTCTGTGGGGCAAGAGTGCCTTCTGCCCACCCACACCTCCATCCCTGGGCCCTCAGCTCACATATTCCAGGCATGGTTGTTCCCAGGCTTCTTCCCTGGGTACCCCCTTTCACAAGAGGGTGACTGCTAGAGAAGGGCTCCCCTATATCCTATAGAGCTGAATGGAGTCTCCATGCAGCTTCCTCAGTCTTGACTCTGGTTCAACCCCACAGCAGCAAACACTCAACACTCTCCTGCCGGGATATCCTCGTCAGTACTTCAGCCAATAGGGTTTTGCTCCAGCCGGGGCTCCATCGGGAATACTCACTCCCTCTCTCCGCATCTACCTCCTGTCGTTCCTCCACAGATGGTGTACACTCACGTGGACACACTGGAGACACAGAGATGTACGCCACATACCCAGATGCGCAAACAGTGCACATGCACGCTCACGGTCCCAGGCAGTCCCGGCTGGGAACAGTCTTTAGAAATCACCTGTGCCAAATTCCACTTTGACAGAGAGGAGAGAGAGACTCCGGCCTCAAGGTAGGTAAATCAAGTATGGAGTCAAGATCAAAGCCTAGGCTTTCTGAATGCTGGCCCTAGCAGTCCCTCACACACAACACAGTGCAGGGTTTCAGGGAGGGGAGGGTTATCCCTCTCTGTGGGCAGGTCCTAGTATCCCCCAGAACTTCAGACAGATCACAGGAGAAAAAGAACATCCCCTTTTTTTCCCCATCTGCATCCTTTCTCTACACTGGGGAAGTAGGGTCCGAGATAGCAGAAGCACAGTGTGAGGTGGGGGAGAGTGGAGAGAGGAAATGGGTGGTTACAGAAGGAAGACAGGGGAGTGTGGGTGAGGATAATGGGGAATTACTCCCTGCCATTGTTTTCCTAATGTAGCCTGGCCTGGAATATCAACTTGACACAGGCCAGCAGCAGGCTGGCAGCTGTTTTCCAGTCTCCTTGATAGTCTTGTGACAAAGTGAAAAAGAGCGTCACCTCTTCACCCCACTCCACCCAGGGTCACACCTGTCTTCGCCTTAGATAAGATGCCAAAGGAGAACACTTTCTCAAAGCCGTTCTTCCGTTTCTGAGATGGGACCCCCACCATCCATCCTTGCAGGTTTCAAATCTCCAATACCTCCCTGACCACCTCTCTCCTTCCCATCATCACCAAGTCCTGTCAGTTCAGTCAAATGGCTCAGACATGCATCTCTTCCCCACCCTGGCAGCCGAGGTTTCTCCTGCAGACCTTGCACCAGCCTCCTCCTGGGTCTCCTTGCCTCCACCTCCAGTTCATCTTTCACACTGCAGCTACCGGCCTTTCTCAGACACAAATCTGACCACATACTGTTGAGCTCAAAATCAAAACCCTTCCCCTCTGACCTCAGGTTTCATCTAAGTTCCTAAGTCTGGTATTGAAGGCCCTGCCGAATACAGTGCCTGCTGCCGCTCCAGACAATCACTGTCTGCCTCTACCTTCATCTTCTTGTCTCAAGCATCGCAAAAGCAGTCCCATAATCAATTCTTCACTCAGGAATACTTTCCTTTATCTTCTAGCAGCTGCATCATAACAAGAGTTGAGTGCTTCCTCCGTGCCAAGTTCCATGTAGGTGGTTTCACAGATCTCGCCTCATTTAACTCCAAAAACTCTGAGAGGCCAAATAACATTTCCAGGTCACAGAGCTAGCAAATGACTGTACCCCTGACCATAACCTCTTGTCCTTCAAAGCTCAGGTCTTCTACTCCAAGAGGCTACCTGACCAGGCCTCTTTAAACCTCATAGTTCTTCCTAGCTGGTCAGTTCTCTGACAGAAGAAGGGCCCTACTGGCAGAGCCCAAGATCTGCGACTTCCCTAGTGTGAAGCAGCCATGATGATTATTCTACCCATCCCACAGGTAGAAAAACTAAGGCCAAAAAGGGTAGCCCAAGATTTCACCCAGGGTCACCAGTGAGGCAACAGCAAAGCTGCTGGCCACCTGCACCAATGGCCTGGCTCTGCCTCCACCCCACGCAGGGTCTCTCTCCCTGTGACTCCAAGTTTGTGAGTCCAAAGCCAAGAGGAAGGGACAGGGCAGTTCCCAGGCTAGCAGCGGAATTTCCAGGGTGGTTAGACAACATTCCACTAGGGTGGCTCTGGAATGTACCCTCCTCTTCCTCCCGCTTGCCACCCACATGGCTGGCCTTGTCCAGCCCAGCAGGGAAGTGTAAAGGTCACCATTCTGGAACCCCCTGCTGCCTGGCTCTGCTAGGCATGGGAGTGTGTGGGGGTGGACAGAGGACTTGGACCCAGAATACCACTGAAGGGGGCGTGGGTGGTGGCACTAGGCATGGGTAAGTTCCAGCTCTGTCATTCCCGGCTGTGGGACCTGGTTAAGTCTCTGCTCCACAACCCGGGCCTCAGTTTTCTGTCAACCTAAGAACAACACCTGCTTCAAAGTTTGCTGAGACAGCCAAAGGAGATGATTTAGACTCACTTTATGGAAGAAGTAAGAGATATGACTTCAGCAGGTAGAGACAGCAGGGAAGCTGGGGATATCCCAGGAAGACAAGAGGAACAGGAAACCCACAAAAATTCTGGGTGGAGTAGCAGGGTCACAGACAATCGGACCACAGACCAAGTTTCCCACACTGAAGGCCATCCTCAGAAGGGAGGGAGGACAGCCCAGGGACATCCAGCAGGAACTGGTCTCCACCACACTCCTTCACTGACTCCCCCTTTACAGAGGTTGTCACAGCCATGCCTGTCTCTGTGTAGGACACTTGGGGACTCTGAGATGGGTCAAACTCTGCAGTGATCTCAAGGATCTCACCATTCAGTTTAGGGCTGAGGGATGGGAGAAGGAGGAACGGGAAGATCCAGAAACAGGCAAGGATGGTCAGGGATGAAGGAAGCAGAGGCACCAGGGCTAAAGGAGCTGAGAGGGTTAAATTTAACTAATGGGAATTAGGGGCGGGTGGTAGGGGGCGTTGTCAGGGAAAGTCTCCTGGAGGATACTTGACCTGCATTTGGAAGATGGCTACTGAGTCAGGTGGATGGAGAGAGAAGAAGAGCAGAATGAGCAAAAAGCAGAGCAAGAGTGTTATGTGTGTGAGGAACAGCAAGTTATGCCTGTGGCTTGAGGGAAATGGAGAGGGCAAGGTTGGGCTGGAGGGCAGGAGGCTCCACCCATCCTGAATGTCTCCCTCGGGCTGCAGACAGCAGACCCCAGCCTTGGTGCCGTGTGCTGTGCACCACAGCACTGGGGCAGGTCTGGGGCAAGAGCTGAGGGGACAGCCACAGGCTTTATCAGCGGTGGTATTGCAGCATGCGGCCTTTGCAGCATGCAGCCTCTGCAGCCTCTTCAAGGTGGCCCCTCCTGGAGGTTCTCTTCCTCTTGAGGGGGCCCCAGCATCTGGGGGGAGGGGGCGGGGAGCCACCTGCTGCCGTGATCTCAGGGCATGTGAGTGTGCAGGCCTCGGAGCAGAAGGCTGGTTCTCCCTCTTACAGACCAGGAGCCCGAGACTCCTGAAGAGGAAGAGCCTCACTCAGGTCCTGTGTTCTAATTATTTTTAGGGTGGGATGGAGCATATCCACCTTCACCCAGGGCAGAATTCCAAACCACCTGTCCCATCCCTGACCCAGCCTAGTCCCACACAGCCCAGGCTAGGGCTTTCGAGAGGTGTGGTTAAATTTAACCAGTTCAGGGCCACTGTGACCCGGCTCCACCCAACCTATCATACCAGATGCCTCTGGCCAGACTCGAAAGGTAAGATCCCTGGATTTAGGTTTAGCCTTCAACTTGGAACCACCCTTGCTGTGCAGTTTTTGTCAAGACACTTCCCTTTCCTGTACAGGTTCATTGTTAGCATAGCAGGGAGAAGTACACCACACAAGGCGGTTCATGAAGATTGAGTCAGACCCAGTCGGCGGGGTTCCACGGGGCTACCAGATCACACTGTCCTGAGTTGGGGGCAGTGTCTGCCCAGCATGGCAGAGACACCAAAACGATCTCAGCAGGGGGCCTCCTGAGGGACCTAGCAGAGAGGCAGCTGCCTTGGTCAGATCAGTCAAGGAAGGCTTCTGGAAGGAGCTGTGGTCAGGTCTAAGAAGGAGAAGGAAGGGTTCAGTTTGGGAGGAAAGAGGAAGAAGGGAGAGCTCATGGGAGAAAAGGGGCCAAAGCGTAGATCAGGACACAAATTAGTCTGCACCTCTGAGACAGTCTCACCTGAGAGCCTCTAGGAGTCTGAGTTCATCGGTGTTTTACAGCCCAAAGCCAACTGTCTCCGGTTCTGGGAGTGAATGCTCAGTATTTCCTTAATTCTATTACTTATTGCTTCTGATAGCTTTTGGTTTTGAGATTCTCAAGACCCTGAGAGTCTGAATTCTCAGAGTAACGCAATCATAAATCACTTTCCCAAGAGCCACAAAGTCTTAGCGAATACTTGCAAATGGTCTCATGAGGGACTCTGCAAATCCAGACTCGAATTAGACTCAGTCAGGCCCTGGAGGGCTCCAGTCTGAATGGGGAGAAAGACAGATATAGACCAAGTCAACTTGGGTGACTGAGCCATAACCAAGGGAAACCCAGGGGCCCTGCAACACAGAGTAACCCCTAACTGGTGTGCGGTCATTGGAGCTGGAACTAAGCATTTGTCAACTGGGCACAAAGATCAGATAGTTTCGAAGTCAGGAGAAGACGTGCAAAGACTTAGGTGGTGTGATGGTGTGACTGGCTTGGGGAAAGTCAGGGGCATGTGAGACAGGCATGGAGGGTTAGGCAGAATAGAATATATGGGGATTTGCATGAAAAGAGTTGGATGCCAGGCTGAGGAGGTTGGCCTCTACCCTGAGGACCATTGAGAGTCATGGTAGGGCTTAAGTAGGAAAGGGATTGGTTACAGAGAGAGCCCCATGGAAGCTGGATAGGATGGCAGAGTCTTCAGGGAGGGAGGAAAAGACTATGCATACAGCGGGGCAGTGAGAAGAACTGGTCCCTCGGCCTGGATTCCCTATGAGATGGAGGCACCTTTGCCAGCCCATGGCCCAGAGACAGTGAGACTGCTGGGGTTGCACACTTACCACAGTAACACGAAGTCATTGCAATGACAGTGACAAGGAATCAGGGCAGAAGGTCAAGGAGGAAGCAGTTGTCCCGAAGAGTCCCACAGGGACTCCAGCTACTCACCCTGGATCAGAAATGAGTCAGGCCTAGGGGATGGTGTGATAGGAGAGTGGAGAAACTCCTCTGCTCAAGAACCAACTGTAATTTCCCAGAGAAACCATTTTCTCTTCCACTTTGTGTCCCCATTCACTAAGTCATTCATTTCCCAAACACAAGCACCTACTCTGTGCCCAACCCATGCTGGGTAGTGTGGACTGAAGGAGAAAGCAGGCATGACTTGGCCTAGTCCTACAACTGACCTCTGGAATGAATACAGAAGTCAGGGAGGGTCCCCACAGTCAGCATCCTCTTATCAGATCCCAGTGGTATGGAGGGCCAGGCCCAGAAGGAAGGTGTGGGCCAAAGAGTGCACCAGACAGGCTCACAGAAGACAGTTTGGGAAGAGGAAAGTTTTCACCAGGGGCACCTCTTCCTCCTCTCACCAGATCAGCGAGGCTTCCCTGGTCCTGCAGGCAGGTTGAGCAGGCATTATCTTAATAACAACTGAGTAATCAGGCCACAAGCATGACCCAAAGGCAGGTTTTCAGGGCAGGATTCAAATTCCCTTCAACTTGAAAACCAGAGAATCAGATGGGGCTTCTGTCTTGACCTGAGGCAGGTAGGCAGGAGCCCCAGCTTTTGCCCTGACTTTGTGACCTTGGGCAAGATTCTCTGAGCCTCTAGTCCCTCACCTGCAAAACAGAGATAAGTCCTCCTTCACATAGAATTTATAAACTGTTACAAGTAAGCTTTCTCTCTGCAGAGGGGGAATGGGGAGAAGAAGACAATCAATAGTTCACATTCTAGTAACCAGCATGGTCCCTTGCTATCACACCTGTGTCTAATCATCATCTTCAAAATGCATTTAAGTCTAAGAGTGTTCTAAGAGTATTCTGTGAACACCTGTGCATTAACTGCATATTACAATTTACACAGCTTTTCTGGCTGCTATCTAAGAATCCTCATAGCAACCTTGCAAGGAGCATCATGCCCAATTTACAGGTGGCAAAACTGACACCTAGAGAGGCATGGTGGCCTCTTTGAAGGCTACAGCCAGGAAAGTCAAATCAAAGCACTCACAGGGTCACCCTTCAGGCCCGAGTGATGCTCTCACACTCTTTCAGCTGCGCCTCAAGAGATCCTGAAGCCTCAGAGCCCTGTGCATCCTGGGCACAAGGAGCACAGAAAAGGAGAGGCCGCCCTCTGCAGCCCAAGCTTGGGAGCCATGTTTGAGAGTCGCCTGCTGTGATTCTCCAACCCCAATTCCCAAATTCTAGGACAGCCCAAAGCATGAAGAATAGGAGGTAGCAATCCTTCCAAACCAGAGTCTCCCCACGCATCTTACATACTCTCAACACGGGTTGTTACTGGTTCTGGCCTCCTTTTACAGACTGTCAGAACAGGACCTGCTTCAAGGTCACCAGCAAATTGAGGGAAGAGCTAGGCTGAGATCAATCACGGCTCTCCTTGCTCCCACATGGGGAGAGAGAGTCCTAAACATCCCCAAATTCCTCAGCAGGATCATTTGTGGGTTTAGAGAAGTATTTGATCAAGCGGACAAGGGCTCAGAGTTTCAGCAATGCCTAGATAATTCTAGTGTCTGTATCACAGATTCCCTGACCTTCCTGCACTTAGGACTACTCAATCTATTCTCCACCCTGCAGTCAGAGGGAGCTTTCTGAAATGCTGCTTTGCCCATGAATATACCCTGCTCACAAACCTTTCATGACTTCTTCATGCCTTCAAGATGAAATCCAACTTTTCACCCTGCACATTCTGGGTCCTGCAGTGTCCCAGGACACACTGTTCTGACAGCCTGTGCCACTCACTCTGATGACCTGCTTCTGGTTTCTCCTTTGTAGTGACTTGGAGTATCACTGTAAACAGGCATTCATTGGGAAAGCTGGGGATGTGGGCAGGGGACAGGAATTGCTATTGCTTTCAATTCAGCTCAGGCCTGTATAGGGTGTGGGCAGCACAGAAATGAGTGAGACCAGCTCCTGTACTCCAGGGGGTCTGGGAGAGAGTGAAGGAGGAGACAGAGACCATGCCGTGCAGGGTGGGACCAGGGCTGTCAGCACTCAGACTGTAAGAGTCCAGAAGAGGCTCCAACCCAGCAGGGGGATCAAGGAAGTCTTCCCTGGAAAGGGGGCATCTGAGCTGGGCCCCAAACCTAGGAAGTTCTCCAACTAAGGAAGAGGAGAGTAAGAGGGCATTGAAGGTAGTGGGCATATTCAGTGACCCAGAGGCAAGAAGCTGCCTGCGGAGTGCAGCAGACTATATGCAGTTATTAGAAGATGCAGAGTAGGGCAGGACAGGTTGCTGGAGGGGTCAGTAAGGCCCACTTCTCAGAGGCCTTGCTTCCCATGCTAAGGACTTCAGCCTGAGTCCTGTGAAAGTTTAAACAGGAGAATGGTTGGGATTTGGGTTTCAGGAAGTTCCCTCTAGGGACTGACCTCGCCCTCCCCACCCCCCACCTCCCACCGGTGAGACTGGGGTACATTGGTGTGGAACACGAACCACACATCGGAGCCTCCACAGTCCTCAAATTCCATTTCATTATTATTCCCTTTTAACAGACGAGGACATGGTGGCTCAGAAAAGGGACCTGCCTCTCCCAGGGTCATGCGGTGGCCCAGGCAGTATTGGGATATAGGTCTGAGTCTCCAGAGTGCTTTTGTGAGACCGGCTGCTCAAAAAGTCTCCTCCCCCACACTGCCACCCCCTGATAACTGATACTTTACACCACCCCCACCTGGCCCTCAAAGGCTCCCCTTTACTTTATTCCAGCCTAGATGCAAAACACAGCCCACACCTCAGGCTGTGAGCCCAGGGAAACTGGGAATGCCAGTCACACTGAGAGACCAGTTGCCACCAGTCCCACAGACCCAAATGGTGGCCATAGTCCTTGGGAGGGCCTGACATTTGGGTCTGCCTGGGGGGAGGGGGGGGGCAAATCTGACACTAACAGCTCTAATAGGGGAGGGAAGGGAGGCCACAGTCTTACTCCAGACTGACCCTTCCTACAGCACCGTCTGCCAGATTACAAGTCCCCTGACAGAGGCTTAACTGTTCTTTCAGGCCACTGTCCGGCCCTACCCCCACCCCAGTCTTACCGACGCCCGGTCTCGGCCCGGTCACCCAGAGTGCCCCCAAGGTGAGGGGCGCAGCCGGGCTCTGCTCACAGTCCCACGCCAAAGGGCACCCACACCAGAGCACACACAAACAAGTCCCACAGGTTCAGCTACTTCACAGGGGCACACGCACTCACCTCGGGCACACAGTCGCAAGTACTCACTGGAGTACCGGCTCCTACTCCGCCAAACCGACGCTCCATGGGAACAAAGTTAAGCCAGCAACCCACCCCCAGCCCACCCCCAACCCACCCCCGGCACGCTCACCGGGACCGGGAATCGTGCCCCGCTTGCTGGGACAGCCACCCACGCACAGCTCTCTGCTGGCCCAGGGGGCACGCGCGCCAATCGGACCCACCACGCCTTTGGCCGCGCCCGCTAACCCCTCCCGGCCTCCAGTCCCCTCCAGAGGAGTGTCCCTCACCTCGGCTGGGCGACCGTCCGCCGGTAGGACGGCGGTCGCTGCTCCCGGGTGCTAGCGCGGCGTCCTGCGCCGCAGGGACCCACGTGCCGGGAGGCCCGTCCGCCCCGCCTAGTTCTCTACCCCGCCTGGGTCAGGCCTGGGGGCGGAGCGGGCTCTCAACAGACCCTGGCACCGCCCCCACCCCACTGCAGTGCAGACTGACACCCCGCCACCCGATCGCGGACGCCACCCGGCAAAACGGACGTGGGCTCAGCCCGTCCGCTGCGAGTGTTGCGCCCAGAGTGACCAGCAGCGACTCTCCTACCTCCGGGTCGGACGCGGGCCTCCTGCTCCCTCCCACCAGATGAAGAGCGGTTTTTCAGACATTCAAGTTTTGCAGTTTTCCTGGTGCCTGGGTGCCTCGCTGCGCGCCGAGGACCTTCCGGCAAATCTGGACGCCGGAGCCGGTCCTCTCTGGGACTGCGCACAGCACCAGACTGAGAACGCAGCTCCTACACCTGTGAGACAGGCAGTGCCGGGTGGGAAGGAAATCTAGGTATTCAGAGTTCTGCCTCTCCCCACTTCTGCCCACCAGAGTGTGTGAGCCTTCCCCTAAATTGCCTTTGCTCAATCTCCAGCAGAAAGAGGAACCAGAAATTCCCTGACCGTCCTGCTTTTTGGCCCCTCATCCTGAGCTGCTTTCCTAGAAATTCCTTCTTAACGGACTTCAGCTACACACAGCACTCCCTTCTTTGCCCTGGAACCCCACTCTGATGGCCTTCCATGTTTGTCCCTTTTCTAGACAGCTCTGGAGAGGAGACCAGTTCTGTCTTTTTCCTACCTTGAGGCTCCAGCAGTAGGGTAGTACTGGATGAACTTTTGAGTGGGTGAATGAGTGAGTGAATAAATGACTGTCCCCACCCCTCATCCTGGTCTAGGAAACAGTAGTGTAGAATCTGGTCCAGCTTTAGCACTGACTCTGGGAGACCTTGACCCTCTCAGGCCTCATTTTCTGAGAAATGTAGGCAATCCCACTCACTCTCCCACCAGTGTCCACTCATCTGGGATTTTGGACAGTCAGTGTCTGGACAAGTACAGAGAGGCCTCTTTCTGTGACTCAAGAACTTGTGCAGGATCTGGGTCTTTGGGGCTTCACATCAGCTGACTGGGGCCTGGCTGCTGGCCCCAAGAGGGACCCAGAAAGGATTCAAGCTGAAGCATTGCCAGGAGCCAGAGCAGAGTGGACACACAGCACTGTGTGACTGAGCCGCCTCTGCAGTTCCCCGGGGACCTTTGCCGATGAGACACAAAGGCCCCTTGTCCAGTTTCCTCCACCTATTGTCCAAGCTGGTCCATGTTGCTTCTAGGGGGTCAGGAATGCTTATGTCCACTACTGAAGGAGTCCAGGCCTTGGGATCCCAATCTGGGGAAGTGCCCCTGGGCATGAGGTTCCAGCTAACCCCTTCTCCCCTTTCTTCCAAGACTTCAGACCTCTACTGTAACTACTGATTAGGCTCAGAGGAAAAATTCCTTTGATATCAAGATGAGGACCCAAGATCCTGCCTCATTCTCTTGGCAATTAGAGTGTCAGCAGGCCAGAGTCCTGCTTTTGCTCAGGTCCAACTGCTTTATTTTACAGCCAAATCATTTGCATCCCTGAGATGAGCTGTGTCTGAGCTCCCACAGCAGGTGACTTAGTGAGGCCTCAGGAGCATAGGAAAGAGACTTGACCTTGAACCCCATGACCTTGGGTTCAGTTTCCATTCTTGCCTCACCTCTCCTGTGACTATTCTCTGAGCCTCAGTTTCTTTTTCTGCAAATGTTAATAATCCCTTTCTCACTGACCTATCTGAAAGTCTTTTTACGGGGCTTCGCCCATTGTCCTGAGCTGCTGGTGTTTGAGGGGTTAGTATCCCTTGTAATGAGTGGCAGGAAGTCTCCTGGTATCTTTTGCTGCTATTCTCATCTCTGGGTTTTAGAGATCATCAAGTCCAGCAGGTTCCAAATCCCCAGCTGACTCCCCATCTCTTGGGATTGCCTGAGATATCCTATCCCATTTAACCTGAGCACCATTGATTGCAGCTTTATATACATTCTCTGCTAAGAATTTGAAAGACTATATAAGTTTCCATAGATAAACGATTTAGAATCATTGATCCAGCCGGGAGTGGAGACCCAGTAAGTCCCACAGCAAACTGCATACCACGCCCCATCTGGAGTAGTGGGATAGCATCAAGGGAGCCTCCTTGCAACCATGCAGCCAAGGCAGCTGGTGGTGATAGTCCCCAGGAGGAGGGTAATGGAGCTGTGAGGGGGAAGGGTGAGGTTCCATCAGGAGCAGGTCAGGAGGGAAGTGAAACCTAGCAGCCCATCTCCCTGTGCATTAGGCCCGTGCATTAGACAGCTTCCTGACTCAGACCCTGAGGAGGCGTTTGGCTCATGTTCCCTCTTTTGACTTCTCTCACATCCCCTGAGAAAACTGCTCTGAGAACCCATGCTGCAGTTGGAGCCCCTGCCTGGATGCAGGACTCCTTGCTCTGCTGGGACATGACAGCTCCAAGCCCTTCTTCTCAGGCTAAGGTGGCGTCTCTGTCACCCCTCTCCACCATTGACACACCAGCCTCAAGATAAGGCCTGACTCTGTAGCCTGCCACTTCCAGTCTTCCCACCTCTGCGCCTCACCACAGGCTCTGATCTGGTCATGCTGTAGTGCTGGGCCCTCTCTCACCTCCTGGGCACTCGCTGCTCCCTCTGTCTGCAATGTCTCATCTAGTCATGCTTTTCTGCCTTGACTTCCTGCCACAACTCCTCCTTTGTCACACCACTTCCATACTACTGCTGTCATTGCTGCTGATGTCTCTCTTCCAATCTATTAGGAGTCTCCCTGAGGGCAGAGCTGGGATCCATCCTGTTCAGTTAAAGGCCCAGCACCTAACACTGCCCCTGTCACTGGTCAGCCTCAATGTGAATTCTTTAGTGACCACCTTCTTTGTTCTAGTCATGGTGTTAAAGTGTTTCATTAACTCTTCACCAGAAGCCTGTGAGGGAGGGCTTATCATTACCTTTTTACATGTAGGGAAACTGATGTTCAGAAAGTGGAAGTGCAAGTCCAAGTTCATGCAGAGTCTCTGGTAGGTCCCCTAATCCTGGAACTGCAACCTGCTAGAAAGGAAGGCCCGGGTGAGTTCCCAGAGTGATGGCTGAACCACAGAGTTGGAACCCACACTGGCGGCTCTGGTTACTTGGCACTGGGCTGGCTCCAATGGTCTCCTCTTGCTTGTTCTTGGGACTGCTGCAAAGACCTGGGCCATTCTCCGCCCTCACCACCGGCTAGGAACTATGTGCCTCAGATTTCCCCAGGTAGGGCCAGGCCTCTGATGCCAAATGCAACCTGGAAGCTCTTAGCATGCAAGGATGCAGACACACAGGGGAGGCTGCCCAGGAGGCAAGAAGCCTGGTCCAGACCTGGGCAAGCCTTTCCTCCTCCTCCCCATAAGCAGGACCAGTTGTATAACTAGTAGGACCCAGGACAAAAGGAAAATGTGGGCCCCTTGTTTAAAAACTAGCACAAATTCCAAATGGAATAGCAAAGCTTTAAGTTAAGTGCAGGACCTTTTGAAGCATGGGACCTTATGTAACTATAGAGGTCATACCTGTGATACCAGCTTCATCCACAGGCCTTAGTTTTCTCACCTGTCAAATGGGAGAATGGTGGCCACCTGTCCAGGCAGAGGTGATATGAGATGGGATGAACAGTGAATAACATGAGGGCTGAATAGAAGTCCCTGTGGACATCATTTGTTGTTCAGTTCTTGGCACTAAGAGGCAGATCAATTTCTGCTAGGTATTTTATTTCTCACACGTTTTCTTTTATGAAACCCAAAACTAAGCTTCAGAGAAGCAAAATAACTTGCTCAGAGTCACACAGAGATTCACTGAGGGAAACCAAGATCCTAACTTGTCTCTGCAAAACTGATGCTTTTTGTAACATAGGCAAGAGAAAGAGAAAGGGAGGAAGCGGGGGAGATGGACAGTAAGGAGGTTGCAATGTGGGGGGCTGTTGCTCAGGACAAAGAAAGCCACTGTGCAGACACAAAGACCTAACCACAGAGGCCTCTGCGGGGCCTGGGCTTCATGGGTGAATAGAAAAGTCCCATGCCTCCTAGCACCTCCCTGGTTGTGGTGGAGGAGAGGCATACAGGGGCCAGGAAAAGCGGGAAACAGGCTCAGGACTGGGTCCCTACCCCAGCTTTATGTCTTGGAGCCGGAGCTCCGTACCCTGCTCTCTCCAGCTCTTCCTGGGCAGCCTGCCAACTTAAAGAATCCTCCTCATACTACCCACCACCCCACTTTTCCCACCTCAATGAGTGTAGGGCTCAGGCAACTGACCATTCGACAGTCCCAACCTCAGAATCCTGCTCAGAAACTTCTGGTCACTTTCTATTGCCCACAGGAGGATGAAGTATAAGCCCTTCGGTAAGTCATTCAAGGTCCTTTGTGACCTACTCCACTGAGCTTTCCATACTCACCTGTCCTCATTCCCCATTAGCCTCCTGCACCTTAATCATCTGGAGCTGTTCTCCAAACCTCTGTCCTTTCTCACACACACACACACACACACACCTGAGTTTGCTCAAGTTTTCTTTCTTCCTGGAGTTTTCTTTCCTTTGTCCATTTCCAATGGAAATACTTTCTCCTTCATGTACCAGCTCAAAGGTCACCTCCCCCAGATAGCTTTTGTCTTCTCCACAGTCAGATTTAACCTCCTTTCTGCTTCAAATGTTGGATTTACTCACTGTCTTTCAGGGACCTGAGGTGGCTGTAGTTTGGGTCCAGAGACCCCGCCTGGAGAAGGGGGCATGTGAGCTGGGCCTTCATGAGGTGGTGGACTTCACTCGTGGGTGATTGTGGAAAGCAAGGAAGAAGAGTTCAGAGAACCAGGTTTACCAAGCCTTTCTCAAAAAACGTATTTGAACATTCAGTTTGGTGCATGAGGGCCTCTCCATAGTGTAGAACAGCAGGAGTTAGGTGGGCATGGGGGGTTAAGGCTAAAACTCAAAGACCAGACTGAGTCATGATCGGATTTGTGTGCCATGTTTTATTTGCTTGCTTGTTTAAACTGCCCCTGAATTTATTTCTCAGTTTTATAGTTTCATTTGACTTTCATCTTTATTATTTTCTACCACTTTATTACCTTTCTGTTCTTTTCCTATAAGTGTATTCAAATGAATGCCTATTTGCTTATTGTCATGCTTTTTAATAACGTAAGTATTTAAGGTTATGATTTTCTCTGAATTCTGCTTTGGCTGCATCACATGCATCTTGACATGGACTATTTTCTTTATCATTATTTTATAAATTGTTAATTGAATTTTTATTTTATTTTAAAAATAAGTAAGTCTTTTAGAGGAATATTAGATTTGGGGGTTGTTTCTTCTAATAGTTTAAACTTGTATCATGAATTTCTAGCTTGAGTGCAGGTATGTAGAAACATTGACCTAGATAAAGTCTGCAGTTTGTGTACTTTTTTTTCAGTATCTACTTTTTTCCTTAAAGGAAAGGTGTAGGCAGGAATGAACGTGAGCACAGGCAGGCAAGAAGGAAGAAAGAGGAAGAAGAAGCACTTTATCTTTATTTAGTTGTTCAGTCTGGTTGTTCAACCCAGCCCTGGGGCAAAAATCCAGGTCTTTGGGATGTACATGGATTGTGCTGGTCAAAGACAGCTGACCAAACCACTGCTCCACCAGGGCCTGCCTAGAATTTACTTCTTATGTGTTCTGTGCATATTTAAAAGGATATGTGTGTTCTTTTCCATAGGATTCATCTTTTGATATTTTATTAGTCTATAATATATACACACATACACACATAAATTTTAAAATAATGTGTATCTGTCTTCATTTTAAGCCTATCTAACATTTCAGGTTAATAATGATGTGTCTCTCACCACTTTAAATGTTTGTATCAGTAACAACATATTGTGTGTTTCATCTATTTTAATGCCCTTTCTCAACTATAAAAACCCTTCTCACTATGTATTATGTATTTATTTTATAAATAAGTATCCTCTTTTTGTCCCATTTAATGTCTAGTCACAATTTTTTTTATGTCTTACGTCACTATGACCATCTCCTACTTTGCACTTACCTAAGCTAGCTTTGTCTGTGTTTTCCATGTAAATTTTGTCATTTAAATTTTTTTACTTAAAAATTTGAGTGAGCTGTATATTTACATGTTTCAAAATTTAAAAAATAAGAAAAAAATAGAACAGAGAAAAGTCTCCCTCCATCCCCCAATCAGTCATCCTCCCAGTTCTCACTCCTTCTTTCATTCCAACTTGGTTTTATGAGTTTATTGTTTATCCTTGAGTTTCTTTTAGGCAAATACAAATATTTGTCTTCTTTTACTGGAACAAACAATACTGCAATGAATAACTATCAACATCCTTTTTATTCATGTAGGAAATTTTCACAGAAATATTATTAATAGATCAAAAGAATGGTACATTTGTAAATGTAGTAACAATGACTAAATTACCTATCTTTGCACCATTATTTACCCTACCATCAGTAGTATAAGGAAGAACCTGTTTTTATGTTACCTTTGTCTATTTCCTGAATGAAAGAGTTTCCCTAGTTTCTCACTTGCCTTTCAATTTTAAGTGGTTTTCCTTTCTTTTTTTTCTGAATGTAGAAATTTTAATTTTTCTGTGGTTGAATTGATCATTCTTTTGTCTATGACTTCTTGATTTTGAATCTTTATTAGAATGATCTTTCGTACTCCAAAATCTCTTCCCCGTGTTTTCTTTTAATACTCTCATAGCTTATTTTTTTACATGCATATCTTTAGCACATTTGGATATTCTGTATTATTTTAAGTATATCTTATAAGCAGCAAATGCTCTATCTGAATTTTGTTTTAAACATTGAATGGGAAATCTTTGTCTAGCTTTATTTATATTATTTTTCATTTATTTATATTCTGATTAGACCATTTTCATTTCTGTGCTTGCTTAGTGCTTTATTTTATGTTGCTTGCAATAATTGAGCATTCTTGTCTTTATCTTCTATACTGATTTAGAAAGTAGAGCTCTGATTTGTAATTCTATAAACCTTTATGTTAGTCAGGTACATAGGTTTAAATTCATACGCATTTGACTACCAGAGCCAATATAAGTTGTGAGTTACTGAGTGTGTGCTGATTGTCTTCCACAAGACTATGATTGCCTTCATTTTGCAGATGGGGAGACAAGTTCAGAGAACTTAAGCAGCTTGCCTAATAATTCTGGATGATTATCTCTGATGAGAAATTTAGCAGGGTTAAACTAGGCAGAACCGTGGCTATACCAGAGAGGAAAAAATCTGGGTTAAAAACATTCCCGAAAATGAGAAAAGGGTGACTTCCTCCAAGTAAAATCCCCTCAAAGTAAAAGTCAGGATTAAAACCCCCCACAATGGATTTCACAAGGACTTCACAAGCCTGTGATAGCACGCTTGAATTTCTGCCAATCTGATAAGTGAAAAGCCATGTTCTCACTTTAGTTTTGATTTGTATTTCTCTTATGAGTGAGAGAAAGCATCTTGTCCTAGGTTTGAGAGCCATTTGCATTTCCATTTCTATGAATTGCCTATTCATATCCTCTACCCAGCAAATAACCCTTATATCAAAACCTCCTGGGGTTTGTGCTTGCTTTAAGAATACCAAACAGATGACATTCATACTTTTATTTTGTTTCTTATAGGAAATCATTTCAGAGATAAAGACCTCTTCATCTGATTCTTCAGAACCATTTCTTCCTCCTGTGCTGTAAGATCTCTTCACATGTTATGCTTGCTCATTCTCTCTTGACCAGGCAGAAAGAAAGGCCAGACATTGCCTCTGGATCCTCTCAACTTGATGTTGCATTGCTTAAATATAGTAGAATTCTCAGTTCCACCAACAGACAGAAAGTGGGGCACAGCAAGAGAAGTCGGTGGGGTTCCCATTGATCTCAGTTATAACTGATACTTAAACAGCAGGATAGATAGTTATGAAATAAATATGTGGGTAACTTTATTTACATATGTATATCTATAAATATATGTATACTCTAAACTTACAGGCACACATAAATATAGTTTTCATATGTCCTCTAGGATAGATAGTATGACTATCTCTGTTTTACAGATGATCAAGATGAAGTACAGTGAGGTTAGATAAGTAACCCAAGCTCACACAGCTAGTAACTGACGAAGCCAGGACTCTATCTAGGTCGCCTGGCCCCAGAATCCATACCCTCCAGCTCTCTGATTGGCTTGGAAGATAATCCTGTGTTGCTGGTGTCTGACGTGGGTCCATCTAGCCAGTGCCGCCCTTGAGTCTCTATAGAAGATGAGGCAGTAGGATTAGTCTGTTACCTGCTGTGGTATCACTGGTTCTTCATTCCTTCATTTATCCCCTGATTGATTCATTCAACAATTATTTCTTGAGTGCCCACCATGTGCTAAGCCCTGTGCTAGGTGCCAGAGACATTGCTGGGCAAGTATTCACATTCTGGTAGTAAAGCCTCGACTAGTAGATAGTCCAAGGATATCATGGGAAGACACAGGTGGCAAGGACATGACCCTTTATTGTATTCACAACAGGAAGTTCTGAGGGTGGTGGATTGGGCATGCTTCCAGGATGCTGCTGAGCCCCCGGTGAGGAGAGGGGCTCTTTTATAGGGGGTATCAGCAGAGGAAGGGTGGTGAGCATGCAGGAACAGCCAAGTGGGCAAGGACAGTAACATTCCAGGGCAGGACATCTTGGGTCTAGTCAGTGTGGACCGAGACAGTTATCATCCCAGAAAGTCCATCTGTTGCATTCAATTCCATACTCAGCATTGGTCAGTCGCCAAGCCCACTTTCAATTCAATTCAGTTGGGCATGGGTCACGCTCTTACACTACCCCACACACGCCAAATTCAGTTAGATATGGTCTTTGTCCTTAGAAGCTTATAGTCAAGGTGGGGGCCGGGGAATGGTCAGTTAATGACACAATATGATACACACTGTTCTGTTTCAGAGGAAGAGCAGGTGATGTGTCATCCAAGAATGTTTCTTACTGTCTGTTCCCACCTACCAACTACTTAATGTAATTTCTTCCTTGCGCTTGATCTTGTGATATTCTGTTCTCTTTAGTTTCTGTAGCGTCATGCAAGTTTTCGTCTTTTTGCCTACCTTCCTGAGCAGTTTCACTGGCATTAGAGAATGGGCTGATCAGTTATATTTCCTATTGTGTTTTTCAATCCCAGAAATGTGGCTTTGTCCCTGTGAGTGATGGGGAGTCAGCAAGGGTTCCAAGTAGGACACAGGGCTACTGAGAAAGAGCACCCTGGCAGTAGTGTGGAATGTAAATGAAATGGGGAGATGAGACAGGCAATGCAGTCAGGAGGCTGCTCAACAGTCCAGTGGAAGATAGGATCTGGACAGTCTGTGGCAGGGGAGGGGAGGAGTGTTTGAATCTAAGGGATATTAAGGAAATGGAATGAAAGAAATTTAGTCATTCTTTCAACAGTGTTTAATGGCCATCTACTCAGGGTCAGGCACTGTGTCAGTTGCCAGGAATACAGCAGAAACAAGATATCACTGCCTTCATTGAGTCTAGAAGGGAAAGATGGATGATTGGAGCTTTTAGGATAAAAGATGATCAGTGATACAATGGGGGAATATAGGTCACTGCAGGAAAACAGGAGACATGCAGGGGTGTGAAGGAGGTGGTTAGGCTCATTCCCAGATTTCAACCTTGGCTGAAGTAGATGGTGGTGCTGTTATCTGAGCTGGTGAGCCCAGAATCCCACCAATGTTTATCTGGGTCCCCCAAGCCCAGGACCAATAGGAACGGGGAAGTGGTAAGCAGCTGACTCATAAATGAACGTGAGCTTGGGGTTTCTACCAGCCCTCAGTCTGACCCTGAAAAAGGAAGATGGGACTCCCCATCCAGAAAGAAGTCTGAAGTTTCTGGAAGTCTGGTGGTTACTCAATGCCCATAAGCCATCAGCTTCTTCTCAGTTACTCAATGGCTCACATGAGGCAGACGTGACTCTCTCCAGCAACCAGAGCAGACTTTGGGGCTTGGGCAGCGGGCAGACTGCAGACCCTTGGAGGTTCTGAGGCCACCAGTGCAGGTCCCACAGCTTATTGGAAACCTTCTTGGAGCTGAAAAGAGGAGACAACCAGCACTGAAAAGACCCCAAGTATTTGTCCCCTGAGTTAGAGGTCACTCTCTGGCTCCTGCATCCCTTAGATGCCCTCTGCCTTGCTCTGAGTCCACTAGCTCTGGGTCTGTCTGCCTCTTCAAGAGCAGAAGCTGAGCTATCACCCTCCCTGTCCCCTTCATCCCAACACTTGGTAGAACATGTTCCTTGAGTTAGTTCTGAGAACTGTGCTGTGACCCCCAGGGGCTCGTGTCCCGCACCCTCGGAAGAAGTCCCACCTGGAGCCACACCACACAAACACCAGTCCTACCCTTGGCATGTGGCAAGGATGACTGTAGTTATGAGCCTTGTCATGTGATAAGTGTGACTGTCGTTATGCCCCTGTAGCACCTGACCAAGTGGGAGACGAAGGCCACTGCCCTGCCCCGGCCCCTGCCCTATCCATATCTGAGGATCCTGGAAAGTGGAATCTGAAGGATAGAAAGATCTTCTATGATTATGTTATCCAACAGCCCTTTTGAGGACTCTCCTCTGTCTGGTTCACACCCTGATCACACGCCCTCAGCAATAAGGAACTCACCCCAGCCTGAGACCTCAGACTTGCGTTCTCTGACTTACCTGAGCATCTCCTTTCCATTTTCAAGGCCACAGAGAGGCCACCTGCCCCCAGGACCCAAAGCAGCCCACCAGAGCCAGTGCAGGGGATAGGAGCAGGGTCTCTGCACCGATCACTTCTACCCAGAGAGAGGAGGAAGTGAGCAGGTGTTTCTATAAGTTAAAGTGTCATCATACCCAGTAACCAAGCCATCAGTGGGGCCACATCAAGGCCAAAAGGGCAGGAGACAGATCATTCTACCAAGCAGAAAGCGGGAACGTTGAAGACTATGCCGTGGCAGAGTCAAGAACTCCTCTGTTGGGTACTCGCTGTGATATGACTGGTGCTTAGTGTTTCTGAGCCAAGGTTTTCTTGTAGGTAAAAAGGGATAACTTTTCCTGATGGCCTCATGTATGAATGGAATAAATGTGCCAGGGAGGCACTCAGTGAGACCAGGCTCTCATGTGGGGACATCGGAGACCCCTGTGAACCGCACACAGCACTCGGGTGCCCTCCCAGGCAGCCTGTACCCCAGCGGATGGCTGACTGCAGGGCCACTGGAAGAGGAGGTCTGCCCCTGACAATTGTCCACCACCCCTGGTGGTACTATCCTGTGGCCACCCCACCCCTCAGGTCTTTTCTGCCCACGAATGACTAGGGCTCTCCTTCCTACTTAGAATCACTTATTTGTATGACTCTTCAAGGTGTCCTCTGTTTACTAAAATTTCCCAAGTGATTTCTGGGAACAGGTCCTGCATGGAGAGATCCAGGGGACCAGAAAAAAACACTTCAAAAAACCACACCATCAGCCCAGGGTTGGGCAGGAAGTGGGGGGGTGAAAACTCCAGGCACTACTTCCATGGCACCCAAATTCATCCCAGTTAAATGTGTTCCCAAGTATTACATTTTCCTCCTGGCTATAGAACCAATGCTTCTTCAATGACACAACATTTGACAAAGACAGAAAAAAGAAAGCAGAAATTAAAGAATTCTGAATCCTGATCCACACAGGTGACTGATATTAAGGTTTTGGTTTGTTTCATATGAGTGTTTTCTATGCATTTTAACCTAGTTATAATACATCTACTTTTACATGGTGCTTTTTTTTTTTATTCACCATAATGATAAAAGCATTTCCTTGGGTTGTACAACTCAGCTAGTCAAATCTTAGCTTGCCATTTCAGCCCATAATTCTAAGAAAAATTCTCAGCTGTGTTGGCATTTAGCTCCTTCCTCCCAGGAGAGAACGATGCTGGGTGCTGGCCTGGAGGATAAGGGGGCAAGGGGAGGAGGAGAGCGGGATAGAGGAAGAAGAGGAGGCATAACCAACACCCCAGAGGCGCATTCTTTCTGTCCCTCCCTCTCCCTCAGGCTAAATCTGTTTCACAGTATTGAAAAACTGCAGGCAGTCACCTGACCCCCAGGGCCATCTGGGTGCACCTGCTTTTTTTTTTTTTTTTTTTTTTCTAAATCTTTCCTCTTCTCTTTCCATACATCTGATCCTAAAAGGAAGGGGGCTCATTCTCTGATGGGAAAAACCCTTGCCCCCCGGGGGCCAATCCTGCAGTGCCTGGGCCACAAAGACCCTGCTCCCCCAGCCCTCCACCTGCTTGTCAAATGACCTGGCTTCTAGGACTCTATAGTCCAATCACCTTCACCCGATCTGAGCACACCCCAGCATGTCAGTGAGGCCTCAGAGCCCCATGTGGGTCTCTCTAAGTTTGGAGAAGAGTAGGGCCACGTTCTCTGTTCTGGACACTCTGCCTCTAGTAGTGTGGGCTATATTTGCACTTGCTTACTGGGCTGCCATTGTGTTGGTTCATGTGGAGCTTGTGGTCAGCTCAAACTCTGAGCTCCTTTTTGCATATTGTTTGTAAACCAGTTCTCCCACATCCTGTGCTTAGACACTCATTTGAAGAAACCAAATGCAAGACTTAATATTTTACCTTCTTTATATATTTGCATTGTGATTTTTAACTCTCCCTCTTGCCTTTTCGTCATGGGCAAATTTGATATATGTGTGTTGGGTCTTTATCCAACCTACTGAGAAGATGATAACCAGAACCTGGTCCAAGACAGAAATTCTCTTCCCACAGGTCCTGATCCCTAATCAGACACTGCATACGTGTGATCAGCTTCCTAAAAACCTGTGAAGTATCACCTTTACAAATCCAATCATGCATAGGTATACACACACAAGAATTGAAAACATATGTTAAAACAAATACTTACACATGAATGCTCACAGAAATGCAATTGACAATAACCAAAAGATAGACACCACCTGAATATACATCACCATATGAATGGACTAATAAATATGGCATATACCTGCAATGGAATATTACTTGGCCATAAAAAAGGAATGGTGTTTTGACACATGCTATAATGCAGATGAACCTTGAAAATATACTAAGTGAAAGAAGCCAGACACAAGAGTTCATATATGGTTCCATTTATAGGAAGTATTTAGAATCGGTACAGGGCCATAGGAAATGGCTGCTTATGGGGTTATCTTTTGGAGTGATGAGGCATTTAGCAGTTAAAGGTAAGTGGTGGCTGTGCAACACTAAATGCATAAATGCCACTAATTGTGCACTTTAAAATGGTTGATTATGTTAAGTGAAATTCACTTCAATTTAAATAAAATGCAATTGCGAAATAAAATGTAAGGCACTCAGCAGAAAGTCTTGTGTTGGGTTTTGAGGACAGGGAGATTCATGAGACCTGCTCCCTGTTAAAGTTGGTGGAGTCGAAAGCCTTTGAAGCTGAGAGGAGGCTACTCTCTGAGATTTGCCTCCCACTTTGTGGATCCTCTCACTGGTCACACCTTGCAGACCTTCAGGAGGTACTACCCCTCCCATCTTATGGATCTGGGATGACATGACAGAGAATGCAACCTCAACAATTTTGCAGTGGAGAAATCTGGCCAACATAACCTTTGTCAAGTGATTAAAGGTTAGCATTCTTTAATGATAAGAGATAAGTCATGATGACAGTATGCGCCTTTGACTTGACAGGATGAGACTGACCTGCTACTTGTGTGATTCTTGCCCAAGAACCTGTAGTTCCTGTCTAATCATGAGAAAGTCATAAGAGAAGCCCAAATTGAGAGACAGTGTACAAAACCAAATCCTCCTCCAAACCATCAAGGTCATCAACAAAAGTGCAGTCAAGCAACTGTCCCAGACAGGAAAGAAGGTAGAGAGTCATGATGACTAAATGTGACAAAAAAAGGACATTAGGTAAAAACTAAGGCAATTCAATCAAAGTATGAACTTTCATTAGTTAATGTATCGACGTCGGTTTATGAATGGTGACAAATATAAGATGTGACTGGAGAGGGAGCGGGGTGTGGGGAGGTGCATGAGAACCTTCTGTACTATCTTTGCGACTTGTCTGTAAACGTAAAACCATTCTTGGCAAAATTTTCTTTTTTCTTAGGCTCATTTTAAAACAGCTGAATAATGCAGCCTTTAAAATCTTTACAACGGCAGTAACAAGCTGTTCAGACAGGGGCGAGATTGGGGAAATGAGAAGAGAGCCAGTTGGCCTGCTAAACAGAATGTCATGTTATTTGTCCTTCAGACTCTAACTGATCTCAGGGAGGAAAATAAGGCCTTGGCCGATTGCTACTCTGATTTCCAAGTTCCTACCTGCCTTCTTCAGTCTTGGGAACATCCTTATAGACACTAATCTTTTTTTAAAGTCCAGCCTAAGAGACTCAGGATCTCTCTCCTGTAGCAGTGGAACCCAAGGCAGCTGTGCGTTCCAGGTCCTGGGCCTCACATCCTCCCCATGGGACTTACACCAGGAGGAGCTGTCAGTGAAGCTCCTCACTGCCTGCCCACAGGGGTTAGTCATCAGGCCTGATGGTTCTAGTCTACGTCAACAGTACAGTGATATCTTATCTAAGATCATATCCACAGATGCTCCTACCCACTAAGCAGGGTCATTTCCTTCTCTGCTGGGCAAACTTTCCTCCATTGACACATGGGGATGTCAAGGATGCCTTTGAATGATGTCTTCTTCAAACACCAATGCAGGTCAGTATACAGGTTTGGACTAGGTGATCTTTATTCAAGCTCTGATTTCATTCCTCATCAATTTACTTAAATCCTAAGACTCTAAGTTCCCATAACTGTAAAATATGGATAATAAGTTCTGTGTTATAGGATGTTTGAGGAGTCGATGAAATGATACACGTAATATGCTTAGCACAGTGCCTGATATAAGGCCTCAGGTTCCTGGCATGGTTCTTGGGTGGAGTGAGAGGTGATATCTGCCACCAAGGCCACAAGTCCTTTGGTGATACAGAAGCCAGAAAAGAAAAAGCACCAGCAGGATCCTGGATGTGGGAGAAAAGCAAGGGGTAGCAAAAGGACTTGTCCACATCCAGTCCTGACTCTGAGGGTTACCAGTGAGGAAACCGACAAGCACTAACTAGGTCTCGTGCACGTCTGCACTCCACAGTATATTCTCCAGAGTCATCATCAGATGACTCATCATTCGAGTTGCCCAGGTCCCCCCCAGTGAGGACTTGTCCTGCACCAGGCACACCCAGAGAGGCCAGAGAAATCCGAGACGTCCAAGACGTGGGTTGATGTGGCCTGAGCCCCTGGAGAATACTCTCCCTTCCCTCCCCCACTGTCCCACACCGTCAGTGCACTAGACATCAGTCCTTTCGCTGAAGGACAGTGAGAAGGGCTGGGCTGTACCTCCATGGGCCACCAGGGTAGTAGAACACTCAGAGGTCTCAGGGTACATCAGCCTCAACTACACCCTGGCATCCAGCACTGTGCTGGGCACACAGTAGGTGCTTATCGAGCACACAAATGAGAGGGTGCAAACTTCCTGTCGTCACGGCCTTCCCAGTAGCAGGGGAGACACAGTATACCACAACCCTCAGAGAATCTGGCCCCATCAGAAGCTCTGTTTGTGGTCATTAAATACCTTGAGGGAGTGAAGCTCTTCCCAGGTGGTGGGTGGGAGGGTGTGAGCCTGGGCCGCAGAGGAAGACTGCATGCACACACAGGCTTGTCCCAGGAGTGCTGGGTAGCCTCATGACTCAGAGCAGGGCAGGGCAGCGGGCTGGAGGAAGGGTGGGGTGCCCAGGGTAAGTGCCAACAAACCCTTGAAAGAACCAGCCTCATCCCTGCCTTTCTGCTTCCTTCCTCCCTTCCATGGCTTCCTGCTTCTGAGCACAGGCCACTGAAGACATTCACAGACAAGCAACAGCTTTGATGGCATCTGCAACAGAAGTGGCAAAGATAAAAATGGGATGAAGCTGGAATCAGTTCCTGGATGCCAAAAATAAGCAATGTTTCAGCGATTTCTTTAAAAAGCAAGGACGGCTCAGTTGCAGCTGGACCTTGAACCTCAGGGACAGACACATCTGGGATAAAATTCTGACTTAATTTAAAACCCTCAACTCCTGGCACCTAAAGTCTCTGAGCCTCTGTTTCTTCATTAAGCTGGGAGCTAGAGATGGTGCCTGCAGGGGACCTGTCTCATTCAGTCGGGGCTCAGTGAGGGGAGGCAGACATCACCTGTGACTGTCATGCACTGTCCCAGATCATGGTTATAGAGGGAACTGGGACAATAAGAGAGTCACCCGCTCTCTCTAATTGCGGCATGATTATGATCACCGACTAAAATTGCCCCGGCACAGCGCTGTACCCTGAGAACAAGGTGGGGTGGCTGATATTCCCAGCCACCAGGAGCAGGCAGAGCTGTCCCTCCTTCTGTCAACTCATCTCCTGAGCTGGGCGCTCAGCCTAGTCCTTGAGGGCACAAGAAAAGAGGAAGACCCAGCCCCTGCCCTCTGGAAATGTAGAATCTCACAGGGCAGGCCACTGTCTGAGCCATAACATGAGGATCACAGCAGCTGTCGGAGCAGCTCAGTCCAGGCTCTCTGTGGGGAACCCCCAGCCTCATGGGCATGAACCGCTTCCTTGCCAGCCACACCTTCCTCCCTGTTCATTCACTGCACACTGCACACCTTCGCCTGTATGCTTCCCTCCACGGAAGGCCCTCCCTCCTCATCCTCAGCACTTTTCGTTTCTTCCACTAATACATGAACCCTACCTTCAGGAAGACTCGGTCTCTTCAGTGCAGGTGCAAGGGCAATTATCTCCCTGCTTCGTAGTTATGTGTCTCCCCACTGGACTGTGGGCTCCACGGAGCTGTGTCTGTCCAGTACTGTGTTTGCCCTGGTCACTGCTGTGTGTCCAGCCCCTGCTGCAGAGCCTGCCGCAAGGAGCGTGCTCATTTGATTGATGGCTGTGACAGCGAGTCTGACAGGAACTCAGAGGAGGCAGTCCTGATGCTGAAGAATAGCCAAGAGGGAACAGAGCAAGGGTGTGGATGGAGGAAGGAATCTGGGCAGTGGGGGCACCTGCCTGCTTATTGGGAGCAGGGGTGGTGAATTAGCTGGAGGAGAGGCAGGAGGAGTTCAGGTGCTGCTTTTGGAAGCCTTGGGACCTCTCTGCTTCCCTGTGCAATTCTAAATTTCCTCCAACCCTGGGCTCTCCCTCCCCGGCCCTGCTTCCTTCCAACAAGGCTTTCAGAGTCAATGGGTAAGGACCCAGAGAGCAGCAGAGTAGGTGGAAAGAACTCCAATCATCTGAGAGCCTAGGACCTCCCTCTGTTGAAGTCCTCACTCCATTCACCTTTCTCACCTAAAGCTGCCACATAAAATGTAAGACATTCAGTTAAAACTGAATTTCAGACAAGCAATAAATGATTCTTTAGCATAAGTAATATTGGGAATAAGCTGATACAAACAAAAAGTACCCATTGCTAGTCTGAAATTCAGATATAATAGAACACTGTATTTTCATTTGCTAGACCTCACAGCCCTCCCCCAGCCCCGTTTCCGAATCTGTCACGCATCCTACCCCGAGCCTCCAGGCAGTCATGGCCGTCTGCAGCATGTGTAACACACAGGAATTTGGAGCTGAAGGAACAGTGAAGACTATTTACCCCATCCCTTCCCCTAGAGGTGGATGAGGAGACTGAGACCCAGGGGGACAGACAATAGAAAGCCCCCGGGCATCCCCGAAGAAGGCTGCTTAGACAAGACCAGGCCTCCTGGGTGAGGCAAGGAAGGAGCCTAGGTTCCCGCTCAGACACACCTCTGCACTGCAGTTTCCCCGTCCTGACCCACACCCCCCTGCTGAGTCACCACCACCTGCCAGGCTAGGTCCAGAGCAGTGCCCAGGTCCAGGCTCCCTGACAGAGGGACCCAGCAGGTATGACTGCGGGAGGGGTCTTATGGACAGAGAGAGTGATATGGGTTGGACCCCGTGGGAGGGACGCCACTGCCTGGCCATCCCCCACAGCCCCTCTACTAGCCAGGTCAGACAGAGCCTTCAGGATGACTCAGCTCAACTCCCAGTGGGGAAACTGAGCCAGGGAGCCAGGGCAGGCACTTGACCAAAATCACCCAAGCAATCAGGCCAATAGCCAGGGGTCTCTCTGTCAAATAGCCATTCCAAATATCCACTCTGCCTTCCATGCGTCTTCATTTCACTTTTTCCTCCGTGACATTGTTGTATATTATGTATTCATTTGTCTCTTGTCACCCCCAGTTAAAACAGAAGCCCTGTGCTCTGTCTCAGAGACCCTTGAACCGTGCTTGGCCCAAGTGGGTGTTGGACAAGCATGTGCTGAAGGAAATTGCCTCACTTCGTTTGGCCTTGTAAGGAACAGGTATCTGATGCCACTACACCCCACACCCAGCTGTGCTTTCCACGCTGCTATGACTCCTCTTTTTTAAATTAATTATTTTTATTTGTACACATTGAAATAAACTCATATGTATAGTTTCCCCATTCCTCATATATATGTCAACCCACCCTGCCCTCCACCAAATCACCAAGTGTTTGCTGTGACTTCTGATCGCAGCCCAGCCTGGGTCCTCGAACTGAGAAGTAACAGCACAGGGCGGGGCTGGACGACAGTGGGTTTAGGGGTGCTGCTTGCTGAGGGCCTGGGCTCTCAGCGGCAAGCCCCAACACACCCACCTGCACCAGAATGGACCTGGGCATGGTAAGCAGCTCAGTCCCAGAGCTACATCAAGCTGGCTACTCCCAGCCATGTGGTCCAGGACACAGTACTAAGTCAGGAGCCGATGACTATCTGACTTACCATGAGGCCTGTCCTGTCCCCACCTCTAACTATGTCTCTTTCTGCCTGTCTGCATGATGACAGCTTTGAGCTGGCTGATTTCTAAGGTCTACAAGCGCAGCCTGTCCTTGCCTTCTTCCTACTCCCTCTGCACCCAGACCTCTGCACCAGTCACTCCTGTCCTACCCTGGGAGCATCCCTTACCCTTAGACTGCAGTCCCTCCCCTCCATTTGGGTCAAACCCTTTGCTGACCCGATCCCCTGGAACCCAGGTCCAGGTCCTGTCTGTCTTGGGGACCATGGGTGTTTGGAGTCTAACGGACTGTTCTGGAGGCCCTTGGGACACTCCAGAGTCACCCAGAGATTGTTACTCAGAGAAGCTCTGCCAAGGCTTATCTGGCCCCAGCCTTCTGACCAATCTAGGCATCTCCATCTCTAGTCATACGTTTCCCTGGAATGTCCAAACTGAACTCTGCATTTTCCCCAGGACCTGCTCCTGCCTCGGCTTCAGCAAGGGCACCTCCAAACACCTATCATCTGAGCTAGGAACCCTGGAATCACAAGCCTCAACTCCCTCCCTCCCTGCCCTCATACAGTCCCTCGTTAAGTCCTGGCTGACCCTCTGTCATGTCCTGGGGGTTGTCACACCTCTCGTCCACCTGTGCTCATACGTCATCTTGTCTCACCGGAACCTTGAAAGTGGGGGCTCCTTGACACTATTCTCTCCATCACCTCTCATGCTCCGTGCAGCAGCAGAGAGAGACCCGTCTGGCAGCAGAACAACCTTGTCACTCTCCTGCTCAAAATTCTTCCCTGGCTCCCCAGTGCCCTTGGGATAAAGTCAGCTTCTTGGCCTGGCGCTCCAGGCCCTCCCTGAGCTGCACCCTGCCAGCATCACCGGCTCATCTCACTGCTGTTCCACGGACGCGAAGCATTCTCCTGTTCCCAGCTTCGGCACGACGCCTTCCCTCTACTGGAACAACTGCCCACTTCCTCATCCTTAGATTCCTCCACCTTCAGTGATCTGGTGAGTCCACAGTGGGGATCAATTCATTATCCAGGGAGAATATGGAGAAACAAGGCTTTTCTCAGGGGGTGCGTGTGTGTGTTTAGAGTCAGTTAACATCCATCTGTTTATTCATGTCCACATGACTTTGTTTCAGAAAGGAGTTGGTGGGCAGTTAAATATTTATTGAGTGCCAGTCCTGTGTGCACCCTTACCCACACATACTCCCACTTGCTGGCACAAGATCAGGGATCCAGAAGGGCAGGGTACAGGGCCTGGGGAGGCGGCTCAGAGGGAAAGGCGGGAAGGGAGGAGAAGCACAGCTTCTCCTGTGACTCCTCCATGTACGTCCCATCCCTCTTGCCCAGGTTAGCGTCAAAATCTCTTCCTCTTTCTTCCTGCAACATCACAGCCGAGGGATAAGGCAAGGATGGCAGCAGTGGGGGTGAAGACTGTGGAAGCCACTTAGGCTCGGGTTCTGCACAGGATGAGCCTGGGGCCCCAGCCAGCAGGTAGCCTTGTGAGCACCAGAGTCTCTGAAACTCCTTCCAATCCATTTCACCAAGGAGGAAACGAAGAGCCCAGGTGTTGGTGGCAGAACACAGACTCCATCCCTTTGTCCTTAGAGGCTAAAATCCTGCCTCTATCAACTATTCCAGGTGCCACCTGTTCCTGATTCCCTGGAAGTTCAGTATAGCCAGGGGGTTGGAGAAGTATGTATTGGCTTGGCATCAGGGCAGGATGTGAGAAGGGTCCCCTCTGCATCCTCCAGGGAGGCACCAATGCCTGGGCTTGACCTCCAAGGGCTGCTTAAAATGTGGGGCCCCTCTGCATTTTCATCTCCCCCTTGTACACAGGGCATGAACCTAGCTTGGTACCTAGAGGCCCAGGCTCCAGCACAGCTCTGCCATCACTTCCTGTGCGAGTCCTTTCCCTTTCTGGGAGGTGCCAAGCTAGAGGGTCTTCAAGGTGCTGAGTTCTCTAAACTCCGTGACTTCCAGATTTCCATGAGATTTGCTTTGTCTGTCTGCAGAGGGTGTGCCCGGCCGAGAGCAGGACCAGTTTCCATCCCATCCCACCGGTGGGAAGGGTAACCAGGATAAAGATTTAGTTTTTCAGGTTGCAGCCAAAACTGGGACTGCCCTGGAGCCCTCCCCAACAGACCCCAACTGACCCCAACACCGAGGGGCTGGGAACTGGCCCAGAGTGAGCTGAGGCAGCTGTCGAGGCAACCCTAAAATTAGCCCCAACCAGGAGAAGTCGCGGGCACTAGCCCAGGCCCTGACTTCCACAGCCCCAAGGGACTGAGTCAACACCCCACTCAAGACAGGAGAGGTCAGCCAGAGTTCTGTCAGTGACCCTACCAAAATGCTGGGTGGGGAGAGTCACAAATAAGTGTGGACACATCTCAGGAGGGGGATTGGAGGGTAGGCACCCTCTGCCTGTTGCTTGGGCCCTGCTGTGGCTCCCAGCCTTTAGCCCTAAAGTTCTGGGGAAGGGCCAGGGAGGGGCCTTGCTATTTATGTTCTTCTAGAACAGGGTTTAGGGGCCAGTCTGTCTTCCTGAGACTGAGTTGGATAAGCTCACAACCTCATAGTTGTGCTTAGCACAGAGGAGGAGTCAGGAAGTAGAGTAGGCTGCAATGACAGTAGGTGGGGACATGAGTGGGCCCACTTCCCTCCTCTCCACCTTGGTGCTCCATAGACCTTACTCAAATGTAGATTCTGTTTGAAGGTCTGGGTGGCGTGTGAGTTTCTTCAAGATTCAGCAAGGGTTCGACTGACCTGCTCACACTTTGATCATGAATCTTAGTCCCCAACCAATTCCCTGCCTTTTGTCGCACAGGCATCCCCCATCCCACTTGCACCCCAGCAGAGCCTGGCACAGCACAAGCACATGACAGCAGGTGACTGACATGTGTACATGTGTGTAGCAATCCTTGTGCCTCTATTAAGCTGTACTATGTGTGTGTGATTCATTACATATGTTGAGAGTGTATAATAATGTACAATAATTACAAAGTAGCTAACTGTTTTTTTTAAAGAGGAAAGCAGGCAGGCAATTGGCCGGCAGGAAGGAAAAGGTGGAAAAAGCACTTTATTTATTTACTTGTTTCCCCCAGCCCTGCGCTACGAGCCTGCATGCTTGGACTGGATAGGGACAGTGCCCTAGGCTTGGGCATAATACTTGAGCCACCAAGGTATGCCCTTCAATTTTTTAAATACTATTTATTGAATACTATGGCCCCGGCAAGTACTAACCATGTTAAACATGCTATCTTATTTAATTTTCATAACTTCTCCGAAGCACTGACAGAGGTTAAGTGTCTGACTCAAAGTTACATTGTTGCTAAGGGCAGTCAGGACTGGTTCCATGTGTGCACATATGTCTATCAGTGGGCCACCCACCAAATCTTGGTGCATTTGAGTTTGTGTGCAACTGGGTGGTCCTGGGTAAGGGCAGGAGCAAAGTGGAAGCAAGGATCAGAAGATCCTTGGTAGGAGTGGCAGGAGTCACGCAGAAGCAGGTAGGGAGATGGACAGAAATACTGCATGAAGCAGAACAAACTGACCTTGAGACCTTACAGTGCTGGACCAAGCTTTGACTTCCTCCTCTGAGAAATGAGTGTGAGGATAGTTGCCTCATGAGGCTGTTGCTGTGGTAAAGAAATATAATACCTACAAAGTGGCTTGCTCAGGGCCAGCCTGGCACACAGTAGGTGGTCAGGATGTGTGAGCTGGCCCTTCCTTCCCCTTATGCTTGGCCATTTGGACAATGGCTTCTGATCTGGAGGTTGCTGTCAGCTACCAGATTAAGAGGAGACATCCTGGGGAGGGCCAGAAACAAGCAGGGCAAGGCCAATGGGGCTGAGGTTAGGTTATAGTTGACAGAGCTCTCCAGGGAGAGACAGACATCTGATAGCTCAGAGCCTGGTCCATTGCCCCATGCCTTAGCAGAGACAGGAGAAGTTACAGGCTAGAGACACCACTGCAAAACTCAGGAGCAACACGCTCAGGAAGGCAAACACCCTGACCCTTGATTCCGACTTTAACTATGCCAGACTCCTCAGCCCTCATGGTCGTCTGCAGGCCAGGAGTTATTAGATAAAGTCAAAAACTCCCAGTTGTGCTTAACACCAACTCCCAAGCACAAAGGAGGAGTCAGAAAGTATTAGGCTGCAGTAGGCATATGTTGAAGACACCGGGGACATACTTGAAGCCAGCCCTCTCCTACTCAAGGATACAGCTCTGGGGACCAAATTTGCTCCATGCTTAGCCAGCTTTCAATTAGGCCACACCTGAGGTGATTCACTTTTTCTCCCTCGACCCACCACCCTAATCTTGCTCCTGGAGCTGGGGGGCGGGGGTCCCCTCACACTGCCCACGCCTGCATCGCTTCCGGAGTGGAAAAGTGTGAGGCACTAGCAGGCAGATCCTTTACTCACCAACTGTGTGTTTCCGGTAAGTTTGCAATCTGAACCTCTCATACGGCAATGAGTTGCCTCCTATGGGACACTGTAAGAAATGGGAAGTTGCCTTGATATTTCCTGGAATGCAGAGTGGAAGGAGCACTCAGATGGATCTCCTAGAGCACCCAGAAGTAGGTACTGGGGAATGGAGACCAAGGTACCCTGTGATGAGAGCCAGTTACAGAAGACAGGCCAGATTGCAGCACTGATGGGTCCAGAAAACTCACAGCATCCACCTCCTTATTTCCATGTAATGATCCTAAGGCCAAGAGAGGTCCATCACCAATCAGGGTCACCAAGACAAAGGGCAGGGAGCCCATCCCAGCCACCCATCTGTGTGCTTACAGAGGAACTTCCAGTGGAAACTGTGAAAGACTGGCTCTGGCGCCTCCACGTGGTAGAAAGGGGTAACGCAGGGCAGGACCCTGGTTTAAAAAACAGGCGTCGTAGGTGGGTGGGGTAATCCCTGTATGAAGGTGTCCTTCTTGGGTACAAGAGAAAAGGTTCTTTCCAGTTACACAACCCCGACTCCTACTGTCACTCCCATTCAATATATACCACCCCTATCCAAACTGGGCTATCTCTAAGGGTAAGGAACATCCTGATCCATCACATTCCTCTGGTGTGCTGGGAGGGCACTGGAGGGTTTGAGAAAGTGATTTGAACTGAATTCAATTCAGTTTAAGTAAAAGGAAGCAGTGTGGAATGGAGACGAAAATTTTTGCACAAGACTGTTCATCAAAGCAACGTCTGTAAAAGCAAACATTGTATTGACCATTGATTGTTCAGCTGAGCGATGCATAGAAGTGTTCATTATTCGATTTGTTTTGTTTGTGCTTGAAATGTTTTGAAACAAAGGAATTAATGAAAAAGATAAAAGTCCAACAATAGAAATCTAAGTAAATTATAATGCAGCTGTGCAAAGGAATAATGCCTAGAGACATGTGTTCTTGTGTTATGCCAGTTCTTGTGTTAATTACAACAGCTTTACCCATCTCTAACTCACATAACCTATAATTCACCCACTCAGAGTATCCAATTCAATGGTTGTTAGTATATTCGCTGTTTTTCAATCATCTCCATAATCGATTTTAGGACATTTTCATTACCTCCCCTTCACCAAAACCCCAGAACCATTAGCAGTCCCTCCTTATTTGCTCCCAAGTCTCCCCTTAACCCCAAACCCAGACCACGAATCTACTTTCTGTCCTGTCTCTATGGATTTGCTTACTCTGGACATTTAACGAGAATAGAATCATGTAACGTGGTCTTCTGAGTATGACTTTTTGCACATAATGTTTCTAAGACTCATCCATGTTGCAGCATGCATTGGTACCTCATTTCTTTTTATGACTAAATACTATGCCATTGTATGCATATACATGTCACATTCTATTTATCCATTGACTAGGTAAGAGACATTCGAGTTGTTTGTATTTTTTGGCTGTTATGAATAATACTGCAAGAACATTCATGTACAAGTTTTGTGTGAACATGTTTTCATTTCTTTTGAGTATATACTTAGGAGTAAAATTGCTGGATCATATGGTAACTCTGTACCTAACTGTTTGAGGAACTGCTAGACTTTTCCAAAGGGTTGCACCATTTTATATGTCCATCAATAGTGTACAAATTTCTTTATATCCTTGCCACATTTGTTATTATCTGTCTTTCTTATTCTAGCCATCTTCGTGGATGTGGCCAGTATAGTTTTTAATCACCTGAAAAATGTCCTTTTAGTATAATGTGAGGTTTTTATAATAAAATTTATTGTTTATTTACAATGCTATATTCATACTCATTTTATGACAATGAAATTGCATCTCAGTCTATGCATCATGCCACACCCTCCACTAGAGTCCCAGTGTTCCTACTGCCACCTTTCCCCCTCTTTGCTTCCCTCCTCCCTGCCACCCCCCTGGTAGCCATCATCTTGTGTCCTGAGAGTTTTTGCTGGGGTTTATCTGTTTATTTGTTTCATTTCATTATATTCCACATATGAGTGAAACTATCCTGTATTTCTCTTTTTCTTTCTGATGAATCTCACTGAACATGATCCCTTCCAGTTTCATTCAGATTCCTGCAAAGGGCACAATTTTACTTTTTTTTAGTAACTACATAGAATTTCATTGAGTGTATATACCACAGCTTCTTTATCCAGTCACCTGTTGATGGACATTTGGTTGTTTTCATGTCTTGGCTACTGTGAACCATGCTGCTCTATAGGGAAGTGTATAGATTTTTTTTCTTATTAGAGATTTTATACCTATGTGAGAATTTTTTTAAAAGCAGACTTTAGAACCATTTATACAGTATGATCTCAGCTCTATACAACATATATGTCTATGGAGACCAAACTGAAAAATAATCTTCCAAAGTATTCATATGGTTATCTGGACAATTTAGGGGTGATTTTCATTCTTTCCTAAATTTTCGACAACATGAAATGCATTGATAGGAGAAAAATCTGATTATTATAAAAGAAGGTACAGGAAAAACAGTAGTTGTTATAGAAAGAGAGATAGTGCAAATAAATGAAAATGGAACTAAAATATATTGAATGAAGCAGATTAAGAACCAGAGTGCAGGACCATGGCCTGGGTACTAGGAGTCAGGTGTTGGAGTGAGAGAAGAAAAGGCAGAAGAGTCAAGTCAGTGATTCCAGGTTGTAGAAAGGTCTGGAAAAGGAATATCACTCTCAGTAGGAGTCAGGGAAGACTTCCTGGAAGAGGTGTCCTGGAAGCTGATTGAACTCTGAAGCAAGAAGTGGCTTTAGATATAGGGAGATGAAAGGCAGATACATCAGACCAAGGCTTTACCTCTATGCACAAGTGCTTCTGGGGTTGTAGACAAAGGCTCTACAGATAGAGACAAGGGCTTGTGGAAGTCAGACTCTGCCGTAATTAAGGATGATGGAATTTGTCAATGGCTGTCATGAGCACTGAATGAGACAGAAGTGCAAGTAGCTTCTAACACAGGTCTCACATCTGGTGATACTCTACAAGGGAAGGAGAGGTAAGGTTGAGTCTAAGAGTAGAGCGATGTGGGGGCAATGTTGAAGAGAGGGACACTTAGTTGGACCTTGAAGTTTAGAGGGTTGTAGAAGAGGGAGATGACATTTAAGGTAAAAGCAATTGGAATCCTGAGTCCTCAGGGAGAGGCAAGGAGTTAAAGGAGAGACCCGACTGGCAGTGGGATGTTAGAAGAAGAAGCAAAGCCTGTCACAATAGAGAAGTAACCACAGCAAAGATACAAATAGTCTGTAGGAGGGAGGCCTAACAGCCACCTTATCTACTTTTACCCACTTAGGTCTACGGAGGGCAGAAGTGGCTCAAGGTCACAGAGGAGATCTGGCTCTCCCAGCTGAGGGCTGTGCAGAAAGTGGTCCCAGGACTGGGGGCTGCACTCGGAATCGCAGACTTGCATCTGAGGCCTGTCTGTCTTTCCTTGCCAGCTGTCAGGCAAGGGCGCTCTGGGTCATGTGGTTAGCATAGTGGGAGGGAAGTTTTGTTTTCTTCTTGATGCCTCTGTCTTTTCCAAGTACTCCGCTCTGGACAAGTGCTGTCTTTTGGCAGGCTGTAAAAGACATATTCTCATGGTCCTGCTTTTTTTTTTTTTAATGTACTCTTTTAAATTGCAGTAATTTATTTATTTTATTTTATTTATTCTACACATTAAAATAATTCCCTATGTATAGGTTTCCCATTCTTTAGATATATGTGAACACATCATCTCCTCTACCACGTCACCAAGTTTTCTTCCCCACTGCCCAGTGAGCTCTGCCACCATTTGCCCCCTCCTGCCCCATTCCCTTTTGGTAACCTCTGTTCTGCTGCAAACGTTTCAAGGTTGGTTATATTTTGTCTGTTCCTTTCTTTTGTCTATTCACATTCCACCTATGAGTGAGATCATCTGATATCTCTCTTTCTTCTTTTGACTTATTTCACTTGGCATAATCCCCTCTAGTTCCATTCATGTTGATTCAAATGACAAGATTTCACCTCTTCTAAGGACTGTGTAATATTCCATTATATATATGTATATGTGTGTGTGTGTGTGTATGTGTGTGTGTGTATGCTTATGTGCCACTTCTTCTTGATCCATTCATCTGATGTTGGGCACTTAGGTAATTTCCAGTTCTTAGCTATTGTGATAGGGCTGCAATAAACAATGGGATGCAAACATCTCTGGAGATGTGTGCTTTTATATCTTTCCAGAAGTGGAATGATGGGATCATATGGGATTTCCATCTTCAACTTTTTGAGGAATCTCCAAACTGTTTTCCATAGGGGCTGCACCAATTTACACTCCCACCAACAGTGTAGAAGTGTTCCCTTTTCTCCACATTCTTGCCAGCATTTGTTGTTTCCAGACTTTTGGATAATAGCCAGTCTTTCAGGTGTAAGGTGATATCTCATTTTTTTTTAATTTGCACTTCCCTGATAGGCAGCGAGTAGGAGAACATTTTCACTCCAGTTTGCTTAGACTTAGGAAAAAGTCAGTATTACAAAATTCTGGGGGGTAGGAGTTTGTATTCAAGGAGATAAAGCAATGTGGCTTGTTAACAATCGATTTACTATATAGGTCAAGGGTGTGCTTGACACTCTCAACCTTTCCAGAGATTTGAAATACTTTTCTAAGTTGTTTTTTTTTAGGAAATAAGCAAGATACAAAACCATACCTACAATGTGAACCAGAAATGGGAGGAAAGGAGCACCAAAGAATGAAACAAAATCTTTGTGACTGTGAGCTAGCCAATGAGTTGATAGCTACAAAGTAAAAAACATGATCCGCAAATGAAGAATACTGATAAACTGGACTTCGTCAAGATGAAGGACTTTTGTCTTTTGGAAAACAATGTTAGGAAAATGAAAGGACAAGTCATTGACTGAGAGAAACACAGCAAATCATGTCCCCAAGAAAGGAGTTATATCCAAAATGTATAAAGAGATTCAGTAATAAGAAAGCAAACTAGACATACTTTGAAGAATGGGGAACTTGCATATATGGGGAAACTACACATATGAGTATATTAATTTGTAAAACAAAGTTATCTCAATAAAAGTACTATTTAAAAAAATAAGAAAGCAAAATACCAAAAAAAAAATAAACAAAATATTTAAATAGATGTTTTACCAACAAGGTGTATGGATGACAAATAAGCATATGAAGAGTTGTTCTAAAGGTAATAGGTGGTGTGCCCTGGTGGCTTACTGCTTTAGTCTGCCAGGTGCAGTCTATGAACATCTCAAGGACGCAGGTTTGAGACCTGGAGCCGGCGGCAACAATCAAGATGAACACCTAAACACAATTAATAAAGTGCTTCTTCCTCCTCTCTCTTCCTGCCTGCCTGTCTCTGCTTGCCTTCATTCTTGCCTCGCCTTTCCTTTAAAAAAAAGCAATTGGTATCACATGCAAAGGAGTGGAATCAGATGCCTGCTTCACACAATGTACACAAATCAACTCAGAATAGAGCAAATGCTGAAACTTAAGAGCTAAAATTTAAAAAAATCTTAAAAGCCTAGAACTCTTAAAGGAAAACATGGTTAAATCTTCAAGACCTTGATTTGGTGAAGAAGTTTTTGATGTACCACCAAACGCATAATCAACAAAAGAAAATATAAATAAATTGACTTCATCAAAGTAAAAAATGTTTATGTTTTGAACAATAGCATCAAGAAAATAAAAGACAATACACAGAATGGGTAGAAGTATTTGAAAATCATTTAACAGTAAGGGTCAGAACTATATTAAAACTTAAAATTTTATAATAAAGAATGACTTAAGTGAAAAGTGACTAGACATGTTTTCAAAGAAAATGAACAAATAAATAAATGAATAATTGACACAAGGAAAGATTCTTGACATTTGTCATTCAGAAGATGCAAATCAGAACTATGACGAGCACAGTTTTACACCCACAAGAATGTCCATAATGAAGAAGTCAGATAATAACAAATGCTGATATGTGTAGCAATCGGAATCTCCGTAGATTGCTGGTTGGAATGTGAAATGGTGCAACTACTATGAAAAACAGCTCAGCAGTCCCTCAAACATTAAAGACAGAGCTAGCCTATAACCTTGGCCTTTCCATCCCTAGGTACCAGTAGAAATGAAAATACATATCCACATGAACACTTGAACATAAATGTTTAGCAACATTATTCATAATAGCCCAAAGGTAGAAACAACCCAAATGTCACTCAACTGATGAATGGATAAACAAAATGTGGTCTATTCATACAATGCAATGTTATTTGGCTATAAAAAGGAATAAAGTAGGCATGCCCTGGTGGCATAGCAGTTAGGTCAATCACCTTCGAAGAAGCTAAGTCCACATACCCATGGGTTCGGGTCCCAGGGCCCCAGGGGGAAACAACCAATATGAACAACTAAATAAAGATAAAATAAGATGCTTCTTCCTCCTCTCTTTTCCTGCCTACCTGCTTACTCACCTTCATTCCTGCCTGCACCTTTCCTTTAAAAAATAAAAAGGAATAAAATACTCATACATGTAACAATATATATGAACCTTGAAAACATTATGCTACATGAAAAAGTCATAAAAGACCATTTTATAAATTACTATACAAATGATATCTGTAGGTGTACTAAAATATATTTAATTGCATGCTTTGAATTATACATGTCAATTGTATCTCAATAGTGCTAATATTTTTAAATGCCTGTCTACACTGATGTTTTTAAAATGGAAGGAAATATAACAATGCTAACGGTGAGTAGCTAAAGGATCAGACTACAGATTTCTGGTTCCTTTCCCAAATTTTACAATTTTTTTCAGTTAAAAGAGAAAAAAATTAAAGGTTAAAAATGTCAGTTTAGTGGGAGGAAAAAGTAAAACACTTATTCTAGATTTAAAGAGAATGAAGAGCTGTGCCCTGGTGGAGTAGCAGTTTGGTCAGCAGTTTGGTCAGAGCTCTGAAGGAGTACCTGGCCCTGAGTTCCTATCTGTACCTCAATCCTCTCCATTAGGTCAAAATCGACATCTTGAGAGTCCACTGGTCTAGTCCAGGATCGGACCACAGGATAGTCAGTGTGAGTTGTGATGATGGTAAATGATGGTGAGGGTGAGCTGAGACACACTGATGAGATGCTGGGTCCATTTAGAAAGAATTTATGGAAAGAATCCTTTGGCCAGGATCATACAGAAGTTTACTGAAAGCACAAACAGTGAGTTTAAGCTCCCTGCGGGCCGGGAAAGTTACATCAAGGTGTAACGATTTGTGCTGCCTACATCTAACACTTAGGCAAATGAGGGGTGGGGGCTTCTCCTCCTTGGGCGTGTTCAGGCTATCTGGAGTAAAAATGATGTGAATCTCTAGGGATATGTCCCAGACCCAAGTTGCGACGTGGGGTCCTTGTTCTTAGAAGTCTCAGGTTTGGCCAGTTAGTTAATTTTCTGTTCATACATCTGCATACTGCCCTGTAGATTTTAAGCTCTGCTGTCCCGGCTTCAGTAACTCCTCTCCTCTGTGGTCCTGTGATGCACAGAGGCCTACCTCTGCCCTTGACTTTCTGCTGTTGTCCTTGGCTCTTCGAGGCCTCCTCCCCTCATGTCTGGGGCCACAATGCCTCTTTATGCCAGTACTTACCACAGGGTGGCACAAAGGTCCCGCCTGAGGGGAGTCTGGCGGCCTTATCCCGAGCAGGATTTACTTCAATTGGGCCCCAGATGGCGCTGTCTACCCAGGCAAGGGCTGGAGAGTCCCAGGTCCCAGAGCCTCTGGCTCAGCTGCAGCCCAGCAGCACACCGAGATGGTGTGAGATGATCAAGTCCCCCAGTTCTTCAGAGCTTCTTTCCTTCGACCCATCTAGTGTGTCCATGCCTGATTTAAAGCTCAAAATGTCAGAGCTAGATGATGAGGTACAAAGGGGTCTCATCCAAACCCTGGATACAGAGAAACTGTGATCTTTGGAAGGCCACACAGCTGAAAAGATCTCCTGAGAGGTTTGGGGTGGGCGAGCAGCCGCCTATCACCCAGACTTTGCCACACTTGGCTGTATAAAGAGTCAGCCTGCTCCCATCTCTGGGTCCAAACCCTGTTGGTCGTGAGAGCTAAATAAATGGCCAGAGTGCTACATTCTGGGCCTGGTGTGCTGCTCTGGCCTGTGTCCACCCACATCCCAACCCTGCTTCAGGACCCTGGTTGTGAAATGATAGCTGGACCCCAGAGTTCTGAGCTACAGGAGTCCAGGATCCCCACTGGGCAAGAGAGACCTGGGTATAGGGATGATGGGTTACTTGGCCAAGGAAACGCCACTCCAGGAGCTGCCAGACGGGAAACATTTTCCAGGAGCAGGAAGGGCTGGTGGAGCCTAGAGGCAGGCGGAGCAATTACAATGGACCCTTGTGTGAAGGTTTAGCTTGGACCCACCCGCAGGCACCCAGCCCCAGGCTAGGGCGGGTCCTGCTTCCTGATCTGCAGCCAGACTCAGCTCCCAAACAACTCATCCCAGGCCCAGAGACAGGAGTGTGAGATGGGAGCACTGTCGAAGCCCAGGGTGATGCCCACAGTCATGTCGTCAGTGCCTGAATTTTCACCATTGCCTTCCTGGAATCCTCTTGTAAAGGATGGCACACAAAATGAGGAAGACCATCTCCCCAGCCAAGATGTGAGTCCCAAGAGGGCAGGAGCAGGTCTAATCAAGCCAACTAAGAGAGCTCAGGAGAGGTTGGTTCTGGTTCAGGCCTGTTGAAGATTCCTGGCTAGGAAGTCCATAGGGAGACTTCGGCTCTAGTCCTGGCTTGGTTTTGTCCTCCGCCAGTGAGAGGGAAGGAGGTGGGTAACACTCATTTGAAGGGCCCCTGATGTTGGTGGGGGTGGTCTTTAAGAGCATCTGGTCCAGCCTCTCCCTTAGGAAGAACTCCACCCAAACCAGGCAAACTCCACTCCTCTTCCTCCTCTTGTGGCTTCCCAATCACAGGTGTTTCTGTGCCCAGTCTGAGACTGAACCCTCAGAGATATCCCTCATGTCTGTGGGCTACACAGAGTTTCTCTTTCTCTAGGCCGCCACACGGTCTTGTATCCATCACTCTTGGAACATATGGACGTGCCCACCTAAGGCTCATCGTCATTTGCCAGCTGTGTTGAGAGGCCTGCCAGGACCAGGTTTTCTAGGGTTTGCATTGATAGTCTTTGTGAAGTCCAACAATCTGTCTTTAGCAAGAGAGGAGGTGGTACAGGTGAAAGGGATGTGTGTAAATGGTAAAGCACTGTATCATTAAGAATTGCTAATTTTTACAAGATGGAAATTTAAAAAAGAAATGCAAGTCTCAGATTTTTAAATGCTTGGGACCTGAAATGGAACACGGTCACAGTAGAATGCAGCCAGCACAGAAGTGGACTTGATGTCTGGCTGGATTAGTAGAGGTATAAAGCGTAGAAAGAGGGAGGTGACCAACAGGCCGTTCTCTAGAACTTTGTGCCATTTCTCAGAAAAGGCTTCAGCATTAAATCCCCTGGCCAGGTAGCATCAGATCCAGAGCAGAACAGATGTGAGTCACTATCCCCCCAGATTAGCAGGAGCCATGGAACCTCTTATGTGGGCCCCAGGGAACCTCTATGGGGCGGTCACAGGAGGCTGGTCTCAACTCAGAATGAGAAAGGCAGTTCCACAGCAGAAAGGGCTGTTTCTGGAGACTGGCAGTGGGGGTGTGAGAGCAGGGGTTGGGGAAGCCCAGTTGGGCAACCTGTAAAGAAGATGCTCTCCTGGTGGGGTGAACCAGAGGCTTGGGAGGTCCCTCCATGTTAGGGCTGTGAGAGTCTTAGTTCCAAAACCAAAGAATCTGAGTTTCTAAGGCCAGTGGTGCCTTGGCCTGAAGCCACCGGTAGAGAGTCACTCAGCAACAACAGCTCTGTTTGTCTTATGTGGCTTTGTTGCAGGGTGTGGATGAATACACCTCAAAAATACACCGTCAGCAGGAGGCTGGGTCCTGCTGTCCCAAGGTCACTTTTGTTGCTCTTTGTCACTGGTAAAACTGGGTGGCTGGGAACCTGGGCAGTGCCTGGAGTTTGCCCTGGTTTCCCCCGCCCCCCACTTCCTTGCATTGTCAGCCCTAGGCCCCAAACACAACCTCATCTGGATAAGGACAAGAGCACAGGCTCTGGAAGTGAACAAAAAGGGACTGAGTTTCTGGGCTTGAGTCTCTGCACTGCTTCCTGCCAACTGTGTGGCCTTGGGCAAGCTTCTTTGCCTCTCTGATCCTCCCTGATTCGTTCAACATGGTCAAGAATAACTGCTTCCAGGGCTGTGACGGAGACTGGAAGGAATGTGTCAGAGGCCATGTGGGCTCCTTTCTGCCCAGCCTTGGGAGAGGAAAGGTGCAGTAGAAGTCCTGGACTGGGGGTAAGGACAGCTGGTTCCAACTGGTGGGTTTGCTGCCTACTGGCTGCCTGACCTTGGGCAAGTCTGTATCCCTCTCTGACACTCATTATCTGAGAAAAAAAGCTGGCCCATCAGGGTCTTTCCAGCAACCCTTTCCTGTCCCCAGCCCCAGACAGAGCACTGCCTGCCAGAGCTTGACCTGCCCGATCCCTTGTGGGAAATGCTCTGTTCTGGGAGGCAAGACCCCAGTTTGAGGCTTGCCCCTGACACACCGAGGTGACCTAAGACATGCCCCTTCCCTCTCCAGACCTTGGTCTATCCAACGGTGGAATGGATCACGGGCTCTCTGTAGATTCTGATCATCCAGGATCCAGTGATCTCCACAGGGTCAGAGCTGGGCCCAGGCAGGTCCCTGTCCCTAGAGCAGTAACCTTAGGTCTCAGGTTCTATGTGGCAGAATCCACCCTGAATCCTCCCTCATGGTCTTTCCTTCCATGTCACATCTAAGACCCGAGAGCTGCTGAGACTCCTACCCCACTGTTCCCTTCTCAGTTCTCAGTGTCCCCGGTGCCTCCTTTCTTCTCTGAAATCCTGGGATTCCCTCCAACAGGGAATCATCTTGATCCCTTTCTACTTGTCTCACAAGAACAGAAAGAGAACTTGCTGGAGACAGATTCTTCAAGTAAGAGCCCACACCTGGAAGGACAATAGCACACGCCTGCATTCCTGCCATCACAGAGACGCCCTTTCCTTGATCTCTGTAGAAACATGTTTCAGATCTTCAGGTCGAAACCTAGAGGCCCAGAAGACCTTTGCACTTTGGAGACATGAGTCCTAACATGTGAGGTGAGAATAAGGCCCTTCTGGCTTGGTCTAGTTCCAGACAGCTGGGAAATGGCAAGTTGACAGCATCACTCGCTTTGTTTGGGCTACAGAGTTCACCTGGGACAGTGGGAGGTCATCACATCTGCTGGGAGCCGCTCCTCTATGCAGCAGCTCCATGGCCACCACACTCAGACACCACCCTTCTGCACAAGGAGGGCGGCCCAGATTGGGAGGTCCGGTTTGCCATGTTAGTTCCCTGCCCCTCCATCTGAATTTCTTCCTTGGAGAAGCAGCCAGAGGTAGATCTTGGGGTTCTCTTTCCCACTGGGACTGCTAGTCATGCTGCTGTCCTACCTCTTGGTTGGCAAGGTCTGACCGGGGAGTCCCCTGTAGAGGCTGGAGCCTCCTCTGGGCACCAGCACTCCTGCTTCTCATGGACTAACTAACCACAATGTGCAAGGCAGTCAGCATATTCCCAGCTCAGGTGCTACTAGGGAAAGGGAACTAAGTCATTTTGATCCCTACAGTCCATTTTAGATCTTGGCACAAAACTGATACTGCATGTTTTTTTCTCCTTTCCATAACCTGTTGTGAGTCCCCCAACACTGATCCATAAGGCCCTAGAAGGGACATCCTTTCAACAGAAACAGAGGCCTTGGAATAGAGCAATCTTTAGCAACAATGACAGAAAGCTAATGTTAGCCTTGGGGCAGATCCTGAAGGGGAAGCAGGGACCTGGAGCAGGATATACAAAAATCTTATGAGATCCCATCAGTCCCTCTCTGCAGGGGCTCTGGCCTCCACCCAGAGAGTGTGCCTGTGAACTGCTGAATTTCTAAGTATTCCTCCTCTTGGGGTGTTCTCTTCATCCCCTCGCCCTGCACACCCTCATCTCCAAAGTCTACTAACTGGGATACAAAGGTGAACGTTCCTCTCCAAGTTCCCCAGCACGCCCACTTTTTTCTGTTTTACTGGTCATCTGGCCCATGAGTTACTGATGCTGTTTATCTTAACCATCTCAGGAAATTGCTCTGCCAGAGAGCAAATATCAGCCTCTGCAGCCCAATTTCCCCTGCCTGTCAGATGGGGACAGTGAGCCTTACACTTCCAGGCTTATGAAAGGGTTAAATGAGAGGAGCCCAGAAGCCAGCAGGTCATCTTAGTTGTTCACACACCTGGTAGAGAAGAGGTATCACCAACCTGCACCAAAAATGCAGGGACATGGGGTTGGGGTTGCTCGGTCCTGCAGAAAAGCTCCACTGAGCAGCTGAACAGCTCCCCTTACCACCAAGGCCAGGGAGGAGTGCCTGGGGATGTGGGAGCCAGGAGGGTAGGGCAGGCACATTACAGGGTTTCTAGTTCTGAGAGAGGAAGATTGCTAACCTCCACTGGGCTCTAGTGCCATCCCAGCCTTCTGCTATGTGCTCACTCCATTTGATTCACTCGCTCAGTTCACAGGGTCCCAGAGGGGTGACATTTACCACTGGGCTCTTTCTACTAACTCATGCTGTAGCAGTGACACCACGATACCTAGAGGCAGATGAGGGTTTACTTCTATATGCAATCCCAGATGGCTCCTCCACACAATAAAAGTGACTCTACCCCTTGAGAAACAGACTCTTTTTAAAAATAGACTTTATTTGAAATAGTTTCAGATTAATAGAAAAGTTGCAAAGATAGTATAGAGAGTTCCTAAGCTAGTTTCCCTGTTGTTAGTATTTTATATTCATTCTTAAGGTAATTTTGTCACAACTAAGAAATCGACATTGGTAATTACTATTAATTACACTATAAACTTTCATTGGATTTTACCGGTTTTTCCAGTCATGTCCTCTTTTGTTCCAGGATTCAATCCAGGGTACCACATAGCATTTAATCATCATGATTCCCAACTCTGGTCTATAACAGGAGAATGGACACTTTAACTGGTTTCAAATGGGAAACAGAGGGGAGAGTTCTTTTTTGTTTTTGGCTTCCTTTCCTTTCACCTGTATGATTTTACTTCAGAAAGTCCCCACCAGACATGAATTTTCTCCCTGAAGTAGCCCACTCCTAGTCTCCCTTCATGATGATGGATGTCTTAGTCTTCCAGTCTCTGCACCCACTCCACCCCAGGGGTTTTCTCCTCTGCCTCATTTGTCTCCTCTCCTTTTTCCTACTGCAGGGCTATTTAATTCTGCCCAGTCACATCTACACACCTTTTTTTTTTTTTTTTTGAGAGGAGGAAGAAACACTTTATTTTTTTTTTTTAGTTGTTCATACTAGCTGCCCTCCCCACCAGCCCCCTCAGGACTCAAACCCAGGGGTTCCTTTTGAGGCAATTGACCTAACCACTACTCCACCAGGCCTCACCCCTGCCCACCTTTTAAGTGTCTAAGTATTCAAATAGCTATTATTCTGGAAATTCTCAAACACCTGCAAGTTTAGTTTTAGCCCACTCTTCTCCCCAGGCAGAGAAACTAAATACTTTCAGAGGAATAAAATGGAGAAATCCTTAATATAAAGATTTTCCCAAATTCATCCTCCTTTCCCCCAACCCCTCCAGTTTCCATATTCCATTTGAGAACCCAGGGAAGCCTACTCCAGGGGAGGGACTATAATCTAAGCTTGACCAATCAGCAGAGCCCCTCCTTTGGTCACAGTGATTGTTTCAGAAATGGCCTTGTTATCAAAGATGGTCCAATCAGAGTGAAGCTCCAGGCTTCTGCAGGCATTCTGGCTCACAGATGCTCTTTTGCTTAGTTGGGTGAAATGCTCCCCTATGTGCATTTGGCACAGAGCCATTTTGTTGCTGCAACTGGTTGTTGAGAATTTCAACCTGTTGAGATAGACACATGAAAAAAATTCTGGGTCTTTTTTTTCTTCTTAGTCACTCCTTTGATTTTTTTCCTATTTTTTTTTTTAACGTTTTAATGTATGTTTTTATTCGGTTGTTCATCCTGGTTATCCCCCAGCACCCCTCATAACCCCAGCTACAGGACATGAACCTGGTCCTTGGGATGTCTGCAGACTGCATTCAGTTGGAGGTTGGTGGACCTAACCTCTACCCACTAGGGTGTGCCAACATTTTCCTTTTTAACATCATAGGTAGGGTCGGTATAACTTTCTCAACTTGTTACATTATCAAAACTTTGACCAGTCCAGTTTAAAACTTTAATGTCTTACTCATCTAAAGCAGCCCACCCTACCCACACTGAAAGGGTGATTGGAGGCACTTGGTGCGGAGATGGACCATGGTATGCCAATTATATGCTCTCTTTACTGGTCACTACCCACAGGGGTGGGGAGGGAGTTTGGCGAGATGTCCTGCTGCCTGACTTCACTCTAGTAGAGTGTGAGCCCTGATCTTATTCTGCTTCTATCTGCCCTTATTGACCTCTGTTGTGTGGTCTCTACAGAGGGTATATGTGTGGTTTCTTGGGTGCTATTCAGGTCTACTGAGGCCTGGCATCACCATGGACTCCCACAGATCAGAACATGGCCTTCCTTTCTTCCTGCTATCTGTCTGCCTCCTAGCCCCATCTCTAAGTTGGAGTATCATTGCATGGTCCAGGGGCTGCCGGCTCACCCTTGGATTCTGGCCCCTCCTTGAATCCTCATATTCCTTCACATGGACCCATGGGAAACATGTGGCAGTGACCCCACTTTCCTCCCAGGCCTACTATTCTGTGTTCCTGACAAATATGCTGACATGGCCGCTCCTCTCTGTCCCCCTATCAATGTTTATGAACACCTCTGTGAGCACAAGGCCCAGATTCTCCTTGCCCATAATTCTGCTTTCTCGCACAATTTATTCCTAAAGTACCAGCAGGAAGATCCTGCAGGGTTCTAGCTCAGTTGGAGGGAAGAAGCTCCTCTACCCTTCTGCCAGCACCACAAAGCTCCTCAAGAGAAGACCCATGACTCATGGATGCCTCCATACTTCCCTCACACACACATTTAGCTTTGATGGGGAAGAGAACACATGGGTGATTTGGAACAACCGTTACTGAAATATGAAAGCATTCGCATTGTAAGGGGCCTGGGAACTGGTGGAATTTTCATCCTGGAATTCTCTCTCACTTCCTCTGCTCTCATAGACAAGCCTTCACCCCAACCCCCAGCATTAGGTAAACTCCAGCAAGCCTGGGCTCCCCATCTCTGTAAAGGGAGAAAAGGATGCATTTGCTGAGCTTCCTCAGAGGTGCATCTGTCACCAAAGGGCCTTCCAGGTCATAGTGAAAGCAAATGTTGAATATTTCAAACTTGTGAGTCCTTGGCATTCCTTAGTTTGTCCTTCAAGCTGACCAATATGTACAGGGATCTGTTAGGTGCCTGCAAGTGCCAATTCCTTTGGTGACCGGCCTCTTCCCCATGAAAAGGAAGACTCCCCAGCCTCCCGCCTTCCTATCTCTACCTCTCTTGCCAGGGACTTGGGGTGCACGCCTCGGCCTCCCCTCTTAGTACTAACTCCTCCTGCCAGAATTCAGCAGCTCTTCTGATTTTCTGAGACCTGCCCACTCACCATCCCCTCTTTCTCCTCCCAGTTAGGTAACAGGGAAATCTCTGGGAGTGTATCCTACATGGTCTCAACAAGAAACAGAATGGAGTAACAGACAATGGAGAGATTTTATTTATAAAGAGACTATTTACAAAGCGTAGGTGACCCTCCAGTGCAATCACCTGGATCTAGTAACAGCAGAACTGTCACATCTCTAAGCCTGACTGGCCAAGGGGTGGGGGAGCCATTATCAGAAACCAGACTGAGAAAGAGTCATGTGAACTCGGCCTCTTTGAAAGGAGCAGTGACCTTTAGCTGAGGGACACAGCCAACCCAAGTCACTGCCACAACGAAGAAGCCAAGGGAATAAATACCTTGACTTTGCTCTCTTCCCTTCATTTAATTTCCATCTGGGACATGCTATTGACCAAACCTAACCTGAAGCCAGGGCACAGGACTATTAATTAAGTCTATACAGATCAGTTTCCTGGGGCAGAGGCCCTGGGAGGTGGAGGATAGGAGATCTCTAGCACAGGGAATACAGTGTCTGGGGGTAATGCCCTTTTTTCAGTAAGATTTTCCTATCAGTTGTACCCATGGTTAAGTGTTCTAGTATCTCAGATTCTCCATGTTGCAGTTGAGCACATCTTGTCCACTGTCTCATGACTCACAGTGCAGATCTCATTAGTCTTTTAGCTCACGTGGGAAGACAACCTTCCTGTGGTCTCTACGTCATAAAAATCCTGGTACCTCCCTTTATCACTGCCCTTTAAGTGACGTAGGTCATTCTTGCAGAGATGGAGGTATTGATTTGTCACCCTGAATCCATGTTTGATTCTTATGGCCAGAGCCTAAAACCTGTTAATTTTTCCTGTTTCTCTCCCTTTCTCCCATCCCCATCCTGTAATACTTCCATAGGAGGTTCTAACCGCAGTTCAGCATATTTTCTCTTTGCCCTGGAGCTCCACTCCCTGCAAACGCTCTCCTTTCTGGTCATATGTGGCCTTGACCAGAGGTTTCAGTGTTTGTCAGGTAGCCAGCACCATAGCAGCAGTTCCAGCACCAGGAAATCCTGGCTCCAAAGCTAAGGCTGAAGAGGGAGGGGGTGGGGCCTAAATCAGCCAAGGGTAATGGCCCCAGTCTACCTCACTCCTTCCTGGAGTCACTCCAATTTCTTAATCAGTCATGTGTCCTTTAAGGCTAGATTAAACATCAGTTTCCAACCTGGGGTCACACAAGGAAAAAAAAAATGTTTTTTTTTTTACACATCAGTCTCCTGAGCTCACTTCATAGGGAGCAAGTCTCCATTTGTCATTGATTTGATGTTTTGCCATTCCCATTTCTGGTATCAGCACCTTGAATTCCTCTGGGAGACTTTCCTGCCTGCACTCTCAGTACAAGGGGTCCCTGCATGGCTGACCCCATCCTCCGAACTCCAGGGCTGGGGAAGTATCCCCGTCAGCCCCATAAAATTCAGTCCTGCTATTTTTCTCAGAACTCTTGAGAAGGTAAGCTCTTCCTAGCAGGGTTGGTGACGTCAGGATGGAGTCCTGGAGGGCCATCATGTCACCACATGGGGTGAGTGCCCTTAGAGAAAGAAACGAACACAGAGGAAGGCAGAATGTTGAGATGGAGACAATTCCTGAAGACCTGGATCCAGTCATTCCTGAAGCTGTCTACCCTCAGGTTTCACATTTATATGAGCCAATAATTCTACCCTACATTTTTTTGTAGGGGGTTTTGTATCTTCCATTTGCTTAACATGTTAGAGATGAATTTCCATGATTTTCAAAATATAGAATCCTGATTAATATACCTTCTGAAAAATCCATGCTTTGTCAGGCCAGAGCGCTAAACTTACAGCCACAACTTCTGCCTGGTGTTGAGGTAATATCCAAGGCCGTCTTTCTCTGGGTTGCAATACTTGTGCTGGTACTTTGTCAGACAAAAGGCAGGGAAGGGCATGTTTACCTTTTACTTTTTTATTGTGGTTAGAATATTTACTTGAGACTTACTCTCTTAACAAAACTTTAAGTGCACACACAGTATTGTGAACTATAGGTACAATGTTTTGTGTGTGGCTCTTTATTTAGGGTAATGATTAAAACACAGATTCAGCTGAGAACTGAACTTTCAAAAAACCTGGTCAAGGTGCTAACATGCAGTCCAGGTGTATCTGCCCACCCTCTACAGCCTCAACTCATGCTGCTTGCCAAGGAACGCGACTCCGCATAGTGCTCATCCTCTTTTTTTTTTCAAAAGAGGAAGGAATGAAGGCAGGCAGGCAGCAAACAAGAAAGAAGAAAGAGGAGGAAGAAGATTTTATTTATTTAGCAGTTTGTTTTTCAGTTGTTACCCCTCCACCCCATCCCAGACCATGAACCCGGGTCCTTGGGTTGTAGGTGGTTGCACCTCCAGGCACAGGCTTTAACACCCGAGCCACAGGGCACTCCAGCACTTCTTATAATTACCCCCAAATAAATCTTCTCTAAAGACCACAAGGCCTTAGAGAGAAATGAATGTTGAGTTATCAGTTTTTATTTAGAGATGGAGTTCTCTCTTCCTTCAAGCCACCCCAGGCCCTTCTCCCTAGGGTTTCTCCTGCCCCCACTTTTCTTGCTCCCCTGCTTCTTTTTGCCTCACAATTAACTCTGGGATTTTCTTCCTTACTCAGGATGTAAAGTGTGATCTAGACCATCAACACCATCCATAATCCTGAACAAGACTTTGTTCTCAGCAAACCCAAAGCCCTCAAATTACCTGGATGTATCTTCCTAGTAAGGCATGGGAGAAGGGAAATTTTAAACACAAATATATATGTTTTCCTATTATGTATTACAATTTCTTAGAATCAAATAAATCCCTTACTACTAACTCACCCTCTAACTAGAGATCAAGTTTTCTGCATATTATCCAGAGTCCTTTGAAAACATTATTTTTTTTCACATAAATCCGTCAGTTTGTTTCTGTACTTGCTCCTACAACCTGACTGATGAAGTGGGTCACTTCCTTCCCTTGCCCTGGCTCAGCCTCTGCTTTCTCACAGCCTGTACCAACTCAGGCACCTACTTATCCCTTTCTCTCTGCCTTCCAGACTCATTGGTTCCAATGGTTTAGTTCTCACCTCAGATCTCAGGTTCAAATTTCTCAGAGGAGAAAATAGGCCTACATAATCCCTCTTGCCCCTTTGGGCAGAGCTTTGGGTCAGGCCATCTCTGAGCTCTCCAGTAAGTCCATAAATCAGATGGAGCTAAGGGTGGGGGGCATGTGAAACAGGATGCAAATGGCAGGCATGACACATACTGAAGTTTGGTCTCTTCGGACCTGGAAGTGACTGTCCCCTTACATCATACCTGGAATGTGACCTCCCATTCCAAAGCTCAAATCAGAAGATAGTCCTGGACTCAGTGAGGTCTACCTGACCAGAAGAGACTGGAATAAAGAGGCATAAGGCTCAGTTAGAGAGATAGGAAGTCTCTGGGCATAATCTTCATTTTTACCTGGTGACAAACTCGATTTCATGGGAGCTGTGCAGGTTGGCCTAGAAGGCAACACCAGAAGTCGATGTGGACATTGCTAGGGGGCTGAGAAATATTTCTTATAGTCAGAACTGTCCCTCAATAGACCAGACTGCCTTTGAAGACAGCGAGGTTTCCCATGTGCAAAGTACCCAATAAGGCCTTAGTGACTGTCTGGCAAGGTTGCAACAGAGAGGATTCTACAATTTTGAATTGGAATTGGTTGAACTAGATGACCTTTAAGATTTCTTCCAGCCCTGAGCTTTGAGATATGAAATACTTCATTGATGAATAAAGATCTAATGACTACTTACTGTTTTGTTGGTGGAATGAAGGTTGATTTGTTAAAGGAAGTGAATGAATGAATGAAATTAGGTGCTTGCTCTAATAAACACAGGGTGTTGTATTGAAAGAAGACTGGTTCATTCATTGATTAGTTGATGAACATTGATTGGTTTGTTGTGAGAATAAATGGGTAAATGTAGGGCAAGGAGGAGCAGGCTGGCTGAATGAAGGTTTGATGGCTAATCGGGTTCTGTTCCTTAGTTCTGGTTTTATTCCCTTGTCTTGCCTTTTATCCTGTTGTGTCTTTTCTTTCCAAGTGTAGTCAAGAAGAAATTCTTTAATTTGTATGCTGAGTCTGGAAAACATTGCAGGCTAAAGATTCCTTTTGCATATCAGGATTTCATCTTAGGCAAATTTGGTTGCTTAGACACATGTCCATGGTGACTTGTCTAACCGGCTTCAGGACTGATGGGAGATCTGACTTTGGCATCATGGCTGGGGTTAGTGGAACTGAAGGTCACAGCTAGGGCTGGGCCTGTTTGGCTCAGAGCCCTGGGCTCATCTGAGTCCCCTCACATGTAGATAGGAAACGCTGTCTCCTCTGTGGGCGAGCAGAGCATGCCTATTTATCAAGAAAATATCTTCCCAAACATCCTTTCAATTTTCAAGGTGCCTAAAATTCCACCAATAGAATCACGCCTTCTGTACACAAAAGAGCTGAAAGACTGCTGAGGCAGTATACGCCAACAACTTGATTCTTCAGATTGTTGTGTTTTGAAGTAAGTATGATCCCTGGTAAAATATGATTAGAATCAGGAGAGGGATAGAAGCTCTACTGGCTAGAGTAACCAACTGTTACTGTCAACTCCTTGGGTCATCAACTGAGCTTAGTGATTCTAACGAGGTTCAGGTTCGGAGGACTTGGGCACAGGCTGGATATGTTTTTGACAGAGGGAGCACACAGGAGATAAGATATGTGCTGGAGTTCTGTGGGGGGACTGTAGACCTAGAGAAAAGGGCATGGCTGAATCCTGAGGATGAAGAGCAACTGGGGAGCTCTAGAAGTGTACCTGAGAAGGAACCCACTGTGCAAAGAGGCCTGAGGCTTTTCCCTTCTGTTGTCCAGGTTGTTTTGAGCTGGCCTGGGTGCAGAAAGGAAATAGTAAACTTGTCTGTTCCCCCTCACCCTGCCGCACCTCTGGAAGCTAGACAAGCAAAGAACTTGAGAACTAGATGTAACTGGTGTGGCCACTCTACCGCCAACTTAGGGTTCAAATTACGGTCAAACATTTTCTCCATTAATTGCTTGAGCTCCCACAAGATCTTATCAACAAGAAGTCCAATCTGTCCCTCAGGAGGCCTTCTCTCCTACATCATGGGAGTGTTCAGAACCTTCGGGACTAGATCATTTCAACCAAGGTCACTGTTCAATGTGCTCCACCTTTTTGCTTAGAGGTAGGTTGTTCAGAATCTCATTCAGATTCCTTAACTCTGGCAGTTTTCTCCAGCAGGAAAATTCCAAAGGGGTTTCTAGATCTTTAGACTCAGAGTTGATCCTGGTCACCAGTGCAAGGTCCCCTTCTGATACCAGTGAGTTCCCGATGGGGTTCCAGAGCTCCTTGTCAACTAATAGAGCTCATTGGGGATGGTCATCTTAGGAGATAGTTGTATAACTTTGAACCTCACAAGAAAAGGAACTGGATCTTCTTTCATTTGTACCCTAGAATCTGTTATGTCCTCTGAAAATCTGTCGCTTCTTATCCAGCTCTGCATCCCATTGGCTATTGGGAGAGGCAGCCTTTGCCAGGCCACAAAGCATTCTATTTTGTACTCCCAAGACATAGCTACATCTGATAATCTCAAGTGACTGCCAAAAACAGAGAGGTCCTCCCCCAGGTGGTTTGGCGAAGGCCTTCCCTACCCTCCCCGATCCAAGGACAAAGAGTGAGAAGCTCCCTGCCATGGGTAAACTTGGCTTCTTCCAGTTAGTACCCTAAAAAGGGAAGTGACTTCAGTGACTATTAGTCAGGTAAATTTTACATTGTGTTACCAGGTTCCTCAGAAAGACCTTAGGGACCTCTGGGTGGGTGGAGCAGGACTAGGAAGAGGAGAAAAAGAGAAAGTGCCCTCACGTGTGAGTGAGCACTGCCTCAAAGCCTCACACACCTCGCCAGCCTCTTTGCCTACAGTTAACCACTGCCAGCTCCTTACGCAGACTTTAGCCTCTGGGTAATGTTTCCGCTGATAAAAAGACTCTGCAGCTAAAAGATGCTTTCTGAAATGTCTAGGTCAACCACAGTGTGATACCGCTTCACACTCATTAGGATGGCTACCATTATACAATAATAAAAAGGAAAATGACAAGTGCTGGAGAGAATGGAGAGAAATTGGCCCCCTTGTGTATTGCTGATGGGAATGTGAAAAGTGGTACAGCTACCATGAGAAAGTCTGGTGATTCCTAAAAAAGTTAAACATAGAATTTCCATGTGATGCAGCAATTTCACTTCTAAGTATATACCCAAAAGAATTTAAAGTAGAAACTCCAACAAATACTTGTACATATATATTCAAAGCAACTTCTTTCATGATAGCCAAAAGGTGGAAATAACCCAAATGTCTATCAACAGATAAACAGATAAACAAAATGTGACCCTATCTATATAACGGAATATCATTCAGCCTTAAGAGGGAATGAGGTTCTGATATGTGATAAAACATGGATGAATCTTGAAAACATTATGCTAAGAAGCCAGACAAGGGGCAAATATTGGATGATTCTACTTATATGAGATAATAGGCATATTTACATAGACAGAAAGAATAAGAGGGTAGCCGGGCCTGGGGGAATGGAAATGGGAAATTATTGTTTAAATGGTTTTGCTTGGAATGAAGAAAAAGTTCTGGAAATGAACAGTGGTGGTGGTTGTAAAACACTGTGAATTTTCTTAATGTCACTGAATTGTGCATTTGGAAATAGAATGGTAAATTTTAATAAACGGACACATATACAGATGTGTGTGTTATATATATACATATACATAAACATATCCAAGTTATACTTCTTTTCCTAGAGGGAAAAACTTGGTAGCCCCAGCTCAGTTCAAAGGTGTCCAAAGGTGTAATTTCTGAAGGGGGTCAAAGCAGTCTGCACCCAGATTCATCAGCCTTACCTGAGACATTTCCATGGCTGTAAGATTAGATGGGATGAGAGACATAGAGCATCCAGGAGTAATTTCTTTCCACTTCATGCTGCCTATACACTGTGCTAACTTGAGGGGCCCTTAGGGTTTATGGAATCCATTTCTTCAACATACAGATAGGGAAACTGAAGGCCAGAGAGGAGGTGTGACCAACCCAAAGTCACACACTTTTTTGAGAGAGAGCCCACTGCTCTCTCTCCTTCCTGAACTGGGGTACTGAGAACAGACCTCCTTGGAGTTAGGCAGTGTTACTCTGGGAAGTGATCAACTATGACCTCCGGGCTCTAACACCTCTTCAGCCTGGCCAGGGTAGGGATGAAGTCACTGAAAGCTAGGATGGTCCCAGGTGAAGAGGGTCTCTCCACCTAGGTGTGGTGAGGACACCCCAACTACCCCTAAGCATTTCCCTGCTCACACTTCTTCCCTTGGCCTCTTCCTCCATTCTACTCTCTCTTCCCATCTGACTTTGCCCCAACTCACTTCTCTAGCCTGTGTCCCCAGGAGACCCTTTTGGGTATAGGATGACAAGACAGGACAGATTAATGGGCCAGGATTGTAGGATACCCAGACTAGGTTATAGTCAACAAATTGTCGCATGCAGTCTGCAGGAGGGGCTGGACTTAAAGGGTGTCCATGCCTGGGCCCAAGGTCAGGAGGGGCTTGCATGACAGATACTTCCTTCTACTCCAGTTATTCTTCAGCTTAACATTTCCTGGTCAAGGAAAAGACCTTCAAACCCTTTCCCAGCACTGAGAGAAACTGAACACTCCCAGCCTCAGAGAGCAAACAGCAAGTTTACACTAGAGCAATTCTGATGAAAAAGGACTGAGAGCCAGAGTTAACCTCTAGCATAACTTGTCACAAGGCAGTGGCCAGCACAAAGCTGATTGCAGGAAAGTTCTGTTACATTAAAAGCTCTTAGATATGGGAGATTGTCATATCCACAGTGTTTGAATTGACACAGGCAGTAGGGAGTCTGGAGGGAGATGGGGACAGAAAACAATGACAGTGGCTCAGCAGCAGCAGGAGGGGTTAATGCAGACAGCGAGCGGGAGGAAGGCCAGAACTCTGCCTGAAGTGGAGGATCCGGGAGGGCTAGGAAGTCTCAGCAATCTCTGGGAATTGGGCAAGCTGAAGGATGGGCATTGGAGGAAGGTAGTCCGAAGGTCAAAGCGGGTGACTGTGGTACTGCCTAGGGGCCCCTGTGTCCTGAGGACCAGGCTGAGTTGGGATCTGAGGGGTGTGTGTGTGTGTGTGTGTGTGTGTGTGTGTGTGTGTGTGTATGTGTGTGTAATAGGAGAGGGTAGTTCCATGGATCAGTGGAAGGCAGGGTAGAGGGTCTCTCAAAACAGGAGTAAAGGATCTCTATTGGAGAGCCCCAGAGAAGAACCCCACAAATGTGAGGGCTGGCTCCCCGATTTTTCAGGAGCCCAGGAAGGAGAATCCTCCAGTTCTTCCAGTGGGTTTCAGCTGACAGCCTGACTGGTTGTAATAGCTCTCTTTGGCCTCGCAGCTTTCCTCCTACGGACCTCTGATTCCACTCAGGCGACCTCCTTTATCTCTGCCTGACACCTGCTTTTCTGGAGCTTTTACTCTCTGCCTGTGCCTGCATCTACCAGTCAGCAGTCAGAGACAGGGTTTGGGATGGTGCGTGTGAGTGGTGGTGGGGTGGGGAGGAGTGGGTATCGCATCACAATTTAAAATCCTGTGAGAGCCAGAAGGGGCCATGGGATTATTTAAATCAAGCTTCCCATTTTACTAAGAAACCTAGCCCCAGATCCAGGTTGGGAACTGTCCAAGACTATTCAGTGAGCTGGGAGTAGAGACAAAATTAGAACCCAGGCCTTCTGACTCTAACTGAGAGATTTCTTTTTCTGCTCTGGATCTTAGAGGAAGGAAATGAGCATTTTAGCTAGAGTACTGAGTTTCAAACTTGCTAAGTCAGTTTGAGACACTGCACTGCAGTTAAATGTGGTCACTTTAGCAGATTCTTTGGAACCAGTGTGCTAATAAATCTAGACACAGACACTGACATTTAGAGTTGCCTCTTTTATAAGAAGCTCTACACTCCAGCCAAGCCAGAATATTCTCATATCAATTTGTTTAGATTATCCTTAAAGAGAAGGTGTAGACAGCATATTAAAATTCAGGCAGAAAACTCGCAGATGCCTATGACTGGGGCTGGAAGCTCTTAGCACACTGAGGAGCCCAGTTTGAGAAACCGTGGACTGGAAGGACAGCTGCTCCTGGTGGGTGTGGGGTGAGGAAGGGGACAGGCCAGGTCTAAGCTGCAGAGTCAGCTGTGACGGGGCATAGCATGCGGTCAGATTCTGGTCTTCTGCCAAACTCACAGGCCAGCTGTGACGGGCAAACCTGGGGGTGGCCCTCCTGTGGGTTCAACCAGGTGGGACTCTGCAGATCCCACACAGAGCTGAGTCCTTCTTTAACCCGTGCTGAGTGATTCTCGGTTGGACATACCTCACTCTGGACCTTGGGTCTCCACCTGCAATATGACAGAGACTTGGCTGGAGGATTGGGGGAGGATGGATTGGGAGAAGGAGGTAGGAGCTTCCATTCACTAGAGCTGCTGCTGCACACTGGGCAGTTTTCCAATAGTTGACCAGTCAAGAGCTGAATTCTGAGCTCCAATCGTGAGATATCATCATTCAGAAATAATACAAGAGTAGAAGGTCTGACTCTAGAAAAGACTGACAATGACCCTATAGTGACAACCTAGATGACAGCTGACATTTTCATCCATAGATAATCATCTGGGCCTTGTGACAACCCTGGGAAACCAACAATCCTCCTTCTGGCTCTCTCAGATCCATGTATTCCCCTCTCCCAAGGTGGTCTCAGAGTATCACTGTAAGTGTCCCACCTCTCTCTCTGCTGCCCACCCCTGCCCCAGTGATATGAGGGCCTGGGGGTTGTGTCTTTTCTATTCTCTAAGGACCAGCAGCTCACCTGAACTGAAGAAGATACTCAAAGAACTAGTTGAAGGAATCAAAGGAGACCAAGTGCTACAGACATACATCCTCCACCTGAGGCCCTGTCACAGCTCTGCACCTGACAACCCAGAAGGAAGCAGCCCAGCGGCAGTTAGGTAAATTAAACTTGCATACAGTCGGCTGAGCTCAGGTCTCCAGGGAAAGGGAAGGTCCAGCAGACCTTGATGAAGTGAAAACCAGGACTGGGCTACCTTTCCTGGTTTCCTCTCTGCTGTCCTCCCAGCTTCTTTGACTCGGCAACGCCCAGGATTCCGGGCATGTTTGCCTCTGGTCTTCTAAAAATACTCTCGCTGCCCAACACCTCCCAGATGTCTGGTCGCTGAGTCTGTGATTTCCCTGCTGGTAATGGGTCAGCTCAACATGGGCAGCCAGGGTGGCTCAAACAGCTCAAGACAATTCTTTTGCCTCCTACCACCCAAGCTTCTAGAAACATGGCTCGGCCCCACCTTCTAATCCCTGCCAGGCAAGAGGCCAAACTGCTTGAGCTGAGAGAACTTCAAGATGGTTGACTACTGCCCCCTCTCAAGAGGGGAGAACAGAGGTCCACAGCCTTGTCCAAGACTCTCGGGACACTAAGAGTGTCCCTGCCAGATGTCCCAGTACTCTGTTTATGCCTGCTGCTGTTCCACTTACCATATGCTGTCAGGAGTCCAGGTCTGTGAGTCAGATCTGACTTCCCCACCCCAGCTGCAAACTCCTGACAGCAGTGATGTAGGATGGGGAGGATCCCTGTGGTTCCCATGGCGCCTAGAATAATTCTCAATCCAGAACAGACATTAGTAAACAGGGATTGCATGTAGTGACAGCTGGAGCTGTGCACAGACCCTGGGTAGGAGGACAAAGCCTCTGGGTTATAGTACAGGGCCAGTCGCTGTGATACTGGGTATCCTCATCGATTATCCTGGAGGAATCTCAGTTTAATAGGGCTGATGGGATGGTGTCCAAGCACTAAATCTGCTCTGCTATCCTGAGGCTATGAACTGCTGTGTACTATACTCCAGTGTGTGTGTGTGTGTGTGTGTGTGTGTGTGTGTGTGTGTGTGTGTGTGTGATGGTAGATATGCTGCTTCCACTCAGCTCCAGGCTCCTAGCTCCAGACTCAGCTTCTGCTTCCCCCATGTGTCTCAGATCACTTCACCTCTGGGTTTGGCCCCTAGGCCCAGTTCTTTGGGTGCTGCCAGCCTTTGACTCTGCTGCTAGCTGCCTCAGGATAAACTGCCCCCTAATTAACCGATCGATCGGGCATTGACTTTTTTTGGCCTCAGTTTTATTACCTCTGTAAGGGAGACAATAAGACCAATGTTCTAGGAATTTTAAGAGGATCAAAAGAGATTCTACATCTTCGATTTCACATCATAAATCCTCCTGCAAAAAACGTTTCTGACTTCCCAGAATGGCTCTGGTGCTCTTGCTGGCTTGCCAATTTCATCTTTCTCTTTCTCAAACCAGGGCCCAGTACAGGTCTTTTATAAATTAAATGCATGGGAAAGTCTGTTAACTGACAAAGTGAGTAAATAAAGCCTGGGAAATGTTAGGCTGGCTCAGAAAGACGGGACAGCGGGCAGGGACAGCGGGCATGCCCGGTGGCCAAGCCCGGGAAAAAGGTGGATGACATCAGAATAAGGGACGCGGCCCCCACACCTGGATTCACAGGGCCAATCCCCAATCGCGACATAGGAAGCCCGCGAAATTCCTCTGCTTAAAAGAGCCGGTACCCCTTTGTTCTGCGCGTGACTTCCCCAGGCCCGTTTTGCGGACTTGAGAGTTTCGCCCGGGTGCGCAGAGTCCAATAAAGCCCTGACTATTCTGCTTTTTTGTCTAATTGAACTTTTTCTCCTCGCGGAGCCCAGAAAAACCTTACAGGAAAGAGGCAAAGGACTGTGCAGGTGAGGGAGTCTGATCTAGGAGGGGCCTGGTTGACAGGGCAGGCTCTGGAGGTAGGAATATGTTTCGCACCGCTCAACAACAGACAGCATGTGCGACGGTGGTCCCAGGAGGCTATACCTACAGTCTAGGTGCGCAGTAGTGGGATAGACCATCTAGGTGTGTATAATTATACTACACAAGGCTTGTACAACAAATTCACCTCGTAACACATTTCTCAAAAGTATCCCCATAGTTAAGCAACTCACGACTGTAGTAACCTCCTTGGAGCCTTTCCCCAACTTCTGTTTGGGGAAACAACTTTCTTCATCTTTGAAGATCCCAAGGAAGCATCTCCTTGCCCAAGAAAACTGGTCTTTACCTCCTCTGGGCACATGCCATGCTCCTCTCTAGGATTTTTTTACTTACTCCTCAGTAGCAGAAGGAAGCACCTGCTGGGCTGGTAGAAAGGGGAGAGAAAAACAAAATAATATTACACAGGCAAATGCATTTCAAAGCATCACAGTTTGGGGTGGGGCCGTTTAGTTTAGCGTGAAGCCTCCCTACCAACAGTTCTGGGTACATCGCTGCATTTCTGTCCTGGGAAATTCCCTTTTCGGGCCTCAAGCTCTCTGATGCAGGGGCTCTGGGGTCTGCTGGTAAACGGTTCAAGAAAGCATTCTTGAGCACTAGAGTGCAGTTCTATAAGCTTATTAGAGAAAATGGAGGAGAAAGAAAGCAAAAGCAGGAGATAGAGACTCCAGGGCAGGGAGGTCTTCTCTGATTGCTATGAGATTACTAAATGTACAAGCCTCCTTTAACCTGCTAAAGGAAAGACTAGGTTTCTCGGGCAAGGAGATGCTTCCTTGGGATCTTCAAAGATGAATTTACCAAACAGAAGCTGTGGAAAGGCTCCAAGGACAGAAGGTTATAAGAAGGGAATGCTTTTAACATCAAAGACCAGGCTATCACTGCAGGTGATTCCTGGTGAGATAGGAAGAGGGATTCTGAGAGATTTCTCAGTTTAGTTCTAAAAGCCTATGGCACCAAATGGAATTCCATGCCCTTTTGTGGTTCCTTGCTGTCAGCAGCTCCCCATCCTCCATGTCCCTCTGCTCCCATGTTGATTTTTGGAAGTTAAATGCTAACATAACTTAACTCCCAACATCCCCATCTGTAAAATTAACAGATTCCATCAAGAGTTCTGAGAGTTTATGAGCTGGCAGGAGTTTCCTCATGTGAGGCCTTGCATTGCCTAACTACACAGGTCAAATGAGGTTTCATCAAGGTCAAGACTCACCCTTGCCCCTGCCCTCCCCCAACTCCCCAACCCCATGTGTACACACACACACACACACACACACACACACACACACACGAACAGTTGTCCTTCCAGTTCATTGCTTCTCAAGCTGGACTCCTCAGTGTGCCAAGAGTTTCTAGTCCTAGTCATGGACATTTGCAAGTTTTGGGTCATCAGACTTTTTGGTCACAAACCCTCAAGGTTTGTTCCTAGGGGGAATATACCACCAAGGTTGTCTGGGCCGGGGCCCTCAAGAGCTAGCACAGAGGCCACGCCCCTTGGTGGCTTGCTGCCTACAGAGGGCTGAAGAGGAAGCCTGGCTTGAGAGAAACGGAAGTGCCAGAGATCTGGCGGTTGCTCTTGGTGCTCTATAGCCAGGAGGGAAGTAAAACTGTTTGAGCATCTTTCTGCTGCCGCCTTAAAAACCCATGGGACAACAACAGGTGAGGCCTAGTGTAGGCTGGCTCTCTGGTGCTGAGCCCTGGCCCAGGCCCTGGGGCAGTCCCTGGAGAGTAGGTGGGCCGAGGACTTGGGGGAGGGTAGAGGAAAAAAGCCCTGAAGCTGGTTCATGACCTTGGGCAAATCTCTGTGCCTCTTTGCACACAAAGGAATTTGGTTTAAAACTTGCCTGTGCCCTGTGGATTTCTGCAATGGTGGGCCCTGGGAATAGAGACTATTTGGTTAAAGGAAGTTGATCTGTTACACGCCCCTGGCTAGGGACTCACAGCCTGGTGGAGAAAGGTACAGGATCATGGGATAATCTTGATGATCAGTGTATTTGTTCATGCTGAAAACTCTCTAGAGAGCACCTAATTGAGCCTGGGAGCTCAGGAATTGCTCCAGAGAAGGTTAAGACTTGCCCAAGATCATAAAGCCAAAGAGCAGTCCAGCTGTGGCCAGAGACTTGAAAGGAAGGAGAGTCCAGAAAAAGATATAACTAAATAGATGTCGAATCACCTTGTGCTGTTATCCAAATTTGAACAAGGTAATGGAGACTCAGAAGCAGGATTAATTCTGGCCTGGGGGAAGGAGGAAGGCTTTAAGGAAGTAGAATATGAGCTCGGGCCTGACGGGTGACTAGGAGTTTTTCAGGCAGAGAAAAAGGAGAAAGGCTAAAGGCAGAGGGACCAGCAGAGGCAGAAGCCGGAAGTTGCTAACAGAACCAGATGGGTTGCTGGAAAAGTGCACGCATTAGGCTGTGCATGGAACAAAGGGCCCTGAAATGGTGAGGGGTGAGGGTGGACAGGCCAGCTGGAGTCATGCAGTAAAGGGTTTGGATGTCATGCTAAGAAGATTGGGTTTAGTGTAGAGCAGAGGGACAGACTTCTTTGGCTCCCTGTGCTCAAGAGGAGTGCATGGTCAAAAAACCATAACAGAAAGCTTGTTCTGGCTGAGAGGATGGCAGAGGATAGAATAGCTGGGTTGGGGAAGAGGCAGGAATGATAGTGAGGCCGTGACAGAGGATTTCGTATATCTCAGTCAGCATCAGACACAACTCTTGTCAAGAAATCGAAACTTTTCAGGAGCCTATAGAGGTATGGAGGAAACGAGAACTGAAACTTGGGCTTACTACCACATTGGTCTCGGCAGGTGTGGTTAATGAGGGAAGTGAAAGGGTTGGGGTAACTGGCAGCCCAGTTCTGAGGGAGGTGGGATAGCTTGCGAGGGAATGCTGGAGGCTGGCCCTGTTCTAGGCTAGGCTAGGGTGAGGTGCCATATCCTGAGGGAGGCCAAGGGCAGCCTGCCTCTGACCACTGTGTGCCCCAGTCCCTGCCACTTGCTCCTGCCTTTTCACAGAGGCAGGGGCCCTACCTCCTTCTTCCAAGCCTTTGCTCAACATTCCCATGAGAGAAACTTTTCCTCCCTGTTTTTCCAGTACCCTGTGGTTTCTGGTCAGGCCCTGCCTGGCCGCCCAGGGAGCTTGCCCTGAGCTGCGCAGCTCTCTGGTGTCCCATAGTCCTGCTGCTCAGCCTGCCTGAGTGGAGGCATGACCATGCTCTGCCTTGAGGCCTGTGTTTTCTGTGGTCTTGATTCACCATGCCAGTCACTGTTACCTACTGCCAGTGCCCCTATCTCATCTGACTCTGCCCACAGGAGTTCTTTAGAAGAGATACTAAGTCATAATCAGATTCCCCAATGAAACCACACTGTACACACTTATCCTAGAGCAGGAGCATGGAGGGCTGCTGTGGGCCAGCTTGGGTGGTTCTTTGCTCTGTGAAGACTCTTGACTTGATTGAGCAGAAAAGGCAATTTCAGGTGGAGGGTCTTGTATTTGTCAGGAGGCCAGCAGAGAGCAATTCACCTCTAATAGCTGAAATGAAGAGACTTAATGAGGAACTGCTATAGTAAGGTTAAGAAAATAAGAGGATGATTAGGCAACTGCTCAGATTAGAGATGAAGGTGGTAGTGGCAGGAGTATGTTACTGGAGCCCAGTGAGATGTCAGGCTGCCTGGCAGAAGTGGGGTCCAGGGGACCATGGAAGGGAACTAAAGCAGGGAAGGAGCAGGGGGAGAAAGAACCCAACCTTCCTGTTATCTCATCTTCCAGTCTCCTGGAGATCCCTTCGCATTGTCCAAACCCCAGTGGAGGCCAGGTGGCAAGGTGGCGTGGTGAGGCAGCCTACCCCGTTCAGGCTCCTGAGGCACAGCAGCACAGGGCAGAGGGTGTGGGTGGGTGCAAATGGAGACTCACCATCTCTAGATGTGCCTGAAAAATGTCACCCAAATGGAATATCTGGATGATGCCTATGGCCTTGACGCAGTTATTTCTCTGTGGTCAGTGCCCGGTTGGAAATGGTTCTTCCGCCTAGCCCAGAGAAAAAAGACCAAGTTCCACCTTTAAATTCATTCTATTAACATCTAGAAGTACTCTCTGGTCTTGATGGCGATAGGCTAGTGAATGACAGACATGTGGGTATCAAGGGTAACCATTCCTTACATGGTGAGAGCTGGGCCCAGAGTCACAGGGCCAGTGTGAGATGACAGGTATGCAGCATCCTATTTGTTTCTAACTGTATAATTACCAGCAAGTTACTTAGACTAGGCTGACCGTACATTTTAAATGGGACAGAACTGTTTTTTCATATTTCCCGACTGTCCCACTGTTTTAATATAAATGTCAATCTTGTGCCATTTTCAATAAACCAGAGCTGTCTTTAATGCAGGACTGTTAAAGACAGTCCTTACGGGTGCTGACTGCTATGGGCTGCAGATGCTACTGCTGTTCCTGCCCCCACACTGTGAGGTAATAGGAGTGGCAGGAAGAGGATTCCCTCCCACCCCCTGCGCCTCTTTCTTCAAAGAAAGCAGAACATTGCACTGTGGGTGAGCTGCAGGTAAGTACTTTAGGGATGACTTCTGACACTGTGGACGTCACTGGACATTTCTGGCACTGGGATGGTTAAAGTGGCACATGTTTTAGGCAGCACTTAGAGCAGGGTTTATAGGGGCACCAAATTTGGTTTTTGCCTCAGGTGCCAAAATTCCTTGCAGCAGCCCTGGCTGTCTATATGAAGTCCCACTGGACCACACATCCTTACTTTGTGATCACGTGATACTTACTTGTTGCTGACCTGGCGACTCTTCTCCTACTTGGATTGTTCCACCTCCTCCCTTCTCCTTAGTCACCCGTGCATAACCCCATCCCGTTTTTTCCATCCCAATGTCCTATTTTTGTCTCAAGGAAATACGATCAGCCTAACTTAGCCTCTCTGAGACCCAGTTTCCCCATCCTTAAAATTAGGATACTTGGGTGTTCTGAGAATCAATGGGTTAACACAGTCAAAGCCCTGAGCTGTGCCTGGTACTCCAAAAGCATGCAAGAAATGCTAGCTATTATTATTACAGCTATTATTAGAAACCAGCCAGTGTGCTTGTAAACACCCAAAGCTGGTGCAGATACACCCGTTCAATGCACAGTCACACTTAGAGATGGATGAGGATGGGGACCTAGAACCCCATTTTAGAGATGAACAGAAGCTCAGAGAAGACAGGGGCATTCATTCATTTAAGAAATATTTTTTTGAACAATTCCCACCTGCCAGGCACTACCTCTCTATATCAAACTTACTCTTCATAGGATGGGCTGAAGGCCTCATGTTTTAAACAAATTCCTTTTGGTGATTCTCAAGCTTAAGCAAGGCTGGGGGAAAATGCTTGGATTCTAGCATAATAGACAAGCATCTTGTAGTATTTCAAGTTTGGTTCTGGGTTTTACCAGGGATACCATCTTCTGGTGGCAGATTTGCATAGCTGTTAATGGCACAGACCCTGGAGCCTGATTAATTGCATACAAATCTCAGTTTACCACTTAATGCCTGCATGACCTTAGGGTAAAATGGGGCTAATAATAGTACTTACTTCAAAGTTGTTGTGAGAATTAAATTGTTTATATGATGTGTTGACACATAGTAACTATTATAAAGTAGGAGCTATTATTATTACTGTGCCCAATATAGACAACCATCAGAGGGAAGGCGGGGGTGGTGGGGTGGTGAATTTGATATTTTTTATCCCAGGATTGGCTCTGCCCAGAAGCGTTGGCGGCATCTGTCTCTTCAGGGAGACTCACCACCTGCTTCCTTCTGCTGGAAGAGCTTTTCTGAGCCAGGGAATTCCCTCCCCTAGTGACTGACAGCAGCTCCCAGCACTCTGATGCCATGTGCTCTGTCCACAGCAGCATAGTGACAATCACATCTCGGGACTAGGGCTGGACTGAAAAGACAGGTAGATTTAGGTGCTGGAGACCTGGAAACAAGAGGGGGAGTGCAGTTCCAGGGAAACTCCTGTCCAGCTTCAGACAGAGGGTGGTGCACAGCCTGCCCAGGACATGAGTGTGTGGATGTGTCACAAACAGGGAAAGGGTGGGTGCCCAGGGAAGAGAGGCAGGATGCTAGGGCATTTGCCAGCCCTCCAGGATGCTCATTTTGGCCCACCGCCCTCCAGCAGGGAGCAGGCAAGTGTGTTTTGTTTGGTATTAACTGGGTAGGCTGTGGGAAAATAGGCAGCAGGCTTTCTAAGCTGAGCGAGGCCTGCTCTGGTCACAGGCCAGCACACAGTGGGTACAGAGCAGCCACTTCCCCATCCTCCTGTCCCTCCCCCACAACTCCCTCTCCCTCTCCTGGTCCCTGCCTGACCCCACTCCCCAGCCTGGCCTGGAGGATCCCCTCCATGGAAGGCAGGTAGCAATCCACCCTTCCAGGCCGAGCTTTGGAGAAACTCCCTGGTGGAAGCCCTAGTGTTCCAGACAAGGAAACAAAGGCTGTGGGAGGGCAGGGACTTCCCAGGGCCTCACCGTGAGTCAGGAGCAGAACTGGGACTGGAGCTGAGCTCAGTCTCTCCCCGTGGGAATTCCTCTTTTTGTTTTTTATTTTTACTTTACAAGCAGAACCAGGACAAAAATGAAGGGAAACTGAAGGAAAACATAGGCATGCACAAAGGAAACTGTGGGCCAGCACGGTTACAGGCATTTTACAGACATTCCCATTTAATTCCCACCACAACTCTGAAAAGAATATGCGAACAAGGAAACTCAGTTGAGAAGAGGTTTCACTACTAGACCAAGAACCCAAGTGAAGCAGGGACATTTAATCGAGGGATCGCCTGACCCCAAATCCCCGCCATGTCATGCCTTCACCCAAAACTGTTTTACCTCTGCAGGGTTTAATTACAGCCTAGCTCCCAACAGGATGACTGTCATCCAGGTCCCACACAGGCAGTCCCTCAACCTTCCTCCCAGGATGGGTAATCATGAGCATCTGAGCCCTTTACAGATCAAGTACCTGCTGTTTCATGCGACCTGCATCACCCTCCAGGAGGACACCAGGACACCAGGATGAGCCAAAGGTCCCACTCAGCAAGTATGGGCAAAGATAGGACTAGAACCCTGCTCCTGCTGTCAAAGTCATGACTGTCAGCTCCAACTATCTGTTGAGACTCTCTGTTCTTTCCTCTCACTCTCCGAGTTGCAATATTCCTGGCAGAGATAGCAGCTGACCAGATAATTCCCTGCCCCAATTCCTGCCTCTTAGGAACTCATTTCCGGCTGTACATCCCTATTTCCAGTGGAATCGAGTCCCTATGCCTTCCCTAGCCCTGCATGTTCTGATCACTGCTGTGACCTTTGGTCCATGTGTAGAGAGTGGGATTTCCTAGAGTGTAGCACCTGGGTCTTATCTCCAGAGACCTGTTTCTCCCTGAGCCCAGAATAAGGCACTTGTTGAGTGATGCTGGAGGGATAGTCTAGGTCTGCCACCAACTTACTGTGATCCTGAGGTGAATCCTTGTCTTTTCCTGGCCACCTATCTTGAAGCCTCATTCCAGTAAGCCGTGATTTTGTCTTGAGAACTCGCTAGTGGAGGAGACAAGGCATATTTCCACACCAAGCTAACCACTGTGTTG